>JAMPIV010003545.1:0-388568 GCA_024509875.1 Oreohelix idahoensis
CTTTGATATTTGTAAGAGCTGAAAATCTGTTCACAACAATATGTCGCGGAGAAATGTATCTATTTGATGTTAGATAAATTATACTACTGAATAAAATCTGAAAAAAAATTATAGAAAATTCCATGGGTTTCTATAAATATATTTCCCATGGTGTATCACAGGTACATTAATATTGAGAAAACAAAAACTATGATAATTAGCAGAACAGACGATAAACCCACATTAAAGATAAGCGTAAATGGGAAAATCCTGGAACAAGTCAAGAGCTACGTATATCTTCGTCATATAAATAACAGAAGATGGCAGGATGTGAAAACAGAAATCAAGAAGAGAATAGGAATGGCCAAAAGCTACATTCAAAACAATATGAAAAAACATATACTGGCGTCTAAAA
Source organism: Oreohelix idahoensis (assembly GCA_024509875.1). Lineage (NCBI taxonomy): Eukaryota > Metazoa > Mollusca > Gastropoda > Stylommatophora > Oreohelicidae > Oreohelix > Oreohelix idahoensis. The sequence continues at coordinate 395 of JAMPIV010003545.1, forward strand.
ACAGTTTATCTCACATATTAAAAACTCGAGAAAATCATAAAGTTTATTATATATTCTGCATTTCTGTATCAGAGTGCATCACCAAGACAAGAGACAGAAGACGTTGGAGATTGTCGCAAAATTGGTTTCAAGTCATTGCAAACGTTTTCAGGTAGATTTATAAACCCGTCAACGATCGATTGACCGCTTTCAAAATGGCGGCGTATCAGCGAAATGTGTATCAGACAGAGGAAATCGCCAAGGATAAATAAAAGCAGACGGGAATCAGTATGAAAAGGATTTTACATTTCAGTACAGGGAAGGATTGTGTATAACTGCATATAAGAAGGAACGGTAGGAAGTTCTCATTTACGGAGATATATACGTATTTCGGCTGCCCACAGTTACGCGGAAAAGCATGTAAACCCACTTCGGTTCTAAATATTAAAATCAACAAATAACAGTTTGGGAAATTACATGGATAGGAAGGTAGAGAATTATCAACTGTATAAAACTAGATAAGATGGAACAATATGGATATTATATATGCCGAGAATGAGAAAGGCACAATTTCAGTCGACGCACAGATCGGCTGGAGTCGCTGTTCGGGAAAGATTTTTCAGGCCTAGTCTTAGGCTGTGACGTCACTGCTCTCCGATACGGCCGCGTGATGCGTATCAGTAGCGGATCGGTAAACTGGAAGAGATACACAACGAAAGAGGTTTGAGACAGACTGGAGGCAGAGTTTCGCCACTACCCATGAATTGTGAGCGGATCGCCAGAAACATTTTTAAGTCCAGTATCTGAAGTCTGAGGGTTCCATGAAATAACTCAAACCAGACTGTCCAGTATCAGAAGCCGGTGTCGTTCATCAGAGGCAATCCCACAAAAGTGCAGGACCCCAAAGAGTGAACTACAACTGGTCATTGGCATCCCTACTGTTGGGCCTACCAAGTCTGATATCAGCAAAGGACAGTTCAGTTTCAGCATTGTCAAGTTGAAAGATAAGTGTCCTGTTTGACACTGACCACCTATACATGTGAAACAGCCAATAGTTGAAAATAATAATTAACCATACAGAAACTCAGTCAACTGATGACAGTTATCCTTAAATTCAAAGGACTAATAACAGTGATTTCAGTAACTTTATTATTTAAGATCTTGAAGTCTAAACAGACAATAATAGTAATTGTGTGACTTAATTTTCTATATATAAATATATATATTTCAATGCTCTGTTCCAACTAGCAGTAATAGAATATTAGTGTAATTATTAAACTGTTTTAACTGTACCTGAGGATTTATTCACTTCTTCCATTTTGTGGGTTCAGTGAATGTACATTTTACTTATCCCCTAGAATATAAGTAATCATAAGATAGTCACAGGGAGGAGACGCCTTAAATCCTGGTACTACTTCTTACCAACTGGGCCAGGGTTTTCACAGTCTGACTATTGTTATGATAACAATACACCAGTGCTTATTTCTAAGACTGGGGTATTACTTGTAAGGTCAGAACTCTTTACTGGCATACTCTTACATAATAAATAATTTTAAATTAGTACCATTGAGTACAGATAAAGAAAGCTGTTTCATATATGGTGAAGTCAGTTTAATTAACTTTAATTTTAACTAAGTTAATTATATTGTAGTAAATTAGTTTGAGTAAGATCACTTGCCCTACTAGACTACAGATACATCATGGCTGACTTGGTCAAATTTAGGTCTGCTACACTGCAAGTGGGAAAAGAGCTTGGCATGGATGGTGACGCTCTGATCCGGTATGTCACGACGGAATGTGAAAAGTACACCGAGAGAGAAGCAAAGCAATTAGAAGCAGAGAGAGAAACAAAGAAATTAGAAGCAGAGAGAGAAGCCAAGAAATTAGAAGAGGAGAGAGAAGCCAAGAAATTAGAAGCGGAGAGAGAAGCCAAGAAATTAGAAGCTGAGAGAGAAGAAAGGAGGTTACAAGCAGAGAGAGACCATGAGCTGAAAATGAGACAGCTTGATCTTGAACTTCAGGCTGGGACTATCACCCATGGTAATAGCTCACCTCATTCTGCGAATAGCTCTTTTCAGAACACAGCAAATGGGGCCATGAACTTCCACCTAGATCCATTTGTTGAAAAGGAGGACGCAATTGAGTCGTACCTGGATAGGTATGAAAGGCTAGCCTCTACATATGGACTGGAAAAGGAAAAATGGAGTCTAAAGTTATCCCAGGGATTGAGAGGTATTGCATATGATGTGTTTCTGAAACTCCCCAAAGAAGATCAGGAAAATTATGAAATACTAAAGCACGCCTTACTGATCCGGTATGAAAAGAACTCTGAGGCATATAGGAAGAAATTTAGAACTTCTAAACCTCTATCTGGAGAAACATATAACCAGTTCTCAGCTAAGCTAGAAACGTATTTGTTGAAATGGAGTAGTTTAGGTAAGTATCAGAAAACCTACGAGGATCTGAAAGAAATGGTTATGTTAGAGCAAGTGAAAGATTCCATGTCTCAAGAAATGAGGAAATTCCTTATGGAACAAGGAGCAGAGAGGCTGGAAGACATTTTGAAATGTGCAGAGAGATACCAAGCAGCTCAAGCTGAATTGGTAGGAACAAAAAGGAAGCAGGTAGAAGGATATAAGCCACCACCGCAGAATACCGAGTTTGACCAGATGGATCAACCATACAGATACAAGCAAAGATTTGATAATAAGGACAAGAACCCTCAGACTCAGGAAAATAAACCCTACAAACAGGGAGATAAGTGGTGCAAATTTTGTAAGATGAGCAACCACCACACTGATGAATGTGGGAGGAAAAAACCCCTTCATCATGCTGCATGTTTACAGGTGAGGACTTCTGTTAGGAAGGAACTGACTGTGAGTCAGAATAGCCTCCATCACCCACCTACCCAGGAGATAGTGACTGTGAATGGCAAACAAGTCACAGGAATGTATGACACAGGTTTGTCCTATGATGCAGTCGTGTGTGCATCTCTGGTGTGCCCTGAACAAATCACCACAGAAACAGTAGACATTCAAGGGCCACTAAAAGGAACATCACCCCTTACTTTACCCATAGCAAAGATTCATGTCAGTTGTCGCTATGTGGAAGTGGAGATAAATGCAGCACTGTTAGATGATACCTTTTACCCCCAAATGTTGGGGCGTAAATATGTTTTCTTGGGAGACCCTGTAAAACCTATGGTTATGGCAGAAATCCAGACCAGGTCTGACTCCAGGAACATAGAGAGGGACACCAAATTAACATTTCATTCAACTGAAATGAAACGGGCTCAAGAAGCAGACAGCACGTTGAAGCCTTGTTTTGGCAAATTATCAAAAACACATAAAGCTCCAAGGAAAGGACATTTCTATATGGAACATGGACTCTTGTACAGGAAAGCTGGCAGAGGGACGAAAAGTCATGGTCAAATTGTTGTACCATCCACCTATAGAAATAAGGTTATGGGCTGGGGGCACATAACAACTTTGAGTGAACACCTGGGTAATGGTGCCACAAAACAAAGAGTAGCCACCCAGTACTACTGGCCGGGCATTACGGAAGACATAAATCAGTATGTAAATTCCTGTCCAGAGTGTACCTATGTAGATTCAGAACGTCGACGGAAGAGTCTTCATCAAAAATCTACAAGCAAACCAGCAATCAGGGGTACTCCCGAGATTTGCACGGGAGGGGAAAGGAAACATCCCACACAGGTTCAATGGCAGTCTGAACCCCATGCGCTGGAAAAAAGGAACAAATCACGTAGCGAAAATCAAACACCTGCGGATTTGCGAGGGAAAACCACATCCAACTATCAACGAAAAGAGGGCGGTAAACTTCATGGGAAACCTACCGACCCCGTTTCACCAGCAGTAAGAGCCTGGATGAAAAGCCGAACAGGAAAGAGAGAGATAGTAAAGGATGAATATATTCTTGGAAAACAGAATGGGGGCGCAGATTTTCTAAGTCGCCATCCCACAGAGCTTGAGGAGGATAGAAGGAAGGAAAACTAACCTCGGAATGGTCGATTTGCAATTGTCTTGTACCCAATAGTTAAGCTAGATATCATCCAGCTTAAAATATGGGGGAGCTATGTCGCAAAATTGGTTTCAAGTCATTGCAAACGTTTTCATGTAGATTTATAAACCCGTCAACGATCGATTGACCGCTTTCAAAATGGCGGCGTATCAGCGAAATGTGTATCAGACAGAGGAAATCGCCAAGGATAAATAAAAGCAGACGGGAATCAGTATGAAAAGGATTTTACATTTCAGTACAGGGAAGGATTGTGTATAACTGCATATAAGAAGGAACGGTAGGAAGTTCTCATTTACGGAGATATATACGTATTTCGGCTGCCCACAGTTACGCGGAAAAGCATGTAAACCCACTTCGGTTCTAAATATTAAAATCAACAAATAACAGTTTGGGAAATTACATGGATAGGAAGGTAGAGAATTATCAACTGTATAAAACTAGATAAGATGGAACAATATGGATATTATATATGCCGAGAATGAGAAAGGCACAATTTCAGTCGACGCACAGATCGGCTGGAGTCGCTGTTCGGGAAAGATTTTTCAGGCCTAGTCTTAGGCTGTGACGTCACTGCTCTCCGATACGGCCGCGTGATGCGTATCAGTAGCGGATCGGTAAACTGGAAGAGATACACAACGAAAGAGGTTTGAGACAGACTGGAGGCAGAGTTTCGCCACTACCCATGAATTGTGAGCGGATCGCCAGAAACATTTTTAAGTCCAGTATCTGAAGTCTGAGGGTTCCATGAAATAACTCAAACCAGACTGTCCAGTATCAGAAGCCGGTGTCGTTCATCAGAGGCAATCCCACAAAAGTGCAGGACCCCAAAGAGTGAACTACAACTGGTCATTGGCATCCCTACTGTTGGGCCTACCAAGTCTGATATCAGCAAAGGACAGTTCAGTTTCAGCATTGTCAAGTTGAAAGATAAGTGTCCTGTTTGACACTGACCACCTATACATGTGAAACAGCCAATAGTTGAAAATAATAATTAACCATACAGAAACTCAGTCAACTGATGACAGTTATCCTTAAATTCAAAGGACTAATAACAGTGATTTCAGTAACTTTATTATTTAAGATCTTGAAGTCTAAACAGACAATAATAGTAATTGTGTGACTTAATTTTCTATATATTTATATATTTCAATGCTCTGTTCCAACTAGCAGTAATAGAATATTAGTGTAATTATTAAACTGTTTTAACTGTACCTGAGGATTTATTCACTTCTTCCATTTTGTGGGTTCAGTGAATGTACATTTTACTTATCCCCTAGAATATAAGTAATCATAAGATAGTCACAGGGAGGAGACGCCTTAAATCCTGGTACTACTTCTTACCAACTGGGCCAGGGTTTTCACAGTCTGACTATTGTTATGATAACAATACACCAGTGCTTATTTCTAAGACTGGGGTATTACTTGTAAGGTCAGAACTCTTTACTGGCATACTCTTACATAATAAATAATTTTAAATAACCTCCCGCTACAGAGATCCATTACTGCCAACCTTCGTTGTGGAGATGGCAACTGATGATGATGATGATCACAGGTAACAAAATAAATAAGAAAATGACCTTCATATTTATTTGTGGCATATAATTATTTTTTAAATCTCTCTAAATCCTTGATTGCTTTTGATCTTCCGGCCACACCTGCCATCTTCCAGTGTGACGCGGCACACCGTTTGGGAACCACTGATCTACAGTGTCTGCTCAAACTAATCTTTTTCCGTGTCGTAGATGACAGTAAAAGAACAATGTAGAAGATGACTGAACCTGGCAAAGTTGTTAGAATAGTATTTTCTTGCACTGCTGTGGTCAAGAGTAGTGGGGAAATGTAGTGCCCCAGCCTGTGCCTTGTCTTAATACTAAATTTCTTTAGTACCTCGTTAATACTGTCTTCATCGTTTTAAAAAACATTTGGTAAATTTTACAATTATTTCTCTTCGGTGTTAAATTTTGCCAAAGTGGTCTCCCATTTACTAAAACATGACAATATTGAACTTTCGTGGACACAGCGTTAAAAAACAAGCCATGAAAAGGACTTTAAGCTTTTAATGCTAGCATGTGAAGCCTTAAGAAGGACTTCCTAGAAATGACTCGCCAGCCGAGCCAAAGCTGTTCGAAGATTGTTTGGTAGGTTATATTCAGTTGAAGACCACCTTAAGTTGCCAGGCTGTTTGGGGTAACCATGCAACGCACAAGCATGTAAATCTATTTCGCTCATAACATGAATTGTAAACACTACATCAATTTTACGTGACTCTAAGATATTTTATAGAAAAATAACTAAGAATCTATACACTTATAGACATACCCTTCAGACACAACAGTACCAACGGGACCAACCTCTCTGAGATTTGGGCTGTAAATATCATTCTCACTGGATTTTAGCCGTGGAAAATAAGTATTTTATTATTTAACATTAAATGTTAACTCTCTCTGTGATTTTACACCGTGGAAATTAACTTCGCACTGGAATTTCGCCATAAAAAAGTAAATCACGATAAACCTCCTTTTACACCACTGGTAGAATATCTAAGAGGTAGCTTCAAAAAGTTCCCGGAATTTGTGTATTGTATAGAAATAAGTAACAATACAATTATTTACACTACATTTCCTTCAAAACAGTTCCCTTTGGCAACTACACACTTTTGCCAACGTCAATACAGCTGTTGGAAACATTCATGGAACCCATTATTTGACACCTCTCTCAACTGCTTTGTCGCATTGGTGATAACGTCCTCAGCATCCAAGAATCTCTGCCCTTTCAGTGCCGATTTTAGGCGAGGCAAGAAGAAAAAATCAAGCGGTGCCAAGTCGGGAGAATATGGAGGATGTTCCAGGACAGTCACATTGTGCGTTGCGAGGTACTGCTTCACCAGTTAGGGATCGATGTGCTGGCGCATTGTCATGCAGCAGAACCCAACTGTTTGTTCTCCATTTTTCTGGGCGTTTCCTTCTGATTGCATCTCTTAGACGACGGAGGATATCAACGTACATTTCCTGGTTAACCGTTCGGCCTTCAGGAATGAATTCATGGTAGACAATACCCTGAGAATTAAAAAAAAAACTTCCAACATAACTTTTCCTTTGCTCTTATCCAAAGGAAATTTCTGTGTCCGGGGAGATGAGGGTGATTTCTATTCAGAGGACTGACGTTTTGTCTGAGGATCGGACAAAAAACACCACGTCTCGTCTCCTGTGGTTATGTTGTTGAGAAAATTGCTATCTTGATTAGCCACAGTGATTAGGTTTCCTGCCAGTGTCAATCTCGTTTCTTTCTGTTCGGGAGATAACATTTTGGGAACCATGTGTTGACAAACATCGTGCAAGTGCAGTTCATTGTGGAGAATACTGTGGCAACTTCCAACTGATATTCCAACTTCTGAGGCTATTTTCTCTACACTAAGTCTTCTGTCAACACGAACAACGTTCCGAACACGCTCAATGTTTTAATTGTTTATCGAGGTAGGCGGTCGTCCGCTACGTGGATCATCATCGACACTATCACGACCTTCACTGAAACGCTTGTACCATTCAAAAACTTGTGATTTCTTCATTGCGGTATCACCATATGCTTTACTAAGCAAGGTTACTGTCTCTGGGGGTGACTTCTCAAGCAAAACACAAAATTTGACATTTGTACGTTGTTCAATCAAGGACATTTTCAACTCCGACGATGCTACGTGCACACCACACAAACAAATTTCTGTAACTTCTGTTCGAGAGTACATGTGAAGGTTACATCAGCCATGTCGTTTCCTCAAGGTCACTACCAACTTATAAAACTATAATCTCCATGACATAACCACTAATTCAAACATGAGTCAACTATTCCGGGAACTTTTTGAAGCTACCTCGTATATATAAACAAATAAAACGGTATTAAATCAGTTTTACAAATTAACGGTACACAGTGTCGCGAGAGGTTCAGATGTTATTAAAATTAAAGATATCCTGGACAAATAGATGTATCAGATGATACCAGGATAGTGCCAGATAAGAGACTGGTCTTAAAAGAAATACCCCCTTCTCTGAAAAGAGTAAGGGTGTATCGACATCAAAGTGGGGTCAAGCTATGTAAACCTTCCAGTATGATGATAGTGTTAGGAACTGAAGATCTAACTGCTACCTCTCCAGATCCCACAGTGAATAATGGTTATATTATTGGTTTTGTGTGGCTAATTATCTAGGGGTAATTGAATTATTAAAATGTTATATATATATATATATATATATATATATATATATATATATATATATATATATATATAATATATATATATATATATATATATATATATATATATATATATATATATATATATATATATATATATATATATATATATATCAAACAGAACATTAACTTAATTAAAATAATTAAGTAAGACTGTATGATAGTATTTACAATTTATTATTCCTATACCTGTTCACTTTTGGATAGGAAAATTTGAAATGAAGTCAAAAGGTATTTACACAATTAAATAAATAAAATATGGAAGGTACTTCTCCATAAAGTTCAATATAATGATTTTATATATAGGTAATATTAATTTCACTCGTACACACTCTTAATCTCAATGTCACTGGCTTGTAAAGTATTAGTAGTTGAAAATATTGTCCTTAGTGAGTCATCATTTTTATATTTGTAGTACATTTAAAGTTCTTTATTAGAAGATTTGTGACTTTTTGTTTTTATTATCTTTGTCTTCTTTCTTTTATTATTTGTGGCTGGATTATTCTTGACAGTGGCACTATGAGCGCACTTATCTGTTGTAATCACCGAGTTGCATCCATTCATTGCCGGGTTCGCACAGAATCTGAAAACTCCAGGCTTGGAAACGTGGTTTTGGCTCTACATATATTAAGAACTGTACACCATCAGAGTTCCTCTCAAGTAGATGTCTCAGGACTTTGTGGTAATACCAGGACAAAACCCTCAGGTAACACACATAAGCTGATACTGGCTCTTAATGGGCCTCTAGGTCTGCTTCTAGATACAGGCGTCAAAAGTATTGACAGCCTACAATTGCGCTCTTCTCAGCTCAGTGTATTATTTTTGAAATGGTTGTGGCATACTTCTTGTTGTTGTTTGTTGTTGTTTTGATGAGTTGATGGGTGGAGATCGGGCACTCAACATCTGATCATTGTTGCCTCTTCTCGTTCCATCTTGGTCTACCCTGTTCAACCTGAAAGTTGGTTATAATTGGGGTATTTAGTGTCATTTTATTTACTAATTTTGTATTCAATTTAAATAACTGTTGTCTTTTGCAGTTGCTGATTTTTATTTATATTAGTATTTGTCAATTTTATTTTCTCTTTTGTATTGTTTCTAGATAACTATTGTCCTTTACACTTGGTTTTAATTTGTATTAGTATTTGTTCTTTTTGAGTTGTTGTCCCTTTTTTTAAATACCTTGTCTTTCCTTGTCCTATGAGTAGTTATTTTTTGTTAATGCTTTGTTGGTTCTTGCTGCTTAATTTCTATTTAGTTGGATGATTTTTCTGAAGTTCTAACCTTATATTTTTTCCTTTGTTTTATGTATATATCTTTTAAGTATTGATTGGGCATCTCTTGGGGCATCTATACTTAAAACCTTATCACCTGTTAAGTCTATATTGTGATTTCTATAGTAAGTTTTTAATTCAAGCCTTTGTTGTTCATATTTTTTACAGTGGATCAGGTAGTGGTCTATGTCATTCTCTTCCTGACATTCTTGGCAGTGTGGTTCTTCTACCATGAAGTATGCTGCACCGAGTCGGAGACGCCACAGTTTTTTGTTCGATGGTATCTTTAATTCTTCTCTGACCTGGCATGTCCTCGTTGGTTCTTTCAGCAGTTTGAACGCGTGTCTGCCTTTTCTACTTTCCTTCCATGTTGTCTTCCATTCCTCGTTTATAGTTTCCTTCACTTGGCTCTTGATCTCTGACCTTCCCAGTCCTGCTTTTATATTGTTTTTACTTGTTCTTCCCTTCTTGGCGTTCTGGTCTGCCAACTCGTTGCCAGCTATACCTATGTGTGCTGGAACCCACACTAGCCTCACACTACATCCTCTGTTCTCTAGTGATGTATTAATTGCTAAAATTTCTTCCTTTATGTCTGGCCGGCTACATTTACCTGGGTGTTCTAGTGCTTGTAGTGATGATAGTGAGTCTGTAAATATCGTAACAGCTTCTGGTGGGTTATCTTCGATTATTTCTAGACTTTTAAGAATTGCTACCATCTCTGCAGTAAAAATCGATGCCCCTTCCGTTACACTGTAGCTCTTTTTTATTCCCCATTGTGGTATTACAACTCCGGCACCTAGTTGCCCACTATCACCCTTGGATCCATCAGTGTAGACGGCCAGACTTTGATTAGTTAGTTGCTCTATGAACTTTCTACTTATCATTTTGGCTTCCTTATCTTCTATGTTTTGTTTGATCTTTTCAGTAAGTGAGTAGTCTATGATTGGTGTTTTTAGTTCCCAGGGTGGTATTTTGCTTCTGTATTTATTACTATTTTCAATTGTGTTTGATAGTTCTTTGAACTGACTTAGGTCTTCTATAGTTCTCCACCCTGTTGGATATCTATCTTTATTTAAGGGGACGTCCCATACACTTGGTTGGTTTTTGACAAATGCTTTATGTGCTGGGTGGGTCACTTCTTGTGCTACTTTACTCCAATAATTTAATCTCAGTTCTTTCCGTCTTAGACCAAGGGGAGGTATGCCGAGAGCTACTTCTAGAGCTTCTACTGGTGTCGATATAAATGCACCTGTAATAGTTCTCATGGCTGCATTTTGAATCCTGTCCAGTTTTGCTTTGTTAGAAGCTGCAGCTGAGTCATAGACTATGCTGGCATAATCCAGTTTCCCCCTGATGAAGGACTTGTAGAACATAAGCATTATTTTATTGCTGGTCCCCCATCCATTACCTTTTACAATCCTTAGTATATTTAGGGGTCCCCTACAGCTTTCTACCAAATTGTCTATATGTTTATTATAATTTAGTTGTTTATCTAGAGTTATGCCCAGAAATCTAGTTGTTGAGGAGGTACATATTTTCTGTCCTTTAATGGTTATATTGATTTTGTTATTTTTTTTAAAATTTCCTTTGCTGAAAATCATACCTACTGTTTTGTTTACATTAATTTGGAAGCCCCAACTTTTCATCCACTCTGAAACTTTGTCTATTTGATTTTGAAGTTTTTTTGTAAACATGGTCCAAGTTTTTTCCAGATCGCCAAATGGCACAGTCATCTGCAAATTGTGATACTGCATTTTTTATGTCATTAAATTCATCTGCTAAATCATTTACAGCTATAGTGAAAATTGAAGGAGAGATCACTGATCCTTGAGGAATCCCATTCTGTTGTTCATATATTTCTGACCTATCATTATTCACCTGTACAGCAAAATACCTGTCCTGTAAAAAGTTTTCTAGATACCTATAGGTTTTACCAGTAATGCCAATCTTTTTCATTTTGTAAAGAGCTCCATCTCGCCAGCATTCATCATATGCTCTAGCTACATCTAGAAAGACTGCCACTGTTTTCTCTTTCCTCTTGAACCCTAGCTTTACATCATGTTCTAATCTTACAAGCTGGTCTACTGTACTTCTGTCTGCTCTAAACCCTGACTGGTTTGGGCTATATAACTGGTTTTTTTTCTAGGTAGAATTTAACTCTTTTATTCACAACAGTTTCCAGTATTTTACCTAGTTGTGATGTTAAGGAGATAGGCCTATATGAACTTACATCATGGGCTTCCTTATTGGGTTTTAGAATGGGTACTATCATAGCTACTTTCCATGCTTTTGGTATCTTTCCTAAGTTCCAGATTTTGTTATAAAGTGAAGTTATTATGTTTATAGTTCTTTTGGGTACTTTCTTAAGGATTTCATAACTAAGTATATCTTGCCCTGAGGCAGTATTAGATTTATCTTTTATTGCATTAGTTACTTCTTCCTCTGTTATATCAGCATCTAAATAGTTTGTTTCATCTATCTGGTCTGGTAGTTCTTTTAAAAACTGTATCCTAAGTCTTTCTCTTCTCTCATTTTCTTCCTGTCCAAGGCTACTTTTTGCACTGACTTTATAGAAATACTCGGCAAGGGCATTAGCTTTTTCTTTATCTGTTTCTGCTCTCTTTGGTAGTTTGATTGTTGGCATTATTGTTTTCTTATTGTTCCCTTTGATTGCCTTAAGCTTTTTCCATACTTCTCTAATTTGAGTGCTAGGTTTAAGTGACTGACAAAACTCCTTCCAGTTAGTTTCTTTGGCTTTGAATATTATTCTGTTAGATTCATTCCTAATAAGTTTATACTTATCATAGTTTTCTTCTGTTCTGTTATTTCTATATTTTTGTAAGGCTCTTTTTCTTCTCTCATGAATTTCTGCACAGCTTTTATTCCACCAGGCAACTGGTTCTTTATTCCATTGAGTTTCTCTTTTCTTATTAATGTTACTTATTGGTTTAAGGTGTTGTGGCATATTTTTATTTGGTATATACTTTATTGCTATTTTCAGAATTTCATTGGTCAGTGTTTCTGCCCACAAGTCAGTATCATCTGATTCCATGTCTTTATATTCCATCACCTCCAGCTCTGATTGGAAAGCTTCCCAGTTTGCTTTTTTATAGTTGAAGGTAGGTTTCTCTGGTTCTGGGTTTGGAATGACATTTTCATGCATGGTTATTACAATGGGCAGATGATCTGAGTTTGTGTCTTGTAACACTTCCCAATTTACATTCGCTAGGTTGTTAGTTGCTATACTTATGTCTATTGCTGAGTCTGCCCTATTAGCTTGTGGATTAATTCTTGTTGCAGATCCATCATTTAGTATTAGTAGTTCATTGTTTTCTATGAAGTCAAGTAGGCATTTTCCTGCATTATCTGCATGTTGTCCACCCCAAGCACAATGATGGGAATTAAAATCGCCTACTATGATTGTTTTGGGGCCTAGTCTGGTACTTATGGCTAGTATTTCTTCATCTTTAATTGTGCCATCTTTAGCATATACATTTAGAATTGTTAGATTGTTTGGTTCAGCTGCTATAGTAACCTGGATACCTTCTATATTGGTTGTATTAAATACTTCCCAGTCTATGATTTTAAATTTTTCGCTAACTAGGACTGCGACACCACCTCCTCTACCTTCTTTCCTATCGTGTCTAAGTATCTTAAAGCCCTTACAACTATATCTACTATTTGGGTTTAAATGGGTCTCTTGAAGAGCATATATATCAGTAGTTAATCCTGTCTCTGATAGTAGGGGTGCAAAATTCTTTTTGATACCCCTACAATTCCACTGTATAATTCTAAATCTTTCTAAATTGAATTTTAACATCATCTAGTATCCCTTTTATTTTGGTTAACTATCAATTTGCTCTTATTCTATATTCCCTGCACTCGTGGACCCATCATCAATCAAGTTCTCTAGAAAAGCCTTATTAAAACTTATCATTGTATCCGTAACTTTTTCTGTTATGTATGGTAAAAGTGCATCAACGTGTTCTTTGATAGTTTCTTCTAGGTTGACCACTTTCCTATTTTCATCTAATGCTACATTCCCTTCTCTCCCTATGTTGATCTCCTGCCTTTCACTTTCCATTCTTTTTAGTATTATTTCACTTTCTTCTTTTAGTTCTGACAGTTTGACTAGCATTATTTCATTTTCTTCTTTCAGTACAGTCAGTTTAGCCACATCCTGGGTAATTTGGAACTGTATGGCTTTCACTTCTTGAAGCAATGCCTCTGCACTTTTCTGTGAATTCACATTTTCCAGAGTTGTAGCTGACCTGTCTGGCTGGCTGTTTTCTTTTGTTTTGTTAGTTATTTTCTGTTCTTTTGACTGCTGCGTTTTAATAGTTTTAATTTCTTCTTTAAGAGACTTGATTTCTTCTACAACTTTACTGTTTGTGTTTTTTGTGTTTTCTTTTATTTCTTTAATTACTGTTTTAAATGGTGTTCTTGTTAAGATTGATTCTTTTAGTGCTTGTTTGGTTTGCTGGTACACTGGACAGCCCTGATACCTGGCACTGTGGTTCCCTTTGCAATTGGAACACTTTCTGTTCCCATTCGCCTTTTTGTAGTCGGTATCTGCCTTTGCCTTTTCACACTGTGTAGAGGGGTGGTTACTGGAGCAGTATCGACAAACTGTTCTCCCCTTACAATTGTTCCTTCCATGGCCGAATTTCAGACAGTTGGAGCATTGTAGCACAGGGGGAATGTAAGCTTCGGTGTGCTTCTTGGTTTTCCCAAAAAGTAGCGTTTTAGGGGTTTCCCTCCCTTCTGCCGTTATTATAACCACTGGGGTTACAATACTCCCTTTCACCATTATTCTGTCTACGTGTACCAGCTTTATGTCTGGGTTATGTTTTGCGAGGATGTTCATAACTTCCTCGCTTGAAAGGGTAGTGTTTATCCCTTTTAATACACATCTACTGGTCTCTTTTGCTAGCTCTATCTTTACTTCTATGTCGTGTGCAAGAGTCACTGTTTTTGCTTCTACTTTGAGTTCCTTTAACATCTCTTTTATTCTGTCACTCTGATTTGGGGTAATTATTATGCCAAAATGGGTTTTGGTAATTTTGGCTATCGCCTTTTTGCCTAACACAGGATCAAGGATGTTTATAATTTTGTCTTCATCTAATGTCTTGATCTTGACAGCCTCACCAGCTACTTGCGTTATCTTTAAACGACATATGTTTACTACATCTTTATTTTTGGGAGCTGCCTGGGTTGCTAGATGTCTTGAGTCTTTTTTGGTACTTTCATTGCTATTTTTTTTGGTTAGTATTTTCTTCTAGTTTATCATGCCTGGTGTCCCTACCTTGGTTTTTAACTGCTTCTGCCCACGTTTTGCCTTCCTTTGTTGTTTTTACTTCTGAGCCTCCTTTCAGTGTTTCCCTTATTGTCTCTATCCTGTCCGTTATTTCTGTGTCTATGACTTCAGGGTTCGTGGTCCTGTTTTTTTCTGTCCGTTTTGATGTTTTGTCATTTTCAGATTTCTTGGCCCAAGCTTTTCCGTCCCCGGACTGTGCTCTGGTTATTGTTGGCATTTTTCTGCTTTTTAATTTGCTACTCTTTTATTTTGATGGTTGAATATTATTTTGTGATCTAAAAGGTCACTACACTTCCTAAATTATACAAATATTTATAGCACAAGTTAAATAGTCCCTTAATACTTGATATTATCTGCAATAATCTAATACTTACTACAAACTACAAAGGAATTCACCACTTAAGTTATTTATATGAAGATGGCTGCCCGATTTCTCACAAGCAATTGCCACGTGGCGCTATTTAATTTCTATTATTTTTAATTATACTTCCTAAGTTATATTAATACTTCTAGCTACTAGCTATCTAAAACTATCTGCACTAAACTAATACTGAAGATAGATTTTAAAAAATAATGTCAACTTATCTGGAAACTTGGGTAGTTTGAGGAATGTCTCCACTTTGTCTCGGTGTGTGTTCGTTCCAACGAAAATGATGGTTTCGATGTGGCATACTTCTGACAAGTTCAAGACCTTTTATAACGCTTTACTCGACCAATCGAAACACAGTCAAAACTGGGGTTAAGAATTTACACCCTAAACGTTTTTTCAGCCTTCCCGTTCAATGTGAATAAGTTTAAATATTTTGTATCTAACTTATTACTGGGCTGATTTTAATTATTTAAAGATCTAATTATTCTGGGGATTTATCTCTATCGTTCTATCTATTTATATTTTAGCTAGCCGAGTGCATTTAAATTTGTGCAAACTTTAACTGACTAAATTGGGGACTACCCTGATGTATAAATGTCACTCAAACTAATTTTTTCTCGTACAATAACATATTATTATGAGGAAGTCTTTATACTAACCTCTTAAGTAATATCCCCGCTATAAAATTAGTTATTCCTTTCTGTTTACATATCTTTAATTTTTAAGAAATAAAATATCTTCGTTCTGTCAAATACACAAAAGAGGCCCCTTTATCAAGCATAAAAAGGTTTTCTATACATAACAGAAAAAGGAGCGATTCTATTGGTAGTTATATCGGTCCGTATCTCCTATCTTTGCGAGCGGTAAATATGACCGTGGTGTATCATATCTTGTAGAGTTATTCGAATGCGTGATGTGAAACAGACGTCATCTCACGACACACAGGAAAATAAGCGGACGTTTCGGTTTTCACCCTTCGTCAGCCACTGTTACAAGCAGGCAACAAAGACAAGAAATATAGACGTGTTAAAGAAAAATACTATACTGCAATCACGTAATATATATTAACACAGATGAAGACCAATAATAAAGCACGGAAACTAAACAACCGAAAAGAATTAATCAATACAAGAAATTTACAATCAACGGAAATCAAAAGCAGAAAATGGAATTACAAAAAACAAGAAGTCCTGCTATAAAACTATCCGCTGAAAGAATCGGGCAAGTAATGAACACTGGTCCCAATGGCGTCCAACAGCGATGAATAAAAGTGACGTCATAAAAATATGCAAATAGAAGCACAAAATTGCATAAAAGAAAGATCGTGAAAAAAGTGACGGTTGAAATAAAGAAGTCTGAAATAGTGGAAAGCCAATGAATAAAAGTGTCAAGCAAAATGACGTTGGACATTTAGACCATTAGGAGAAAGGCAACCCATTTCGAAAATGAGACAATTCTCTAGAGAAAATCTACTACGGTCATCGAAAAAGCAGCAGCGTAAGCCAGTTACCTGGATTTCACAGGGACCGGAATGGTCTGTGCTATTGAAATGAAGGGCCACAGGTTTCGGTTCTCTGTGATAAATGTCATTTAAGTGCTCGAGGAATCTATCTGCCAAACGTCTGCCAGTTTCACCAATATAGGTAATTGTTGTATGCGTTCGGTGTCTTTATATTTATATGCTTGCGGCGTCGGTAAGAGTGGCACGGTTTGCGAATGTTATTATTGTTGCTGACTTAATTACTATCAGCTTTGGTCGGGCGTACAGGTATTCGACAAATTGTGGGTCGTAAAGATAGACCAAACAAAGTTACTCAAAGAACATCGTACAAATGGTGTAGTCATAAAGTTTGACTAACTGGAACAAGATGTACGCAGGATTCATGGCTCAACATGGACGATACATTTATTCGTTGACGCAATACAGATTCAATCGTAGTAGTTGCAGGCATCATCAATAACGTAGGTAATTACATCGAGGCATCATGGTGCATAGCATTCTTATACATATCTTGATCATGTACTTGATCGACATTCTAGATAACGGCCGACCTCTCAAGGACGGCGATGAACATTATGGCAAATAGTTCTATCATGGCTTTTTTCGTTATGGAGCTTGTCTACAACGACGGGTTTTGTGGAGTAACCCGTTAGATACATTGAAGAATAATCCCGATAAACTTCGGTAAGACTCTGGATCCCACTAGCAATACTCATGTCATATGCGTATTGAAGTTCAGCCAGATCTCGGCAAATGGCAAAGATATCATAATAATTGACACACAAACGAGCCCTGTATTGGCTAACGTGAATACTCCTTACCAAGAGACTTTTACTAACTTCATGACTGCTTCCCATAATTTGGGTAAGGCTTACAATCAGGTTCATCCACAGACGACCGTCTCAGATCATCGCCATTAGGCATATCTCTACATAACGTAATTGTTCTCTGGCAACAACCGAGCGCACCCGTTTGCGCTTCTGTGTTCAACATAGTGTATGATAGCGCGTAAATAATTAATCATATATATTTTCTTAGATGTGCTCAACATTTAAATTACACGCGCAAAAAGGACTTAACAAATACCTTCCCCCCACGAGACAAACAAAAGCGAATGTTTTAAATTATAATCAAGAAATCGATCAAGTTCATTTCTACAATTAATTATCATTTAAATGTTAAGTTATTTGTGAATATTAATATGTGGGATGAAGTATGGAAAAAAGAACACAAATTCCAAATTAAAAATTCAAACAGAGAAATGACACATACGATGGAAGGTCAAAAAGTAATGCCTCCTATTGTTTATGTATGTAAATACTGCAAACTCCGCCTATGCCGGTCCCGAGCCCGGATGAAAAAGGAGGAGGGCGGCCTGCATGGAGGCCGTAAGGAGGCAGCCCCTCCACCATGCAAAGGCACAACAGGCCAATCACCTGTTTGCTTTAAACCACGATTACAAGTAACACAAGAGAGAAAACCGGACTGATTCTAAAGGCGACGAATTCGAACGGACTACGGACTACGACTTATGGAACATGGAACACAAGAAGTATAAATGGGAAGGAAGAGGAGCTGGTGGAAGAGATGAGGAAAGCAAAACTAGAAATCCTGGCTATAACGGAAACAAAGAAAAAAGGACAAGGAGTCATGGATCTCAATGGCAACACGCTGCTCTACAGTGGTGTACCCATATCCGAAAGAGCTAAAGGGGGTGTGGGTTGCATTGTGGCCCAAAATCAAAAAGATAGTATCAAGGGGTGGAACTTTGTCTCAGAACGCATTATGGTTGTGAAACTAAAAGAAGGAGAAACCATAGTCAACCTGGTCATAGTGTATGGGCCAAATGAGGATGAGAGAGCAGAGGTCAAGGATGAATTCTTCGAGCTGCTTCAAAGGACAGTGGATGACTGCCTAGATGAAGTTATCATGCTCGGAGATTTTAATGCCAGAGTTGGAAATGACCATGCTAGATGGGGTGGAGTTATCGGAAGATATGGAGAAGATACTCTCAATGACAATGGAAAGCGACTCCTTAGATTCTGCAGTGAACAGAATCTGATCATTACAAACACAACGTTCCCCCATAAGCGCATACATGCATACACTAGATGTGAACCAACCAAGAATGAGAAGTCAGTGATCGACTATGCCATTGTTCGGAGAAGCTCATTCAAATATGTCCGAGATGCAAGAGTCTGGAGGGGGCCAGAGATTGGAAGTGATCACTACCTGCTAACAATCAAACGAACAACTGAAAGAGTTGCTCAGCCTAGGAACTGCTCAACATCACGCAAGAAACCAAGTAAACGAGCAGGAGAAATGAGCATTAGGACCTACAAGCTGAGAGAGCCAGAAATTAAGACCAGATATCAGGGGCTTATTGCTGCAGCGGTGAGCAACACAGAAGAACAACCTGATGACTTGGAAACCCTCTGGATTAAATTCAAGGATATCATAAAGACAGCTGCTGCAGAAGCATGTGGTGAAGTCCGACTTGGGAACCAGAGAAAGAGAACACCTTGGTGGACAGAGGAAGTCAAAGAGAAAATAAGAGAGAAGAAAATGGCATGGAAACAATACTTAGGAGCTAAAAACACAACAGGACAAATGGAAAAATATAGAGAATATGTGACACTCAGAACAGAAGTAAAGAACAAAGTGCTAGCAGCAAAACAGAAGTCCTGGGAAGAATTTGGAGAAAAGCTAGAAAAAGATGCACAAGAAAACCAGAAATTGTTCTATAAGAACATGAGGAAGGAAAAACAATGCCCTCTCAAATTTATAAAGGACAAGCAAGGCAAATTGCTTACTGCCCCGAAGGAAGTAATGGAAAGATGGAAAGAATATTTCTCAGAACTCCTTGATGGTGAGCAAGGTCAAACATCAGAAATGATAACCACTAGCACAGAAGAGGAAACCAATGGTGATGAAGATGACATAAAGATGGAAGAACTGAAGGCAGCACTGGAGAAAATCAAGATGGGCAAAGCAGCAGGGCATGATGGTATAACACCAGAAATGGTTAAGTACATGGGAGCATCAGGCGACCTGTTACTCTTAAGGGTCCTACAGGCAGCATGGTGCAACAAGACCATACCAAAGGATTGGGAGATCGCCATCATAACACCAATTTTCAAAAAGGGTGACAATCGACAGTGTGGAAACCATAGAGGCATATCTCTTCTCAGTGTCCCTGGAAAAATCTACTCTAGAATCCTAGAGCAGAGACTCCGACGCCTAGCTGAGCCACAGTTGGATGAAGTCCAGTGCGGATTCCGAGCAAACCGAAGTACTCAAGACCTAATCTTCACACTCAGACAGCTGAGTGAAAAGGCCCTTGAGTATAAGAGTGAGATCCATCTTTGTTTCATAGATCTGGAAAAGGCGTTTGACAGGGTCCCTTGGAGCAAACTTTGGGACTGTTTGGCAAGGAAGAATATTCCAGCACCTCTGATTCATGCTATACAGAGCTTCTACAAGTCTTGCAGAAATTATGTGAGGACAGCAAACCATAAGTCAGAAGAGTTCAGGACCACCACTGGTGTAAGACAAGGTGATATCCTATCACCTTACCTCTTCATACTCCTTATGGACGATGTCATCAAGGCATGTAAGGAGAGAACAAGAAAGTATTCAGTGGGGTACTGGAAGATGAGACAGGTCTATATTTCAGAGCTGGCATTTGCTGATGATGTTGCCCTGATTGCTAAATCAGAGGCACATCTCCAATCCAACCTGCAAGTCTGGAAGGAAGAACTGGAGAAGAGAGGGATGGTCATAAGCAGCTCTAAAACAAAATCCATGGTGATATCACGAGAAGAAAGAAGACATCGGATTAAGCTGGGAGAACAGGTCCTGGAGCAGGTCGACCACTTTAAATACCTCGGAGCTATTATAGACCGAAAGGGAGGCATCAAAGAAGAGTTGGCCACTCGAAAAGCAGCAGCTGGGAGACTTTTTCAGGCCATAAATCGAAGATTCCTCAGCAAGAGAGAGGTTGGTAAGAAAACGAAGATGGCTGTATACCGCTCCACCTATGTCCCAGTCTTGACACATGGATGCGAGTCATGGGCAATGACTACAACCCATAAAAGCCAGATCCAAACCTCAGAAATGAGGTATCTGAGGAAGGTGGTTGAAGTAACAAGAAGAGACATGGTACGCAACCAGACGATACGTCAAGGCCTAAAATGCCACCCCCTACAGACCCAAGTAGAACAGTCCCAACTAAGATGGTTTGGCCATGTCTGCAGAATGGGAGAAGATCGGCTACCACGACAAGCATGGGAAACAAAGAGCCAAGGATCCAGACCCCGATGACGACCCAGAGTACGCTGGGAGGACAACATTAGACAATCTTTGAAGGACCGAGGACTAGAATGGAACCAGGCCAGGAGGAAGACAGCCGATAGAATAGTCTGGCGCTCTCTCTTCCAAACCTCTACACCTCACGGTAGAAGGGGAACGACTAAGTAAGTAAGTAATACTGCATCGGTGTGCAATTTGTAAATTTATCAGGATTCCTCAAACACTCTTCTGCACTGTATAGCATTACCAACATGTTTCAGTAACAGGTGGCACCACTGTAACAGATTAAAAATGGCTGCCAAAGACGTTCGGTTAAAACAACGTTATGTCATAGAATTTCTCGATGCTGAAGGCGAGACCCCAAATCGCTTCCACGAACGTTTGAAGAATGTTTATGGAGATTCAACAGTGGATGTTAGCATTGTCCGACGTTGGGTACATCGTTGTGACGAAGCTGAAGTAGGTCAATCCTCAATGGCTGACGCAAAGCGGACTGGCCGTCTGTCTACCGCAGTGACTGCACACAACATTCATCGAGTTGATGGCATCATTCGTGGTGACCGTCCGGTAACACTGGATGAACTTTCTTCCATGTTGTCCTTTAGTAAAGGCAGTGTCCAGAACATCATTAAAGACCTGGGTTATTCAAAAGTTTGTGCACTGTGGGTACCCAGAATGTTGACAGACAGACATAAAGAAACAAGGAAAACCATAGCCATCAACCTCCTGCCCCGTTACGAAACTGAAGGAGAAGAGTTTTTATCGAATATTGTGACAGGTGATGAGACTTGGGTTCATTTTTTTAACCAGAATCCAAGAGGCAGTCAATGGAATGGCATCACACAACATCGCCGACAAGAAAGAAGTTCAAAAGTTCACCATCTGTAGGGAAAGTTATGGCCTCCGTGTTTTGGGATGAGAAGGATGTGATTCTTCTCGACTTCTTGGAACAGGGAAACGCGGTGAATGCAGACCGTTACATTGAAACTTTGAACAAGCTTAGAGGTCGTCTTAGGCGACTTTACCCATTAAAAGATCACAGAACTGCACTACTGTTGCACGATAATGCTGTCGTGAGAAATTCTAATCCACATATATAAATTAAAAAGTAAATGTAAAGCCTAACAAATAACTTCAATAAAAGGAAAGAAGAATGGTAAAGAACAGTGCTGTCACAATGACTGTACTCGAAATCCCCCTTGTTTTCTAAGTCGTCTGCAAATTATAACGTTTCACGTTGATAGTAAAAGCCTTCTGCAACATACACGCATTTCCACAACACAATAAAACGTGAACTCCCTTTCTAAGAAAAACCTTGAGATACGCAAGCTGACCTATATTTAAAATTCCATTCATGTCATTTTATACACTAAGTTACCATAAACGAAAGACAGATGAACTTAGGATAGAGAGAAGGGAGGGCTGAAAGCAGGCACGCATGCAACACTAAACACGCGTCTCGCTATACAATTACTACCATCACGCGTGTAAGGCCACTAGCACTAGTTTTTTTCAAATCGACAGTGATAAAAACACTACCTATACGAGAATTAGGTTTTAAAACTTACAAAATGCTTATTAGGAAATATGACATTATACTGTTTTATGTCTGAAAACATGACAGTACCCAGACACCACATCGTATTCGAAGTGAACAGGAGGTAGAAGAAAATGCACATTTTGAACGCAGCCACCTAGCTCCCTTAAATTTATATAATTGGGTTCCTTAGGACTTGCTGACAAATAATATGTTAAACGTTACGCAAATAGTCTAGGAATTAACAAATTATAGCCAAAATAAAAGGGTGGTGCGATTAGTCGGGCTATAAATACTATCTTTTGTTGTTAGGGGAGACGGAAGGAAGGGTACTTTTTTTTGAAAAAGCTGTGTCAACATGGCACGATTGGTTAGACCCGCCAATATAGTCAATCAGAGGCGTCAGGTCAGCACCACATTTTCAAATAAACTTTCTAAAGCAACAGTGCGTTGAAATTCAGCTTATATTTTTATAAATAAAAGCCTGAGACAGTGGCAGGTCGGATTTTGTGCCTATTCATTGCCAGTCAACGTAATTCTGTATTATTTCCATGAATTGTGGTAAGCTTGAAATATTTGATATCTTTTTAATGAAAATTGAATGTAAATTGATAATTTATGTCTGTATATGTGTGTGGTTCAGTAGCGAACATGAGGCAAAGCCTATATAGTGCTCCAACCTGAACAGAAGGTGTCGGAGGAAAGTAAAACTACATGGAATTGCCAAACAGTACACTGACACCTATCTTATTGACTAGAAAGAACTAATGCTGGAATTGCAGAGGCGTAGTAACCATTAGGGAGGAGTATACTGGTGTCAATTGTTTCAGATGAAGATAGCAGTTGGCCTACCGCTCTGAACTCAGTGTTTGTTATGTATTGTGTTCTGTCTGGAAATAGATTATAAATTAGTTATGAAGTAGGAGGTACAACCTTCTTGTTTCAGGGACTGTGGTCCTAAAGTTATTGAGCAGCACCTGGTCTGAGCTTTGCTGAATCTGGAGGCTGACAGCATACTCCTGGGTCCAGATAGCGACTAGTGAGGTGTCTCCAGAACACAGGGGAGCAATCGAGCAGAGGAGTCTTTTCCTGCCACCATCACGAAAGTTAAGCCTCTGTGGCCAGTGGAGCTCAACATTATGTGTCCCCTCAAAAATTGACATTTTAGTAAAAAAAAAAAAAGAGGGACAATACCTTGTTTAAATTGACAGGAACTGTGATCTTTTCCCCCATACTATTTCCCAGATAAACAAACACTTGAAGTCATGATGACAAATAACAACATAGCTTGAAAAAACAAAACCAGTATTACCTCATAGTACTACTACACAACTGACACACATAGGATAATATTAATAAAATATGTCACTACAAGGTTCATATTTATAAATTCTGTACATATAAATTGTGATTACATTTGATTGTGATTCCTGGTTCACTTTGTAGTTGAATCAGGATATATATATTAATGAAAGTAATTAATACATATATATTTGAAAATTTACCAGTGACTCATTTAAGATAGTCTTATAGAGTGTTAAATGTGTGTGAGTGTCACAGTGTTGTCAAGTGTGGTGGAATAAATTAAATTGTTTATCTGTCTGTTGTTGTTGTGACTTACACTTCATCATTTACATAACCCTAGACATTTAACGTAGTCATCACAATATTCCAGAATAATTCTGACTGAGTTATAAATGTGGTAGCAAGTAAGGTTATCTGTAAAACACTATACCTATTAGATACAGATACCTTCACAGCTGATCTCAGTCAGTACACTAAGTCCCCTATAAATATTTATAACATCCCACTTTACCACAAATGCCACGCCACACACCGCTAAACGCACCATTGATGCGATTGCAGAATTTGGCTGGACATTATTACCACATCCCCCTTACAGTCCCGATCTTGCACCTTCTGACTTGCATCTGTTTAGACCACTGAAAGAAGATCTTCGCGGACATAACTTTGAGGACACCGAGACCTTTAAACACGCCGTACGCGAGTGGTTTAGGAAAAAGGACACCAATTTTTACCGTGCGGGGATACATGCCTGATAAAGTTGTTATTTTATTCCCGTTAATGATATCCACCAAAAGGATAAATATAAGTGGATGGAAGCAGACATCATCATCATCAGTTGATAAGATCTCTATGGTGTTGTTTGCTCCACTGTAGTGTATGGAATGTCAACTTGACCTACGCAGTGGTGTGTAGACATGGATTGAGTGTATAATGTGCGAATGATAATAAGGGTTCGTGGTGTTGACAAATGTTCTTTTCTCACACTCATGTATGGCTGGAAGTCATCGACACCAACGACTGTGTACCTTTACTAAAGTTTAATTGGACGTACACACTCGACAGCACAGATAGTGACAAATCACAGGTTGGCATAATACATCATGGTACAGTGGATAACTGGTCTTGCAATGTTATGTTACATGGGCACTCATGTAGAATAATATTATAATGGACTGTCAGTAGCCAAGCACCCAGTATTGCCCATATATATATATCAACTGAGTTTACTGACAAAGCACGTCAGATTATAAACAATATCCAAGATGGCTTCTACCTAATCTCGTCTAGCGAAGATTCTTTAACATAAGGTTCAGCACAGTTTTTTTCATATAATAATATTGAACCGCTAGCAATGGGTTCTCATGTGTAGCAGTGATCTCTGGACTAATCAAGCGATAATACGGGCATCCCTTTTCTCTTCTTGAAAGTCACTACATGTTTGGTTCCAAGATGGCTTCACTCGTGAGCTGTCACTCACGTTTGGATACAGATAATGAATCTGTCCTAAAGTTAGTCATTCATTAAATCTTCCATTGCTCTGTAGATTTGATCATGAACACTTGACTGCAATCTACAGGATATAGTGCTGCTAGGAATCGAAGTCGTTTTCATCGAGTCAAATATATTCTCTTAGACATTCAAATCGTACCTATCGAAAATGGTGGCTTCGTACGAGAGTTCATAAGAGTGTCTATTATTACCTTGGTATCAGAAATATGATTCTGCCATTCCTTGGCAATACGAATAAACACTGGGGTAAAGCATACACGATAGGTCTAGACGACTATCACTTTCCCCACAAATACTGAGATCACTTTTTCCCCGGCGACAAGCCGACATAGAAGACACAGTCCCTATCAGGACGAAGCCAAATCACACCACACTCTAGCGACACATCCGCCGAATAGCCTTTGACCTCTCTAGAGACAACAGAACATATAGTTCGACTTAGATATGTAAAGATATACAGATATAAGACAGACTCGTCCTACTCAGACAAACAATACACATAAATTCAGGCCATAGATATTCTGAAGCAAGAACAATCTATTACTACCCAAACAAAGAATAAATCGCAGAAAACTGGATTTATCCGCGGAGTTCGATCGAAAGAGCCGACACAACTTTCAAGGGAAGTAACTCAATAATGACTTTTCCTTAAGCACTATTTTGTTTACAAAATATTTGCGAACATAACAAGTATACCAATGTATAATATTGTAAGATATCAAAGACTGCACGTAACAGTCTTACCACACCTCCCGGGAAAAAAAAAAATGGAACATTTTTTTTTTTTTTTTTGAAATACATCTAGGAGCAACGTACAATAGGCTCACAACGCATGAATAATGCGCAGATGAAAATATCAGGAATACCTATAACGCCTAATATGAGGCTAAGTCGACTTATGGAGCGACTGGTGAGAATGTGTCTCATAAACTGAGAGAAATTATTTCTCTACAAGTATATTTTTCCAGGAAGGTGTCATCAAAGTATAATACAATTCTGGCAATTACACAATGCCTAAAAAATTCATATCATCATTTCGTATTAGATATCTTAAATTTATGATTTATGAAGAAAAAATCATCAAAGCACAGCGGTGAATAAACATCAATGAACCGCTATGTAGTGATACAATCATTATATTATTAAATTACAAATGTGTATCTATCATGATATAGAAAAGGAACTACTATAGAACTAGACATATCAAGAAGTCTAAGCCCTAATAGTTATGTGGAATCATGTGGGCATCTTGACAGAATGTCTGCCATCACATTATCTGATCCACGAATAGCTCGCACAGAGAAATGAAAAGGTTGAAGAGCAATTGCATATCGAGTAGACCTCGAGCTCTTCAAATTCTTACTCTGTATAGCAGTAAGAGCTTTTTGGTCGGTTTCTACTATGAAATGTGCGCCTAGAAGGAATCTCTGTAGTTTGAGGATCGACCAAACCATAGCTAATAGCTCACGGTCTAAAACCGAATAATTCCTTTCTGCCGCATTAAGTTTTCTGGAAATATACATTACAGGATGCAGAGTTCCAGAGTACTCTTGCATTAGTGCCGCTCCAATCCCAGTGGATGAAGCGTCACTACGAAGAACGAATGTCTTATCTTTAGTGGGTAGCACTAAAATAGGTGGTGTTGAAAACAGTGTTTTAATCTTATCCAGAGAGCATTGGCATTCCTGAGACCAGTGGACCACATTAGGCGAACCTTTCTTTAGAAGTGTTGAGAGAGGTGCCATGATAGAGGATAGATTCTGAATGAATCTGCCATAAAATTGAATAAGACCTAACAGACTTCTCACCTGTTTTTTAGTCTTAGGGATTGAGATGTTAAGTATCTTACTAGTATTATGGTCCTCTGTCTTTAGGAAACCATGACCAACTCGGTGGCCTAGGAAAGAAATTTCGCTAAAACCAATATAGGCTTTAGAGGGTTTCGCTGTCAGGTTGTGCTCACGCAAAGTAGACAGCAATTCATCTAACCCTGAATAGTGATCTTCCCAAGTATCGCTGAAAAGACAGATGTCGTCTAGATATGCAATGACATCTGACCGATAAGATAGGATTCGGCGCATCATGCGTACGAATGTAGCTGGTGCGTTCATAAGACCGAAAGGCATAAAATTCCATTGGAACAAACCTCTAGGTGTTGAAAAAGCCGTGAGAGGTTTGGCGCGTTCAGATAAAGGAACTTGCCAATATCCTTTAGACAAATCAAGTTTAGTGAAAAAATGAGATTTGGAGAGTCGAGTAAGTAGCTCTTCCAGTAAAGGCATAGGTTCGGCATCGAACTTCGTTACTTGATTCAATTTTCGATAGTCAACGCAAAGACGTATGTTATTGTCTTTTTTACGCACAATAACCATCGGCGAAGAATATGCAGAGGTGGATGGTTCGATTATTTTCAAATCTATCATCTCATCCAACTCTTTCTCGACCTGTGCTTGAAAATGTATAGGTATAGGATAAGGTCTAACCCTAATAGGAGTATGGTCAGTTAGAACAATGTCATGTTCAATGACATGCGTTTGTCCAGGGATGTCAGTGAGTACATCCTGAAATGTTTGCAACATAGTTGAAACTTGTCGCTGTTCTCCTAGAGACAAATCAGGAGAGACAGTAACGTTCTTCCATGATTCACTGGAATGAAGTGGGATCATTGGAAGAGGAAGATTTACATCTGAAAAACTTGTTTCCTCATCCTGTATCACGGACAGTGATGAGTAATGACCATGTTGTACTGGAGAATTGTCCGTTGCTTGGAAAATGGGTTGCAAATAATCCGGACGTTCATGGAATTCAGTAAGCATATTGATGTGGAAGGTTTTATGCTTCCCATCAATATCGACAATATAGTCGACATCGGAAATTTTCGATATTATATCGTACGGACCTTTCCAAGAAATAAGTAATCTGTTTTCCCTACAAGGTAGTAATACAAATGCTTTGTCACCAGGACAAAGTTGTCGTAAGCATCTCTTCTTATTGGCAAATTGCCTTGCCTTCTGTTTCGCAAATTCAGAAGAAGAAGTTGCTAATTTGCATGCTTCGATAATTTTTTGTCTCAACGCGATGACATATTCGTAGGATGACTTTGTGTCATCGTCAATATTGTCAGATGTAATGAGATCGTGAAGCAACGACATAGGGCCACGCGGACGCGCGCCAAAGACGAGTTCAAAGGGAGAAAATCCTGTATGTTCATTGGGTACCTCTCTGTAAGCGAAGAGGGCCGCAGGTAAAACTCTGTCCCAGTCTTGAGGATGATCCTCAGTTATCTTCCCCAGTAAGTTTTTAAGTGTTCTATTAAGGCGTTCGACCATACCATTAGACATTGGATGGTAGATACTACTTAAAGATCTATCTATCTGCAGAGTAGACATTACTTGAGACATGGTATCTGATATTAGTTGGGTGCCATGATCTGACAATATCTCTCCGGGGAACCCCAGACGAGAAAATATAAGCCAAAGAGCATCTGCAATATCAGCAGTAGTAATGCTCTTCAGAGGAATAGCCTCTGGCCAACGTGTGCACATATCAACACACGTCAAGATAAACTGATGTCCTCTGGCAGACTTGATCTTAAATGGACCAATAATGTCTATGGCCATTTTTTGAAACGGCCGAATAGGAATGTCCGCCGCCTGAATGGGTGCAGCATGCCGTGGACCTTTGGATTTAACTTCCTGACATACTTTACAAGATCGACAATAAATCCGTATGTCCTTGTTTACCAATGGCCAAAAGAAAGCCGCAAGGACTCTTGACTTAGTACGGGAAAAACCCATGTGTCCAGCACACTGAGAGTCGTGAGCGTGCTGCAAAATTTTAACTCTCAAATTCTTGGGAACCAGGATTTGAGAATGACTTGACGTAATGGAGTCTTGAACCATACGTACAAGTACGCCATTCTTCTTTGTAATCCACGATTTACGACTTGTGTCTTTATTCGGATCACCTTTAGTTGCAAGAATGAAGAATTTCTTCAGAGTGGGATCATCTTCTTGCTGTTTTATAAACGAGTCACGAGAAATTACCAAGGGATTATCTTGGTTATGCACTTCATTATCTTCAGTAGATGAAGTTTGAGGCATATTAAGAGCCTGAGCTCTAGTGACTACAGCGTTAGCAATCTGCATGTTTTGCCTTTCCCACGTGGAAATTTGTTGCGGAGTGCATTCCTTGACTCCATGAATGCGACCGATGATGAGGTCAGCGATCGGATTCGGAAGAAGACATGCGTGTACATCTCCTGTAAAGAAAGGAGTAGCAATCCTAATGATAGCAGTAGAGTATTTCTCTAATGTGCCGCCAAATGTTACACATTTGACTACTTGTCCAGTGGCGCGGGAAGGATCTACGAGTGACTGCCTAACACCAATTGTGGTGCATCCAGAATCAAATAGCACAGAGACTGGATTGTTATTCACTAAACCCTTATGTAAGACAAGAGAACCTCTTCCATCATGCGCGACTGATGCCGGAAGAGCAGGAAGAGGATGGCCACAGCTTAAAGTAGACACTGTGGTTGGCTCAAATAACGTTTTGCATTGGGGGCACTGAGATGCTCTCCCAAAATCAAAAGCGGCACATGCCATATTACTAGCATCATTATTATCTTTACTCTGTTTATAGGCTTCATGGGACTCTTGTTGTACAGAGTTTGCCTGAAAATGTGGTTTATGTCTTTTGTTTTGAGATCTACCTCGGTTATTATCACCTCTGTAGTTATTGTTACCTCTATTGTAACCCCTATTTGGGTTTGAGTCATAGTTCCCTTGGTTACCATTATCATATTCATTATAATGAGTATCTCTGTAATTATGATCTTGTTGACTCCAAGACGGATAACCCTGATAGTTTCTATAATTACTTCCTCTACGGAAATTCCTATAATTATGACCACCCCTGTGTCGAGAGCTATCAGCTCGTCTCCAGTTCTTTGAAGAAGAACCCTGAAATGATTGGTTACCTTGGTTTTGATAACTATTATGGTTACCTTTTTTATCAAATCTGTTTTGAGGTCCCTGAAATCTGTGTGAATAATTGGGATTGTATGGTGTTGCTGAAGCAACTGGCATACTCTCCTTAATCTTAGTGTTGCCAAAAGTCACGTCGGGGTGTGCAGTGACATATTGGGAACAATATTCTTCCATTTCTTTTAGAGATTTGGGTTTACGCTCATGTATAAATTCAAGGAAAGGTTTGTTCACACATGACATAATCTTATCTCTGAGCAACAAATCCATAAGTCCTTCATACGTTTTTTCTGTTTTGGAAAGCTCAATCCAACGATCAACTGTGAGACGTGCCTTTGCAGTGAATTCTGAGAATTCTACACCCGTCTCAGGCACCATCGTTTTAAATAAAAGGCGATAGCCTTCCTCACTTAGCTGATATTTTTTTATCAAAGCCGCCCTAATGACATCATAATTATCCTTATCTGCTTCTCCTACAAGGCATAATCTAGTCAAAGATTCACCTTTCAAGTTTTCTGATAATTGATTAGCGTATTGTGATTTATCCACATTATGTGTACGACAAGAACGTTCAAATCTATCCAGCCAGAATGTAATATCGTCACTGGACTGATTGAACGGTGGAACCTTAACCTTGTAAGTAGAAGGTTTACCATTACCACTAGATGCCTGATTAACATTACTCATACTTGTCAATCTCAATTTCTCCAACTCAAATTCATGTTCTCTTATTGCTTTTTTCTCTTCAGCATCTAATCTTTTTTGTTCAGCCTCCCTGTCTAATCTTTTTTGTTCAGCTTCCCTGTCTAATCTTTTTTGTTCAGCTTCCCTGTCTAATCTTTTTTGTTCAGCTTCACTGTCTAATCTTTTTTGTTCAGCTTCCCTGTCTAATCTTTTTTGTTCAGCTTCACTGTCTAATCTTTTTTGTTCAGCTTCACTGTCTAATCTTTTTTGTTCCGCAGCAGCTTCTCTTTCTAATTTTTTTTGTTCAGCTTCAAATCTCCTTTCCTCCACCTGCATCTGCAATTTCTTTTGTTCAGCAGCAGCCTCAGCTTCTCTTTCTAATCTTTTCTCTTCCGCCATAGCTTTTCTTTCTTCTGCAGCTAATGCTTTGTCATATTGAGCAACAGCCCATTGTTCTAATTGTTGACCAGTCTTATCAAGGGCTTTCCCTTGTGTAATGAAGTATTCTAATGTAGACATGATGTCTAACAATAATACTAATCACCTGAACCAATAATAATACCACAAGTTCTCAATGACTTGATTAATCAGTATACTATCCCAATATCTGTGGGTCACAAGCCTTTAATAAGGTCTTGTATAATAGTAATAATAATCAGGTACTGGTTTATACCATAATCCAAGTGCAGTGCACAGGCAATTGTGTCTTATGAAATATACCTATATAAAACATATGTCAACCAACAGAATACATAAAGTACAAATAGGACTGACAATACAAGAACGTTTGCAGAAATCAAAATAAATCAAATAGGGAAATCAATGAAAATAATCACTGAATCTGCAAAGAATAACAACACAAATGACGTCACAATATATGAATATAAATTGTGAATAGAACTGAAAGATAGAAAAGGTTAGACCAACAAATTACAAACAAATCAAAACAAAACTAAAGAACAAAGAAATATTACAAAAATAACAATAATTACAGACTTCACAGCTAACACAAAAGCAACAGTTGTCGCAGCAAATTTTCAATCAAGAAAATTGCACCTATAGAAAACGCCCACAACGGACCCTCTATGACGTGGGATATTCTGTTGTGAGGACGCCGCCCAACCTTAAACACAACCCGCTGACATAGAAACTAACATACTATACAAACAAATAACATGTAAACATAAATATATATATAAATTATGTGTATGATAGTATGTGTTGCAAAATAGGCTCAGTTTTACAGTAATGGCAAAGTTATTTTTATGAAAATAAACAAACTGCCACTTTATTCAATTAAACATTCTGGCCTTAAATATTAAAGTTCATATACAGAAAACAAGAAGATCCATCGATGAAAATAGGACTTCTTAGTTCACTAATACTGTCTTCCTGTTAATATTACAAGAATTGATCCAACTGTTCCGTGAAACTCTGTAATGTCTAATGTAAAAATGTCAACAACGCTGACCTACATACTGCATTCACTTGACAGGTCACGTGACGAAGTGTTGACAAATAGCAAACCAATACTGCAAGTGTGTCGTATCAGCCACAGGAAACGGTCTGGTATCGGTACTCTGTTGACTTCTGAACTTCTGCGAGGTCAAACCCAGAAAGCTGGTCCACCAGTTGATAAAGTTGTTATTTTATTCCCGTTAATGATATCCACCAAAAGGATAAATATAAGTGGATGGAAGCAGACATCATCATCATCAGTTGATAAGATCTCTATGGTGTTGTTTGCTCCACTGTAGTGTATGGAATGTCAACTTGACCTACGCAGTGGTGTGTAGACATGGATTGAGTGTATAATGTGCGAATGATAATAAGGGTTCGTGGTGTTGACAAATGTTCTTTTCTCACACTCATGTATGGCTGGAAGTCATCGACACCAACGACTGTGTACCTTTACTAAAGTTTAATTGGACGTACACACTCGACAGCACAGATAGTGACAAATCACAGGTTGGCATAATACATCATGGTACAGTGGATAACTGGTCTTGCAATGTTATGTTACATGGGCACTCATGTAGAATAATATTATAATGGACTGTCAGTAGCCAAGCACCCAGTATTGCCCATATATATATATATCAACTGAGTTTACTGACAAAGCACGTCAGATTATAAACAATATCCAAGATGGCTTCTACCTAATCTCGTCTAGCGAAGATTCTTTAACATAAGGTTCAGCACAGTTTTTTTCATATAATAATATTGAACCGCTAGCAATGGGTTCTCATGTGTAGCAGTGATCTCTGGACTAATCAAGCGATAATACGGGCATCCCTTTTCTCTTCTTGAAAGTCACTACATGTTTGGTTCCAAGATGGCTTCACTCGTGAGCTGTCACTCACGTTTGGATACAGATAATGAATCTGTCCTAAAGTTAGTCATTCATTAAATCTTCCATTGCTCTGTAGATTTGATCATGAACACTTGACTGCAATCTACAGGATATAGTGCTGCTAGGAATCGAAGTCGTTTTCATCGAGTCAAATATATTCTCTTAGACATTCAAATCGTACCTATCGAAAATGGTGGCTTCGTACGAGAGTTCATAAGAGTGTCTATTATTACCTTGGTATCAGAAATATGATTCTGCCATTCCTTGGCAATACGAATAAACACTGGGGTAAAGCATACACGATAGGTCTAGACGACTATCACTTTCCCCACAAATACTGAGATCACTTTTTCCCCGGCGACAAGCCGACATAGAAGACACAGTCCCTATCAGGACGAAGCCAAATCACACCACACTCTAGCGACACATCCGCCGAATAGCCTTTGACCTCTCTAGAGACAACAGAACATATAGTTCGACTTAGATATGTAAAGATATACAGATATAAGACAGACTCGTCCTACTCAGACAAACAATACACATAAATTCAGGCCATAGATATTCTGAAGCAAGAACAATCTATTACTACCCAAACAAAGAATAAATCGCAGAAAACTGGATTTATCCGCGGAGTTCGATCGAAAGAGCCGACACAACTTTCAAGGGAAGTAACTCAATAATGACTTTTCCTTAAGCACTATTTTGTTTACAAAATATTTGCGAACATAACAAGTATACCAATGGGGCTACATTTCAATGTAAATTTTATCTGTTTTCTTGCCTATTGAATGAAATTAAAAATTACGAGGCATTACTTTTTGACCGTCCCTCGTAATGTATCAAAATGGTACGAGATACCAATGCAGCAATGAAATAATAGTATCGAAGGATGAAAAGAAATTGTGAAAAGATGAAGACAACAATGAGACAAAAATGTCAAAAATTTTGAGCAATGGAAGTATGAATGTATGAGCCAAAGTGTGATAAATGGTAACCAGAATTAAACAAAATCAATATGGAAATTAAACACTAGAAGAAAATTAACACAGTCCATAGCAAGTGTTGGGAGAATCAACAACACGCCTAAGTAGATAAGCTAATAAGGACACATGAATTGTACTTATGTGCCAGTACATAAAATGTCACCAATGTGTGATAGTAAACTAATTATGGCAATATGCCACCTTTTTATATATGGATACACTAAACTAATGAAGTAAATAGTGTGGTACTAATTATATTACATTGTTCACGGAACAATAAAATGTCAATAATTAATCGCGAATAAAATTAAACCCAGTGTCAAGAAATGAATAACTCAGAAAAGATAGTTTTCTTGGTTGCACAAAATGTCATGTGATATATGATACGAGGGGCGTTCAGAAAGTAATGCACCACATCGTTTTTCTCAGGAGCTGTTTATTTAAAAAGCATGAAATTTATACACAATATACATGGATATGTCATGTAAACATCGGTATTATTCAACCTAATCCCCATCAACATGTACGGCTTTATGCCAGCGCGAAACAAGTGCATGTATTCCTAGCCCGTACCAGATTTTGTCTTGATCATGTAGCCATTTCTTCGCTGCATGAATCGCTCCTTCAGCATCTTCAAACCTTGTCCCACGGAGTGCATCTTTAAGTGGACCAAATAGATGAAAATCACAGGGTGTCAAATCGGGACTATATGGTGGATGGGGTAGTACAGTTCAACCCAATTTGGTGATTGCTTCCTGTGTTGCCAGATTTGTGTGAGGTCGCGCATTGTCGTGAAGGAGAAGCAGGTCTGCTGGATTCTTGTGCGGCCGAACTCTGCGAAAACGTTGATTGAGTGTTTTCAATGTCTTAATGTAAGCTTGCGAATTGATTGTCTCTCCTTTTGGCATAACGTCCACAAGAATCACACCTTCAATGTCCCAAAAGACAGTGATCATGACCTTTCCAGCTGAAGGAATTGTCTTGAATTTCTTTCTTCGTGGTGATTGCGGATGATGCCACTCCATTGACTGTCTTTTTGTCTCAG
Source organism: Oreohelix idahoensis (assembly GCA_024509875.1). Classification (NCBI taxonomy): domain Eukaryota; kingdom Metazoa; phylum Mollusca; class Gastropoda; order Stylommatophora; family Oreohelicidae; genus Oreohelix; species Oreohelix idahoensis. Next base: position 35,837 of record JAMPIV010003545.1, read on the forward strand.
GTTCAAAATGATGTGCCCAGGTTTCGTCACCTGTAACATTCTTAGCCACAAAGTTCTCTCCATCAGCATTGAAACGCTCCAACAATTCAGAAGAAATTGCTTTCCTTTGCAATCGGTGGTCATTTGTGAGACTTCGAGGAACCCATCTTGCGCAAACCTTAGAAAATCCGAGAGTTTTTATAACTGCATTTGCACTACCAATGCTGACTGACAGCTGTAAGGCCAATTGTTGAGTAGTGATTCGCCTATCAGTAAGAATAATGCCCTCAGCGCATTTCAACATTTCTGCGTTGGTGGCTGTGGCAGGACGTCCACAGCGCGGCCGATCAAGCAGCTCCGTATCTCCACTTCCTGATTCTTTGATTCTCTGAACCCAACGACTGACTGTACTCTTGTCGACTGCAAAACTTCCATACACATCACATAGACGCGTGTGAATATTCGCAACAGTTTCCTTCTCTGCAACGAGAAATTCTATCACAATTCGCTGCTTATAACGCAAGTTGCTAACACGCTCCATTTCAACGGTTTAGGGCAGCCGTATAATCTGGCCGGTTGCGGTGCAATTTGGTGCACACAATTGGCACATGCCATATTTGAAGTGTGCAAAATGTCATGCTTCTATCTTCATTATTAGCTGAGAAAAACGATGTGGTGCATTACTTTCTGAACGCCCCTCGTAATTACATACCAAAAAGTTATTAAATTATTAATGATAATTTATAATTATATCACTCTTCAAGTTCCAACTATGTCACAGTATTTCGAGATTGAAATAAAGCACCAAAATGTTACTGTTGAATCAGAAAACTAGATATTTAATGTACATGAAAACATAGGCATGTCAATTTAAAAATGACAACATCTTGTATTAATACGAAATTATTAACAAGTGATTAGTAGGCAGTGCAGAAGAGGCACATTCTGTAAGGCGTAACTGTCCGGTAGATTCTTGAGGGCAGCGGGACAACGTATCTGCAAGGACATTCTCCGATCCAGGTATTGATCGAATAGTGAAATGGTACGGCTGTTAGGCGATCGCGTACCTCGTAGACCTGGACGACTTCAAGTCCTTGTTTTGGAGCGCTGTTAGTGCACGCTGGTCAGTTTCAACGAAGAAATGGGCGCCCAGCAGGAAGCGTTGAAGCTTGATAATTGATCATACCATCGCCAGTAATTCCTTGTCCAGTACAGAGTAATTTCGTTCCGTCGCTGTGAGCTTCCTTGATACATAAATGACTGGATGCAAAGTTCCGGAGTAGCACTGCATCAATGCCGCACCGATCCCAATATTCGAAGCGTCGCTGGAGAGTATGAATGGTAGATCTGCGTTTGGTAAGCGTACAATAGGCGCAGATGAAAAAAGTTATTTAATTAAGTCTAAAGTGGTCTGACACTCTTTTGACCACCGTACTATGTTAGGTAGTCCCTTCTTTAGTAAGTTAGAGAGAGGTGTAGTGACAGTAGACAAGTGGGGAATGAAGCGCCCATAAAATTGGATTAGTCCCAAAAGACTTCTAACCTGTTTCTTAGTTTTTTGAATAGTGATGTTTAAAATTGTTGAAATATTATTATCTTCAGTGTCCAACACGATGACCCAAAAAAGATATCTCACTAAAACCGATATATGCTTTTGAAGGTTTAGCCGTCAGATTGTGAGAACGGAGTGTGGATAACAACGAAGATAATCCATGGACATGATCATTCCAACAGTCACTGAAAAGGCAGATATCATCCAGATATGCAATTACATCAGTGTGGTGAGATAAGATACGACGCATCATGCGTACGAAAGTAGCAGGAGCGTTAACAAGTCCAAAAGGCATAAAGTTTCATTGGAATAGACCTCGAGGGTTAGAAAAAGCCGTGAGTGGTTTAGCTCGAGTCGTCAATAGGATTTGCCAATAGTCCTTTCATAAATCGAGTTTAGTGGAAAAAAGTTGCTTTTGCAAGTTTCGCAAGTAAATCCTCCAAGAGAGGGAGTGGTTCGACTTCAAACTTGGAAACTTTATTTAACCGACGATAATCTATACAAAGACGGATGTTATTATCCTTCTTCCTTACAATAACCATAGAAGAGGAATAAGGTGATGTAGAAGGTTCGATGATATTCAATCGGAGCATCTCGTCTAATTCCTTCTCCACTTGAGTTTGGAAGTGAAGAGGAATAGGATAGGGGCGTAAACGAATAGGTGTGTCATCGGTTAATATAATGTTATGATAGATGACAGAAGTACGACCGGGGATGTCAGTAAGGACATCTTGATAGGAATGTAAGAGAGCAGAGATCTGCTGTTGTTTTTCGGTAGAAAGTTCAGTTGAGATAAACACATCCCTCCAAGTTTCGGTTGAATGTAAAGGTATTACTGGAAGAGGTAAGGATACATCAGAGAAAGATGTCTCCTCCTCCTGAATAACCGACAAAGAGGTATAATGATGACGACAAAGCGGGGGGGGGGGGGCGTCAGTTGCCTGAAAAACAGACTGAAGATAGTCTGGACGGGCATGAAATTCTTTCAACATATTTATGTGAAAAGTCTTGTGTTTATCATCGATGTTAACGATGTAATCAACATCTGATATTCTAGATACAATATTGTACGGACCTTTCCAGGCAATAAGTAGACGATTCTCATTGCGAGGAAGCAAAGCATAAGCATCATCACCAGGAGAAAGTTGACGTAGACGTCGATATCTATTCATAAAGAGTCTCGCCTTCTCTTTGGTGGACTCTGATGAAGAAGTAGCCAACCTACATGCGTCAATGATTTTCTATCTTAAAGTGACAACATATTCATACGAAGATTGGGTGTCATCGGAAATATCATCGGCAGTGAGTAAGTCGTGAAGTAACGACATGGGACCACGAGGTTTTGCACCGAAGACAAGCTCAAAAGGTAAAAAACCTGTATTTTCATTTTGCACCTCGCGGTAAGCGAAGAGAGCAGCGGGCAAAACCCTGTCTCAATCTTGAGGATGATCATCAGTAATTTTACCTAGTAACTGTTTAAGTGTCCTGTTTTTACGCTCAATTAATCCATTTGACATTGCGTGATATATGCTAATAAGAGACCTGTCGATGTGTAGCATGGCCATTACCTGAGACATAGATTCAGATACAAATTGTGCACCATGGTCAGATACAATTTTCTTCGGAAAACCTAAACGAGAAAAAATCAACCATACCGCATCTGCAACATCAGCAGATGAAATACTATTAAGAGGTATAGCCTCAGGCCAGCGAGTACACATGTCAATACAAGTGAGAATGTATTTGTGTCCTCTAGAAGAAGGTTGTATAGGGCCAATAATATCAATAGCCATTTTTTCAAACGGTCGAATAGGAATATCGGCAGCTTGAATAGGAGCTGCGTGACGCGGACCACGAACCTTAACCTCTTGACATGTAATGCATTAACGACAATAGATGGTTACATCCCTATGAACGCCTGGTCAATAAAATGAAGACAGCATCCTGGTTTTAGTGTGGGAAAAACCCATATGACCCGCACATTTGGAGTCGTGAGCAATTCGTAATATACGCGCTCTCATGTTTGTGGGTACCAAAATCTGCGAACGTACGAATGAACGTACTATTCTAGCTAGCACTCCATTTTTAAGTACAAAACAATGTTTAAGGTTTGTTTCGTTGATTGTGCTATCATTCTGAGCCAACAGAAAAAATGTATTTAGTGATGCATCATTCTGCTGTAACGCAATAAAAGACTTTCGTGATATAGGAGAGTTACTATCATCAGTATCATTATCGTCAGAAGTTATTGTAAGTGGAACATGTAATATCTCATGAGCTTGTGCTCTAGTGGTAACTGCATAAGCAGAGCGCATATGTTGCTTTTCCCAAATAGCAACCTGTTGTGGAGTACAATATTTAACTCCATGTATACGCCCAATTATCAAATCAGCAATTGGCGACGAAAGCATACATGCATGAATCTTTCCTGTAAAAAATGGTGTATCTACATGTATGATCGCAGTTGGGAATGTCTCAACTGTACCTCCAAAGGTAACACACTTAACACTTTTCCCTGTTGCTAATGACGGGTGTACTAAGGATTGTCTAATCCCTACTGTAGAGCAACCTGTGTCAAATAAAATAGACACGGGGATTTTATTGGCAAATCCTTTATGTAAGGTTAGACACCCTCTTCCGTCGTGTGTAGATGCTGACATGACGGTAGATATCGCAGGAAGGCTTGGTAAGGCATGGCCGCAACTCAACGTAGTGATCGCCTTGGGCTGGAACAAAGTTGTGCATTCATGACAAAGTTTAGCCTGCTCGAAATCTATAAAACAAGAGGATGCATTATGTATATTAACATTTGTATCCTGATCTAAATTAGCTTGTGGATCATGCTGAGCAGAATTAGCATGGCGATGTTGCCCATCATTTAAATTTCTGTCTCTACCTCTGGATCTATTTTGACTATTATCTCTGTAATTGTTATAATTATTTGACTTATTGCGATCACCATTTTGGTTTGAACGCCAATTACTGTGATATCCATTTTCCCTTTGACGATAGTTTCGGTTTTGTGAGTTATGTTTATTAAAAAATGAGTTAGATCGTGATTGATCATAATTGTTATAATTATCTCCCTGATAATTTCTATAATTATTTTTATTGAAATTATATGGCATGTTGGATTGTCTCCAGTTTTGTTGTGATGGAGAACCACCACGAAATGGTTTCCCTTTGAAACTACTGAAATTCTTATAATCTCCCTTTCTGAAGTTTCTATCGTGACTGAGAGATTGACTTCGAAAGTGATTTTTGTGTTGCATGGCCGAAGCTACGGGCAATTCTTCTCTAATATGTGAATGGCTATATACCATATTTGGATGTGCGGTACAGAATTGTGTACAGACCTGATCCATTTCTTTCAAATTCGTAGGCTTTCGTTCATGTAGGAACGAGAGGAATGTTGCATTAACTGATGACATTACTTTATCACGTAATATCAAATCCACAATAGCTTCATATGAACGCTCTATCTTAGACAGCTCAATCCATCTATCAAGTGTGAGACTATTTTAGATAAAAAAATCAGCGAAATCGTTTCTAGTTTCAGGCAGTAAGGATTTTAAGCGAAGACGATACCCTTCCTCGGTAAGCTGATATTTTTTTAGTAGAGCAGCTCTGACATTATCGTAGTTCTTTCGCAGAGTTGCATCCATTGTATCTATAATAATTAAAGGATCCCCCATCAAAAATTTCATTAACTTAACACTCCATTGAGCTTTATCCAACTTACGTGACTCACATACACTTTCGTAGCGTGACAGGTAGCATGCACGTCATCACTATTTGGATTGAATACAGGCAATTTAAATTTATTGTTGCCGTTACTTTTACCTGAAGAACCAGAAGTATTGGAGTTACTGTTATTACCATTTTGACCCATTAATTTTAATTCCTCCAAATGAAGGAGCATCATTCTTTCTTCATGTGCCAAGTTCAGAGCTTTCTTCTCCTCCATCTCTCTATCAAATTGAATTTTAATATTTCTTTCCTCTATTTCTTCAAGACGCCTTTTCTCAGCTTTTTTCTCCTCTTCAAGACGCCTTTCCTCAGCTTTAGCTTCTTTTTCAGCTAATTCTTGTTTTGCTTTTGCCAATTCAGCCGTAGCAAATTCTTTCAAGGCCTCAGTCTTGTAGCCAAATTCTTTACCATAAATAATAAAAGATTCTAGAGTGGCCATGTTTACTATTTATTGTGACTCACTTAGTAGAAATATATAAATATTAAGGTATTTAAACAAATTGTTTACTTAATTAATGAGTGAAAAGTTCTATGTCCAGAGAACTTGTGATACAATGTATATAAAATTACTGAAATAGATGCTGTATTATAATTATTATTATTAATTAATCTTTAATTATGTAGTTATACTTAAGTTAAAATAGCATAGCATATGAGATATACATGACGAAGATAACGAAAACAATAGCAACAAAGACAAGATAACAAGGAACAAATGAAGACGTTCGCAGAATCAACTAAGTGAGAAAGCAGAAATAAAAGAAAAAATGTTAGCAAAGAATGCTATGACACTGCGAAAAAGATCACAAGCCAATCAACAACACAGGGTATAAACATAAAGTGTGTATACAAATAAGCGACAGCCAGGGAAGATCAACAATTACAAACATAGTTAAATATAAAACTAAGGTATATAGATAACGTAACGTCACAACTAAACAATTATAGTTCACAGAGAACCAAACGCAGTGGACTGAAAAATCCTTCAGTTAACATAAACTGGAACTTTCCACTACGGGAAGTCTGCAAAAATGGTCCCTACAGAACACTCACGCAGGCCCAGGGGTTAAATTTATGATGTTCCCTTCGTAAGTCGCCAAACCCAACCGCCCACGTTAAACATTGAACATATAACATGTAACATTAAAGTATATATATTGGAAATATTAAAGAAGGTTCAACCAACATGCAACGGTGGTACGGTGTACAAACGATTAGTGACCACTTATCTTTATAAGAAGAAAAAATTTTCCCGGCCCTCGAAAAGTTAGCGATAAATTTCAATGAAGGTCTCGGGTGTTGCATGGATGAACCCCACAGTCTTGTAAAAATCCAAAGTTGATGGCCGACAACGTACTTGATTCAGGATCCTTGAAGGTCAGCTTGGGTGACCATTAGGTAGACTTTCAAACGATAATTCTGTTCTTGACGTTGTATTACATATTGAGCACTGGTCATGGTAAAGTACTTTAATACTGGAGCTCTTGATAAAAAATTTCATGTCCCCTTTGACTGGGTGATCCAGCTGTTGTATGCTTTCGAGGTCTTTATATTTATATGCTTGCGTGGGTAAGAGTGGCACGTTTTGCGAATGTTATTATTGTTGCTGACTTAATTACTATCAGCTCTGGTCGGGCTTACAGGTGTCCGACAAATTGTGGGTCGTAAAGATAGACCAAACAAAGTTACTCAAAGAACATCGTACAAACGGTGTAGTCATAAAGTTTGACTAACTGGAACAAGATGTACGCAGGATTCATGGCTCAACGTGGACGATACATTTATTCGTAGACGCAATACAGATTCAATCATAGTAGTAGCAGGCATCATCAATAAAGTAGGTAATTACATCGAGGCATCATGGTGCATAGCATTCTTATATATATCTTGATCATGTACTTGATCGACATTCTAGATAACGGCCGACCTCTCAAGGACGGCGATGAACATTATGGCAAATAGTTCTATCATGGCTTTTTTCGTTATGGAGCTTGTCTACAACGACGGGTTTTGTGGAGTAACCCGTTAAATACATTGAAGAATAATCCCGATAAACTTCGGCAAGACTCTGGATCCCACTAGCAATACGTCATGTCATATGCGTATTGAAGTTCAGCCAGATCTCGGCAAATGGCAAAGATATCATAATAATTGACACACAAACGAGCCCTGTATTGGCTAACGTGAATACTCCTTACCAAAAGACTTTTACTAACTTCATGACTGCTTCCCATAATTTGGGTAAGGCTTACAATCAAGTTCATACACAGACGACCGTCTCAGATCATCGCCATTAGGCATATCTCTACATAACGTAATTGTTCTCTGGCAACAACCGAGCGCACCCGTTTGCGCTTCTGTGTTCAACATAGTGTATGAAAGCGCGTAAATAATTAATCATATATATTTTCTTAGATGTGCTCAACATTTAAATTACACGCGCAAAAAGGACTTAACAGTAATTTTTCATCTTTTACACACAATGGCATAAATAAGATTCCTAGATTCACATGTAAATGACTCTCTAATAATAAAATTGCCCTTCGGAAATGAAACAGTCGGAGTCTGGAGCACATGCGCACACGTACGACATCTTGGGCGGTGGCAAGACTGTGTACCAAAATATGGAGGGCTAGTATTCATCAAACGGCTGTGTACGAGAATGTCCTTGAAATTCTTATCCCTGCGATATGCCACCAGAGAGGGATCCCGGAAAAATTCACGAGTAACAGGATCAGAGTTGAGAATAGGCAGATGACGGAATAGAATTCTCTTCACCGCCATACAATGAGAATGGAAAGTTAGAACCAGTTTGAGTCTGTCAGATTTGGCAGAAGGTTTAGTAGTGAGTGCCATCTGACGAGTGACGAGTGTGATGCGATTAAGAGCATCAGATAAAGCACGTTCTGGATAAAGACGTCGGCGAAAAAACTCGAGCATCTCTTGAGCTCGCTCATGGAAATCATTGTCATCGTGACATAACCGACGCAAGCGAAGAAGTTGAGAAAAGGGAATGGAATTTTTACAACTAAGAGGGTGAGATGAAGTATAAAGAAGGAAACCATAAGCGTCAGTAGCCTTATAATAGACGGACGTTTTAAGACCAGTAGGGCTAATTGTTACAGTGATGTTAAGAAAGTTCGCTGCCGTCGTAGAAATTTGAGAAGTGAATTTGATGGCAGGATTGAAATTACCAACATAGTCAATAAATCAACGGAGGTCTACCTCAGACATGTCTGTAATGCCAATCCCATCATCAGTATAGCGGCGGTAAAACTCAGGTATCGGGACATCGTAACTTTGAAAGACCAAATACTCAAAATGACCCATAAACAGGCAAGCGTAACTAGGGCCCATTTTAGTACCCATAGCAACGCTACTGGTTTGGTTGAGGAATTGGCCATTAAACTCAACAGAGTTAAGATTAAGAACTAACTCAGCAAGGCAAAGAAGCGGACCTGTACTGATAGTAAGATCAGCACTCTGGTCGAGAAAAAAATGGAGTGCCTTGAGCCCATAGGAATGTGGAATAGAAGTATAAAGGGAACAATTAGGAGGAAAAGACGGTAAGTACGGCCAGGCGTGAATCTGGTCGAATCAAAGTTAGTGATAGCATGGGTAGTGTCCTTTTCCGGACTGTGGCATCACCAGAACAAAGTGAGTAGAAGGTAGTGTTACCTAGCTGTGTAACTCTTTCTTGAATGTATAAGTCCTTACGCCAAACAACCACTGCACCACCTTTGACTCCCGGTTTGATAACAATATCATCACGTTTTCTAATTTATTTACTTACACTGAAAAAAATATCATTGGTCAAAGTTCGGGCGTATAGGAGAGCAAGTCAAACTGGTCAACAAATAATAAAAACACAGGTTCAATCAAGTCAGACTGATTCAAAAAAAACTATAAACCGCGTCAGACACAGTTCCAATACTTTTCGAATTCACATCAAACTAATACACCTGAGAAGATGCCAAGCTGACTTGGAAGGAATAAACCAGGATTACAACGTCAATTAACTCAGCAGAGTGGCCACAGGCAAAACAGGACTAGGTTGTTCCAAAAAAATGTTTTTACACAATTCAGACGGTGGTTAGAAATTATTGCATATCATTAAGAATATAATGTCCAAAATTGAGAACTTCCTCGAGACATATCCGCATCCGTATATAGAAGGGAATACCAAAGCCAAACCCCTCACCAAGAGAAATAAGAGAGAAAATGAAGATCGATAGAATATACTCTCAAGAAACTGCCAAAAAATATAACAAGTAATCTCCAAGACCGGCAGCCACTTCCAAAAAAAGGAAAGAGGCAGCCTAACCAAACCTGTGTTGCAGGCATGACGCACTTAACGGTAGGGAACACTGTACAGTGCCTCCTACCTGACGGTAACAGACACTGTACAGTGAGCTGTACCTAGTCACCGCTCACTGTACAGTGAACCTTACCTGCTAGGTAGGAAGCACTGAATTTGGGTAGGAACGACTTAACATTTTAAAGGTAAAAAGAAAATCGGAAACCTGTACATAAACTTAATTAATGCTGCATTATATGTATTGAGAAATGGATGTGCCTGTATAACCAAGACAATAATACATGATTGTTAAGGATAGATCTGGGGATAAAATAATGTAGCATGTTACTACACGCTAGCACATGCCCATTTTAGGTGAGGAATTGTGTTCGCCTGTAGTCAAACTACTTTTTGCACGAAGCGTTCATCCGTGGTGAGCGACAGTCAACTAGTGACGTTTTTCTCGTCACATGTCGTGGGGTCAGTGTGTTGTTTATCTGGGCCGTTCGTATTCGTTCACTGGTTTGAAGTGGACGTGATTTCTTCTAAGCTCCATGATTTTATGGAGAGTGTGTTCTTCCTAACTGGGACATTAAATGTATTTTTCAAAAGCCGCAACCTTGCTAAGAATGTTCTAGATGGGGAAGGAAACTTATTGAGAAGTCTTGCACAACCCCTTTTGATATTTTCGTAAGGAGTATATCAAAGATATTGAGGTAACTGAGTTTAGGTCGCCATCATCAGTTTGTTCGCCACATTACTTGGGTACCGGGAATATTGCCCTACCTATTAGTACACGGCCAGGATTGATAACAGATTTAAGGATATCTCTCAATATATTTACTTTTACTATTAACAATGGAGATGAAGAAAGACTATTGATTGAAGCTCGTTATTTACTGACGTAACTGCTTATCGCATTTACATGTTTTCCTGCCATATACTATGCCATGTATATATCTTGATGGATGTCTCCTTGTGATGAATGTACAATAAATGTCAACCATGTTTTCCTGTGGACCTGTTCACCTGCCGGCTTATGTTGTATATACTGACCATAATGTCCTGTATGAAAGCCTGCAATCATTCGCGTATCCTGCATGATCCTCTATATTTATCCCAGCGTAACACCCTATAATTGGTGGCCAGTATGGGGATCGAACCCACGACATTCGCGTTATCAGCACGAGGTTCAAGAAGAATTAAAACAAATGCTTAATTTAGGAATTATAGAACCTTCCAACGCCCCTTACTCATCACCTATGGTCATCGTTCGTAAAAAAGACAACAATATCAGATTGTGTGTAGATTATCGGAAGCTGAATAACTTCAGTCTTCGATGCTGAACCCTTACCTCTACTTGAAAATCTTTTGTCTCGTCTCGCCAAGGCTCTTTTCTTTACTAAAATTGACCTTACCAAGGGATACTAGCAAGTTCCCTTGACTGACAGAGCTAAACCACTCACTGCCTTTGCTACACAACGGGGTCTTTATCAGTGGAATGTGATGCCTTTCGGACTTATGAACGCCCCGGCTACGTTTGTCCGTATGATGAGAAAAATTCTCGCTCATCGGTCCGATATAATCACATACATAGATGACATCTGTCTATTCAGTTCCACTTGGGAGGAACACTCCTTAGGTTTACATTCTCTTCTGGACACTTTAAGTCTCCATCACCTAACAGCCAAGCCCTCAAAGATCTTTATTGCCTTTGAGGAAATTTCATTCTTGGGACTTAAGGTGGGTGTTACGTACATTTATTACCTAAGGGGGTAGTCTTCGGTCCTGCCAAATGTACGCACCAGTTTTATATAGTTATATTATTTGAGCGTTCGATTGATTCACGCACTGACGTGCACAATGCAGTGTGAGTTGCTTTGGACGCACGGGTAACCTAGTTTGGGAAAAGAGTGACGTCATGTGAGTTCGGGGCAGTACGGACTGTGTTTATGTCCGAGGTATATTTCTTGGAGTATTTTATTGGCAAGTTTGGAAGAAGCCATTACTTTTGTATGATCTCTACTGGTTCATGATGCAGCCAAGAGTAGAAGTATCATGTAAGTGTCGCCCCATGTCATTGAATGTTTATTGAGTAAATTAATGTATAAGGCCGCTCATAGTTCTGATCTAGCGGGAAGTCATCACAGTATGTCCTTCCTAGAATGGACAGACGGAGTCGTTAGCCCTTTTGAATTACCGTAGAGGGGAGGATTCCTACGAAGAAACAAAGTTAATTGATTTGCATACTTCTTATGTTTATATGCCGTATTTTCGTAAATGCCAAAGTCGTGGCATGGATACAGAGAGGTTGGTCAATACAGAACTCTAACCTGGTCGTATTGTTGTGGATGACTTTGTTTGGATTGTTATATAACTATGCTACCTAAATATTGTATGAAGGAAGTCTGGAGTTAGTACGAGTATGACAAGAAATATTACTCAGTGAGAATTAATCCGTTGGTCATAAGATACGTCCTTGAGAGAAGGTCAACGGACGTTACTACAATACATATGCTATGGCAAAGGAAGTGATCGATCTTTAGTCACTTGAATGAGAGGACTTAATTGTAGAGGATCTTCATAAACTTGAAAAGTCAATGATCAACATTTTGATGTAATGACCTTTTTGCAACTGTAAATATGACCGTCTTGTTCAACGTCGTATATGTCACGTTCAATAAAATATATGTACAATCATCACAGCCTTGTGTGCTGCCAGTCAATAACCAGTTCATCACTACTTGTTGGTGTTCGTGTTGAAGAACATTTATGACATTTTCGTTCTATCAAAACCATTCGCGTAAATAACACTCTTGAACGTTAGAAACGAACCCAACAGTGGGTCACGGTTGTCTTCAGACCGTGCCACAGAATGTTTCAAAATTTCTAAAATTGTCCGTGCCCACTACTAAGAAGCAAGTTCGTAGTCTTCTCGGCTTAATTCAGTATTACAGTAGATTTATACCCAACTTGTCTTCCGTCACTGCAGAACTCTCTGCCTTGCTAAAAAAAAAGTTTAGCTAACCACGTGCATTGGACACCAGAGTGCCAGGCTGCGTTAAATTATGTTCAAAAAATTTTTTCTGTACCACCAATTTTGAGGTTACCAGATACAAATCTGACTTATTATCTCCGAACAGATGCTAGTTCAAAAGGTATCGGCGCATCACTGATGCAAGAGTTCGAGGGAAGATTGCATCCAACCCTTTATATATCCAGAAAGCTCACTGATGCAGAACGGAAGTACCCAGTTATAGAAAGGGAGCTGCTGGCTGTTATCTGGGCGGTAGTCAAGCTGGAGCGGTATCTGTTGGGCGCCCCATTCATTATTCAGTCAGACCAGAAATCCCTTTCCTTATTGAAGAAGGCGAATCACAAGAACCCGAAGCTAGCCCGTTTCGCCATCCTACTCCAACCGTTTCAGTATGAAATCGAGGCAATACCAGGGTCTTCAAATGTCGTCGCTGATGCCCACAGCTCGAACCTGAAGATTCATATTGACTTAGTTAATCGACTTTATATTAAACATGTGTGAAGTCATGGGGTTTATCCACTAGAAGTCACTATGACGAGAGCGGTGAATACATGAACACTAAGTTGATTTCCAAACTATTCATATTAACATTTGTGAATTACATGACTTTGAGATAATCATTATTCACTTTAGCTAGTGGTACATTGAACAGTGTTATACTACTTGCAGACACGAACAATTTCTAACTACGACATCATGTTATTATTCTGGAATGCATGTTCACATTAACTAAGATTGCTATATTAATGCTAGAAATCTAGTCCTGACACGGGTAGTTTAGAGTATAATTAAATTATTGCAAGGTTGTTTTGGACATTACTTGTCTTGCCACAACGTACAAAAAGGTACTTAGAGCAGAATAGTTAAGTAATGGGATAATTGTGTAAATTAGTTATACTTGCGTTCTTGTACTATTTTTTTTCTCATTCTGTGAGATATTCATGTACTTTAGCTGCATTAATGTCATATCGCATTGCTTCACATCTTATTTCATTCATGTCATGTATAAATTGCGTTTAAGCTTAATTTTAGGATTTTTGACAGCATTGTTAGTTGGAGATATAACCTTCTAATTTTTTTTTTTAAATTTATTAGTCATGCATTTTTGAATTTTCGATTTGGTTTTTTTTTTTTTTTAATATATCTCATACCATTTTCATATATGCATGCTATTTCTTTGATGTATTTATTGTTAACTCACAATGACCAAACATTTATGTATTATTTTGTTACATCATGGAATATCGACTATATATGACTTATCACTTATTGACATATGCCTGCTTATGACTGATGACAAATTCGTCTAGCATGTTACTTAATAATAAGTTACATTATGCAGACTGACTACGACTAAGTTATTTTCCATATGGCTCAATATTCGTGGTAGGATCAATTTTGGCCGCTATTTCCATATAGGAAATATTTGAATTGGAAAAAAAAAACAAATAAATTTTTTTTTTGTTGCACCGCGAAGGAGGTGAGATGTTAAGGATAGATCTGGGGATAAAATAATGTAGCATGTTACTACACGCTAGCACATGCCCATTTCATGTGAGGAATTGTGTTCGCCTGTAGTCAAACTACATTTTGCACGAAGTGTTCACCCGTGGTGAGTGACAGTCAACTAGTGACGTTTTTCTCGTCACATGTCGTGGGGTCAATGTGTTGTTTATCTGGGCCATTCGTATTCGTTCGCTGGTTTGAAGTGGACGTGATTTCTTCTAAGCTCCAGGATTTTATGGAGAGTGTGTTTTTCCTAACTGGGACATTAAATGTATTTTTCAAAGGCTACCACCGTGTTAAGAATGTTCTAGATGGGGAAGGAAACTTATTGAGAAGTCTTGCACAACCCCTTTTGATATTTTCGTAAGGAGTATCTCAAAGATATTGAGGTAACTGAGTTTAGGTCGCCATCATCAGTTTGTTCGCCACATTACATGGGTACCGGGAATATTGCCCTACCTATTAGTACACGGCCAGGATTGATAACAGATTTAAGGATATCTCTCAATATATTTACTTTTACTATTAACAATGGAGATGAAGAAAGCCTTTTCATTGTGGCTCGTTATTGACTGACGTAACTGCTTATCGCATTTAATGTTTTTCCTGCCATATACTATGCCATGTGTATATCTTGATGGATGTCTCCTTGTGATGAACGTACAATAAATGTCAACCATGTTTTCCCGTGGACCTGTTCACCTGCCGGCTTATGTTGTATATACTGACCATAATGTCCTGTATGAAAGCCTGCAATCATTCGCGTATCCTGCATGATCCTCTATATTTATCCCAGCGTAACAATGATAGTTGCGTTTTTTTCTTCTTGGCAGTGTATAAGAAGAAGAAGAATAGATGAAATTCCTCCGAAGCATAGATCTAACCACCGTAAATCAGTATACGTCTAATCTGTTAAAAATATGTATATCGCTTATTTAGTAACTACTAATACCAAAAGAGCATTAAAAACTATTTTTTTACCTTTATATAAAAAGTCATCTGCTGACCATAAGTATGAAACGTCATCTGCTGTTTTGAACAAGAGCACATATTTTTTTTAAAAACGAATCTTTATGAAAGCTTTTAAAAGAATCATATTTCGTTTAGTGTTGACAATTTTCACATGTGATTTTTAGTGATCATATTTATTTTTTCATGAAGTTTCAGCTATAAAAAATTAGTTTAATTTACTTAATGCTAATATACAATACAATACAAAACAATATTAATTTCTAAATTAAAATAAATAATAGCTTTGTTAACATTTCAAAATAGATATATTTCTCACTTTATTAGACTTCAATGACGGTTAAACGTGCCTGTAAAACCAATGCAATAATACATGATAAGTGCGTTTTTTCTACTTGGTAAGCATCTGCTGAGTATTAATAAAGAGTATTAATAAAGTTATTGCCTGCAACAGTACTATGTTTTTTTCGTCGTGCGTGGAGGTTTGGTCCAAAAATGATAGAAGTAGTCCTTTTCTCCAATAAGCATTGCTTAAGTGACAGACTTATTTCCTAATAGGCAGTCCACCACCTGGGCATCGATTTCTGTTGTATATATTCTCAGAACAATCCACTATTCACCTTTCAGAAAATTTATGGGGGCCATAAAAATGTCATCTTTCGTCCACGCCCGAATAATTAAACGGGTTTTTCTCTCCTCATGGTGGCTCTGAGTCGGGCGAATCTTATCTCAACTTGCCTGATGGTGTGCGGCATTTATAACCATTAACGTGAAGCGTTCACGGTAATGTGCAGTTATAATGCAACAACTTTAGCGAATACGTCTCTAATCGTTTCTGGTATTACGTATAACCTAATTAATATGCACAGTAGGAAATCAATAGGTGGTTCTACTGCAGCTATTATTGAACTCTAAAAGAAAGTTCAATGCAAAATGTTATGTAATTGCCAACACATTTCAAATTGTGAGAGGAACTCTATACGTGATCAGAAGCAACTGAAACTTTCCTACATTACGTAAAAGTAAACTTACTTTAAAATGAAAGTGGTTAACTTCTAAAACAGTTTTCCATAATGAATTATAGATATTGATAAGTATACATGTTTTTTAAAATTTTTCTGCACTCAGTAATGTATACATTGCATGCACGTTTAAAATCCCTGACCAATTCCATTGAGTGCATGTCATAGCGCTTTCATTTCTTCCCATTTTCATGTACAACACTGTATGTTATTATTTTAAATAAATTATTTAATGTAAAACATGTAACGGTAATCATGTCTCTAATGTACTCCCTAAAATTAACTCGTAAAAATGTGGTTCTTGAACACGTATACTAAGATTTAACTTCAGCCGCTCTTGACATTTCGTCTCAGTATAAAGCCTATTAATAATTAAATGAAGCTTATTTCATGTCTTTTCCTTAACGGAGACAGTCTATTTGTATGAACATTGTGATATAACAACGGAGATCTTTCCTTCATACTTTTTTAGTTTAACAATTATAATTAATAACATGCAGAAGTACAATTATAAGCAATATTATTTATTTATATATTTATTGAGCTCCTGATTGAAAGAGTGGTTAGAGCGCTGGTCTCTCGTGGCAAAGGTGCCGGGTTCGATTCACGGTATCGACACGCTCCAGTCTACCAGGCTGTAAATGTGTACCTGGCTTTGCTCGTGAGTTAGGGAAGGAAAAGGCAATGAGGAAGGGAACTGGTCACCTCACCTCTCGATGCTGGACCTAGTATAGTGAAGTCACTAACACTTCACTCCACTACGGCAGTATCTGCTATGGGACCACCTTTACCTTATATTAATTATTCACTGCCCAAATTATGATCCCACTATACGTACCATACCTTTACATGTTTGGAATGAACATCGAAATAATAATGTCCCACCATATATTTTAAACGAAATTTGTTTACACACTATAAATAAATACCATATGAAGCAAACAAAAAAACACCTTTACTCTTTATCTCTCCAGTCTTTTGCCTTATAAAGGAAGGAACGGTGGAAATATCTGCTGAATGAATTAGAATAACTAAACGTAGTGCGATATACCTATTTATTTTTTTCAGACAATAATTACTGTACAGTTCTTCGTGCTTGAGTTAAGTGCCTGTTACCTAGGCAAGAATCACTTGTACAGTGTTCCCTACCTGACCGTAGCATGCACTGTAAAGTGCGTGTTTATAGTTCAGTACTTCCTGCCTCCTATACCGGTTCTCCATTAGATTAGCTAAGAATTCCCGGTAGGCAAGTAATAACTGTAATACCTTCCACATAGCGCGACAAAACTGCATGGTGAAATGCACATGAAAATGTACATTGTTTGTGACTTTATTAGTGTTTACACAAATAGCATCTGTCTAATCGTTCTCACTCTCACTCTCTTGCTATCACATGCTGGCCTTCAAAGCATGTATACACTGCTTAGAGAGCGCAGGCTTCACTGGCTTGGCCATGTCCGCCGCATGGAAGTGGTCGCATCTCCAAAGATATGTCATACGGACAACTGGCAGATGGCAAAAAGAGCAACCGAACGACAATAGCTAAGGTTCAAAGATGTATGCAAAAGAGACGTGAAAGCACTGGACATAAATAATGCAGCATGGGAGGATAAAGCTGCCCATCGCACCAAGTGGTGATATCCATTATGGCGCTGCCTCAGATTTGGCGAAAAGATGTTCTTACAACAAGCAGAAGTGAAAAGAGCATGCTAAAAGGAACATCGGGCCGAAAAAAAGCAGCTGAGGGCTATCACCTCAAGGGCGCATTCCCTTGGTCAGTTATGACTGAAGTAGGCTGCTATTACCTATTACTCTCTTTAAAAAAAAATACGTAAAAGAATAACTTGTTATGGCAGCTTTTGAAATCCACATACTCATGTTCACTTGTGCACATTTTCTTAGCTTTTATCAGCTAGAATCATGCAACCGGGATCAGAATTAGCATGTTAGATAAACAATAGGTCTTGGGACTATCCAATGGGAAAAGAGGCGCTACTGTCAGTAATGAGCAAAGAAAGGCCCCGCGTGTTACACAAGTAATTAAACATTACACAGTAATACTGTTCAAGCTGAGGGAAAATGTCAAATAAATAAGAGTAAACGACTGTGGGGGGAAATTGTTAGTAAAAAACACCCTTCTGACCAGTGGCGTATTCTCTATGTGTGCTGTGCGTGCTGCGCACACCTATGCCCGAAGGAAAATAAAAATTTAATTTCTTATTCTATAAAATATTTCTCTTCCAATGTTCTGTTTTCGGACCGCACGCATTAGGATAACGGATTTTCCCGCATAGAATCTACGAGTATATCTAGTTTCAGTTTCCCAGACGCGTTTTATATAGCAGTTTTTATTGGTTGATAGCAATCGCCCGAAGTTTCTCGGGTAATTCCATCATAATGCGTGCTGTACTTTCGGTTTCACGTCTGAAGACTGGTTTGTGTGGATCGGGGTCATGGCCAGATACGTCAATACAATACGAACATGCGTGCGGTCGTCTTGCAGCTCTCGAGTTGTAAAAATCGGCTGTGTCCAAGTCCAGTGTTTTTTTTTATTAATTTTTGTTAGTTGCCGGGAGTGCAGATTATTAGTGACAGTGAGTTTCAAGTTGTAAGTTAATTAGTATTTCGGAGATAATTGACATATACCCAAAATGCAAGTGTTGGACGACATCGCTAAAAAGAAGTTTTGTTCACTCAGTTTTAGTGAAAAACTATCAATTGTGAGTAACGATAAACCATGTCCTGAGTTACCACTCTTAAAAACAGTACATAAAACTAAGAGGAAGTATACACACGCCATTTTTCAACAGCTCATTACAAGTCGGTGGATTGGTTAACTGGTTGTGAAAAGAGGAATAAATTGTTCTGTTGGCCTTGTTTTTTATTTTCTTCAGAAGCAACGTATGGAGTAGAAATGGTTTTGATGATCTTAACCACTTAAGTACAGCTGCACAGAGACATGAAAAGACTAAAAGTCATGTCCAATGTTTTTTTCAGCTGAAAATGTTTGGTCGACAAAGAGTGGACGTCTTGCTTAATGATCAGCTCGATAAAAGTATCAGCCAACATAATGAACTTGTAAAAAAGAATCGAGATATCTTGAAACGTCTGATTGATGCGGCATGCTTCCTTGGTAAACAGGAGCTTCCTTTCCGAGGACATGACGAATGTAATGACTCTTTCAACAGAGGCAACTATTTAGAGTTTCTGGATGCACTTCAGCAATATGACCCTCTTTAGGAACATCACCTACAGAGCTCTACAGTTTTCCGCGGAACCTCTCCGGCTGTGCAAAATGATCTCATTCAGGCTATCTCTGAAGTCCTCATTGATGAAATAAAGAAGGAAGTCCACGTTTCAAACTTTGCTGCTATACTTCTGGATGAGAGTTGTGATATCACGTGCAAATCACAGCTGTCAACCGTCTTAAGATATGTATTAGATGGAGTTGTTTATGAAAGGTTTGTCGGGCTTACCGACGTTAGTCAGGATAGAACCTCAGAAGGTTTGTTTAAACATGTAGTTAGCACGGTACAAGAATATAAACTTAAAGATAAGTTAGTTGGGCAAACTTATGATGGAGCGTCTGTGATGGCAGGTCATTTGGATGGCTTACAAAAAAAGGTTATTGATGTTTACGCAAAAGCACTCTTTACTCATTGTTGTGCCCTTGCATTGAACCTCGTCGTGCAACAAAGTTTGATGAATATCAAAGACTGCAATATTTTTTTTTATAACTCTCAATGGTCTTTCTGCATTTTCTCAAAATCGTCTAAGAAAACAATGGCTCTTCAAGAAATTCTTTCTAAGAAGTTGCCAACTGTAGCACCTACCAGGTGGAACTTCACTTCCAGATTAGTACATACAGTGAACGATCATTGGTTAGAGCTTATTGAATATTTTGAAAATGTCATTGATTGTTCTTTAGAATGGGATGCTGACACAGTGGTTAAATCGCAAGGTTTTTTTTGTCTTTCTTGAGGAGCCTAAATACAATTTTCCTACTTCAAGTATTTTCAAGATTATTTGCATATACAGATGTTTTATACAATTTACTTCAAACAAGAAATTTCGATATTTTGTACTGCTGCAAGAAAATAGAAGAGATCAAAAATGAACGTCAACGAGCAAGGGATACTGCCTTTAATGAGATTTGGTATGCTGCATTGGGAAGGAGGGGAGAAGAATTTGAATCACCTACAAATAAACGACGCCGTGGTTGTATAGGAAAAGATGCATGTTGCCAACTGTATTTTGAAATCATTGATAACATTAGTGTTCACACAGAAACACGGTTTGCAGCTTTAAAGAAACTTGAGTATTTCCACCTTCTTTATGAGCAAAAGTATACCAGTTTCAAGAAAAATTTTCCACAGGACCTCATCAAAAAAATAAAAGACGTTTATGGAGAAATGTTCGACTATGTAAGATTGAAGAATGAACTTGTTGTACTTTATTGTTCGGATGAGTTCTGCAACACGTC
The DNA here is from genome assembly GCA_024509875.1 of Oreohelix idahoensis. Lineage (NCBI taxonomy): Eukaryota > Metazoa > Mollusca > Gastropoda > Stylommatophora > Oreohelicidae > Oreohelix > Oreohelix idahoensis. The sequence continues at coordinate 56,432 of JAMPIV010003545.1, forward strand.
AGTTCATGAGTTACTGCAGTTCTTAGTTGAAAATGATCTCAGTTCAGGCTTTAAAGAAGTGTTCAAACTGGCAGAATTGATAATGACAATTCCAGCAACTACTGCTTCTGTAGAAAGATCGTTTTCAGCTTTAAAGCGAATCCACAGTTACCACAGATCTACACAAGCTCAAGATCGACTCTCCAGTCTCAGCCTATTGTCCATTGAAAAGGAACTTTTGAGCAAGGTTAGAATGAAGAATACATTTTACGATGCTGTAACACAGAAATTTCTGCAAAAGGAAAGAAGAATAGATCTGATCTTCAAGAGAAACCTGTAAGTGAAAATATGTATTATTTAGTTAATGTTTTTCTTCCAGCCGAATAACTATCGTTGCGTAATTGAATATACAGTAGAACTCCATTTATCCGAACCCCAATTATCCGAACATCCAATTATCCGAACACTTTTTCCAGAAAAAAAAAAAATCAGTCTCCACCAGTCACGTTAGACTACAGTTCTGAATCTTTTGATGCGGCAAGCTTCAAATGTGTGTGAACAATTTGTAGACAATGAGATGGGCAAATGGACGGTCGCTTACGTACATGAAGTCAGTTAGATCATAAAGTCCGTTAATATCTGGTTTACCAATCCAGTGTACGTGTGAGTTCTAGGCAGAACACTGGCTAAACAGACAGTTCAACTTAAAATAATTGTGTCTGCTACTACAGCAGAATAATTTTGGTGTACACGTATTTCTCTGTGCGACCTGGCATCTTCCAGTAGGCCTAAAGCATATAAAAGGAACCGCAATGTTTTGTCAATTGAAACGAAAACAGAAATTATCAAGAGACTAGGAAAAGGTGAAACTGTGTCTTCATTTGCGAGGATTTTCAATGTTGAGAAAGCTACCGTCTCTGACATCAAAAGTAACAAGGATAAAATTATGAGTTTTGCATCGAAATTGGATAGTGAAAATGGGTCGAAGAAACATAAAACCATGAGAAATGCGAAAGATTTATTTGAAATTGGAAGAGGCTTTGTATATATGGTTTGTGCAAAGAAGAAGCAAAGGGGAACCTATCTCTGGCTCTCTATTGTGTGAAAAGGCACTTCAGTTCAACAGTCAACTTGACGGTCCTCCTGACTTTAAGGCTAGCCAGGGATGGTTAAGAAACTTTAAATCTCGTCATGGCATACGAGAATTGGAGATTCAAGGGGAATCTTCATCTAGCGATGCAACTGCCGCTGAAAATTTTAAAGAAACATTCTTGGCTTTTTTGGAAGAAGAAGGTTATTTACTCGATGATGTGTATAATGCCGATGAGACTGGCTTATACTGGAAATCATTGCCTCAAAAATCACTTGCATCTCAGCGCGAAGCAGCTGCCCCTGGGTTTAAAAAGTGCAAAGAGAGAGTAACAATTTTGGTAGCCGCGAATGCCAGTGGAAGTCATCGTTTACCGGTGCTAATGATCGGCAAAGCCAAAAAAACACGTTGTTTAAAAGAATGTGACATGTCTCCCATTGTGCTACAAAGCACAGAAAGAGTGCTTGGATGAATAGTGAAATATTTCTTGATTGGTATACAAATCAGTTCATCCCAAATGTGAAGAGGTTGAAAGAACAAGAAAAGAAAACTGGAAAAGTAATTCTTCTACTGGACAATGCACCATCTCATCCAGAGACGGATACATTGAATGCAGTTGATGCAAATTTTAAAGTAATTTTTCTGCTTCCCAATGTAACAGCACTGATTCAACCAATGGATCAGGGTGTTATAGCAAAGCTTAAAAAGATGTACAAGAAGGAAGTCCTGCGTCGTTTATTGTTGGCTGAAGATGAAGAAAGTGTGTGGTGGCGTTTTCAAAAAAAGCTTAATCTCAAAGACTGCTGCTATATGTAAGCTGATGCTTGGACCACCCTGTCACAAGAAAATCTCAACAAGGCTTGGAATAGATTGCTTGGGAAAAAAGGAGGAAATGAAACTACTGCAGTGGACACAAATGATGATTGTATAAATGAAGTTGTGGAACTGTTTCAAGCAATGCCCGGATTTTCGGACTGTGACAAAGATGATGCACACATGTGGCTAGAAGATGATAATGATTCTGGTTTTCAGTTTTTGAATGACGAAGAAATTTTGTCTTTTGTGCAAGAAGAAAACCAAATACATGTAGTGACCGATGATGAAGACTCCTCAGAAGTACATGATGTACTTGTAGATTATGAAGAAAACCCAAAACGTCGACCAAGTCCTGAAGAGGCCTTTATAGCACTAGAAACAGCGATGGCTTGGTACGAGCAAGAAGATGACAGCTGTCCTACACAGCTTCCGCTGTTGAAGAGAATGCGGGACTTAGCAGCCAAAAGCAGACTATCCAGTTTGGCGCAAAAGAGGATTCCTCATTATTTTAAATAGTGGGCTACATCTGTGCAAGTACATGTATACGTAAGTTGCGCCTGGTTTTGAATTGTTTGTAATGTTATTTTGAAAACATTTCTCTTTCTTAACAAAAATAATTAATACAAGTAGTACATGCACTGCAGTGTAATGAAAGATTTTGGTGATACAGTGATCTAATACAGTGTGGGTATTATTATTACAGTACAAGTAAATATGTTTTATAGTGTATTTTCCTTGTGATTGTTAATTATTTTTAGAAATATGTGTACATGTACTCGATACATCATGTAATCCAATTATCCGAACATTTGATTATCCGAACGATGCTCGGTCCCATGGGGTTCGGATAAATGGAGTTCTACTGTAGTTGGTTTTTAAATTAAGAGGGGAAGGGGTTAAATAGTAGGCGTACATATTCATTTTAAGTAGCAGCACACCTAGCTCGCATTACCAGGATACGCCCCTGCTTCTGACCAATATGGGGCAACGCTTATCAGTTATACAGACGCTTTATATATATATATATATATATATATATATATATATATATATATATATATATATATATATAGAGAGAGAGAGAGAGAGAGAGAGAGAGAAAGGGAGGGAGAGAGACAGTGTGTTTAAAAATATAGGAAGAGAGGCGGACAGATAAGCAAGCAGGTAGGAAGACAGACAAGCAGAAGAAATGACAAAGGGCAGACAAATAAATACATAACTAAACAGAACGACAAACAGACAGGCTGACCGACACAGATGGAGAGATAGACAAGGGAGGCAGGTAATAGAAGTATGGATACTAGCTCTATTTAGTGCCAATCTGATGATTAGGTTGATGGCAATACAGGCTAATTACCGTAACAGTACCGGTTTGAGAAATTGCCATGGAACATATTGCTATGCAGTTTCCACGGGTCATGGGATTCGTGTGCAACAGGATTAATCAATTGTTTAGAAATGGTAGGGGGAAATAGGTGAATAAATGATCCCCCACGTCGTTTCGCTGAAGACTGCTGTTTTAAAGGAAGTAAAAGGTTATCATACACAGTTGTCAGAGTCAAGTGCTGGTTGGTTTTAGATTTGATCAAGTTCAATTTACATATTTTAACACTCATCTTTTACATTTTTTCGTTATTTTTTGTTTGTTTGTTTTTACAACTTGCGGGCTCTCTTTGTTTTGTTTATTTTTATTGTTTTATTTAGACATTCAAAGACTACTTCCAGCTCATTAACTGACGTTTTCTTAACTCTTTCCAAGTATATTGTTTTCCCCTCCTGCTTGCTAGACACTTCTACATCGAAGGTCAGCTGTAATGGGTCTTCAACGTCTTCTGTCTCTTATCTTAATTGTGCACTCTGATACACTCTTTCTGTTTCGCATCTGCCATCTTCTGTTATTATATGACCAAGATACACCCATTAAAGTTTCCTATAAATTAATACAGCTATTAATTCAGTCAAAATATTCAGGTCCTTGGTGAGGGGTCAGACTAAATGGGCTGAGGAGTGGGTGGAACACTATAGGTGTAGATGCAGAACCCACCGGCGAGTGGTACATGCTCTGGTCTGCACCAATCATCTCCCACTTCATGGGTTAAATGCTTTCTTGCCTCATTCTTCACTGTTTATCCTCTATCCTTTAAAGCCAGGGAGTAAACCCTGCCGAAAAAAAACCAGTGCAGGAGGAGCATGATAGTCTTGGTTGACAATCCACCTAAGAGAAGGACAACTTCACACAAACCCGGGTAGGAAAGACTCGTTAGTCCGGAAAGACAGCTTTCCTAGGAGAGACAACTCTGATGCCAAACAACTGCTGCCTTGCAGGAAGGTCACGGAAAACCAGAGGCTATGGAAGCAGTCACGAACAAATGCATGCTGAAGACGGATGCACTGGGCCGCAAGGCGCACAACATAGTGCAACGCAAACCGCCTTGAGATGACAGACACACATATGACTCAACGAGATGGTACTCGACAGTAGTATACAATGGCGGACTTAGGTAGCATTGTGGTGGCGCGCTGTGGTGGCGCGTGACTTTTATATAAGGAAAATGTGGTGGCGCGCTGTGGTGGCGCGTGACTTTTATATAAGGAAAATTTGGTGGCGCGCTGTGGTGGCGCGTGACTTTTTATATAAGGAAAAGGTGGTGGCGCTTTGTGGAGGCGCATGACATTTTATATAAGGAAAATGTGGTGGCGCGCCGGAGGTGTTATATAGAGATATATTTAGACAACAAGAAGACGATATATTTAGATGATATATTTAGACAATAAGAAGACGATATTTTTACAACAGTTATACGAACAGTTAGATAATATATTTAGATAACAAGAAGACGATATATTTAGATGATATATTTAGACAACAGGAAGACGATATTTTTACAACAGTTATACGAACAGTTAGATAATATATTTAGATAACAAGAAGACGATATATTTAGATGATATATTTAGACAACAAGAAGACGATAGTTATACGATATTTAGACATATATATTTTACAACAGTTATACGAACAGTTAGACGATATATAGGTAACAAAAATGAATTTTAGTTAATATATTTTATTTTTCAAATAATATCGAGTTAAAGCACAAGTCTCAGCCGTTTGGTAGGTTTCTTCTTCGTCTTCGGTGGTGGATTGGTGACATCGGGCAGGTGGTTGTCTGTGTGGTTGTACAAGGGTTAGGAAACCAACTCGGTTCTGGTGATACTGGACAACTAGAGTTCATGTATTCGTCAAATGTGTTACTGGGGGAGTTAGTAGGTTTCTGCTTCTTCGGTGGTAGATTGGTGACATCGGCCAGGTGATTGTCTGTGGTGGTTGTACAAGGGTGAGGAAACCAACTCGGTTCTGCGGAAATCGGTTGGTAACAGCTGGACTTGATGTACTCGTCAAATGTGTTAGTGGTACAAGTAGCTGGATAGGTATTCGTGCGTGGTGACTGTAATCGGTCAAATTCGGCGAGGATTTCACTCTGTAACGTTAACAAATGTTCAAACTCGGGTCGAGTTAACGTAATGCCGGTTTTGGTAGAAAACTTTAGATATAACTCACCAAAGTATTTTCGCACGTGTATCAAAGGATGGTCTCGGTAAAACTTACAGCGGCGACTTTCAGTCCACTCTCCAACGGTACAAGTATTGCATCACTTCTTGTCATGTACACCCAGTTGGTGGAAACAATGGAACTCATCTTCAACGAGGTATGAGCGCGAGTGTAAGTCATCTTCAACGAGGTATGAGCACGAGTGTCTGTCGTTATTACACCGTCTCTTCAGTAAAGTATGAACGTGAGTGCGCGACGCGAGGCAACAGTACAGGAGCGGTTAGATTATGATTTTTCACTGTCGCTTTTAAAGACGTGTAGATTGACCAATTATTGTGGAGGTTCACTTTTCCCACCCGCTATAGAATAAAGAGGAAAACCCAAATAGATACTCCTTAGTGTTACAAGTTCCAATCGGGACAATATCGAGGTCAGTTTCAACCATTTTAAGAAAAGCCAACACGCACGTGCTTTTTACTACTCGTTGTTAAAATCGAGCAATGGTCTGCGCTCCCGAGGAAAACATTATCAAATGTAATCGATGAATGAGTCATACTGTTGTAGTCGGTTAGGGTGGGTAACGCCAGCGCTTAATTATTTACAGGAACTACCAGTACTAGGGTTCAATTCTGCAAGTATGACGTCAACGTTATCAAACCGTACCTCATCAAATATTTCATGTGTGAAGAGTTCAAATTTTTAGTCAAGCGAAATAATAATTTTATGTGTATTGCCACTCGCGAGTTAAAGTTTTTAGATATAATCAATTACTTAGCCCCCGGTTTTAGCTATAGCAAGTATCTCGCGGCGTATAACGTTAAAGAAACTAAAGGATATTTTTGTTACGAATACATAAGATTTAGCAAAATTAGACGAAACGGCGCTACCACCCCACTCGGCATTTTTTTCCGCCCTTAACAACACTAACATTTCCGTCGACGAGTACGCCGAATGTCAGAAGGTGTGAGCCGATAACCACATGACCACGTTGCGTGACTTTCTCACATGGTACAATAACAAAGACGTGGTCCCCTTCCTGCTGGCGTTAGAACAACAAGTTAGTTTTTACGCGCACCTAGGCGTAGATATGTTCAAAGACGCGATTTCCGTGCCTGGTGTGACGTTAAAATATCTCTTCAAAACCCTCCCATCCAACGTCTCTTTTTCGTTATGCTGCGAGCGGGAGGCAGATTTGCACAACACGTTGCGCCAAAACATAGTCGGGGGACCTTCCATTATATTTCATAGACTCCACGAACAAGGCAAAACGCGCATTAGAGGTGGCAAAATGGCCCAATGCATTAAAGGTTTTGATGCCAACGCCCTTTATTTGTGGGCGCTAATGCAGAAAATGCCCACTGACTTTCCCGTTAGACGACACAGGGAGGATGGTTTCAAACATCACAAACTCCATAAATATACCGTACAGTGCCGCGACTGGTTGAGTTGGGTCTCACACCAAAATAAAGTGGTTTTGAAAACCCAGTTTAACGGTCGTGAAATGTCGTTGGGTTATATGTGCATTAGGGTAGATGGTTGGGACAAATACTCTCGTACCGCCTACCAGTTCCACGGGTGTCTTTTCCATGGCCACCCTGACTGCCCACTAACCACCGGTCGTGACGTTAACCCAGTCAACAAAAAACCTTTGACTGAATTGTACGCAAAGACGCTGGAAATTGGTTCTTATTTGAGGTACGAGTGCGACGTCGAATTGGTAGAAATGTGGGAATGCGAGTGGCAAGAGTTGAAGAAAACCGATCCATCAATCCGTCGTTTTCTGAGCGCCACCTTCCCGACCGTGAAACCATCGTACACCAAATGTCGGTATCCATTAACAGAAAAACAGATTCTCGCCTCTGTGTTAGACGAGACCTTGTTTGGCCTAGTCGAGTGTGACATTCATGTCCCCGACTCCCTAAAAGAACATTTCTCGGAAATGACGCCCATTTTCAAAAACGTTGACGTCACGAGAGAAGATATTGGGTCTTTCATGCGGGAATACGCCGAGAAACACAAGCTCCTGACTACCCCCAGACGGACGTTGATCGGGAGTTATGTGGGCAAAAAGATTCTGTTGGCGACACCTTTGCTTCGATGGTACCTGACCAAAGGATTAGAAGTCACCTGTATTTACCAGGTGATTGAGTATGCACCTGTGACGTGTTTTAAACAGTTTGGGACACTGTTTCGAACGCGCGTCGACAAGGTGATACAGATCCTGCCTACGCCATAACCAGCGAGACCATGAAACTGTTGGGTAACGCGGCTTATGGTAAAACATTGACCAATAAGGCGAAGCACGTGGATGTCTCATACACGATGGGAGAGGATACGTCTGACCTAATAAACTCACCCCGATTTAGGAAAATGACGTTAGTGACGGACGACATTTTTGAAGTAGAAAGACTTAAACAGACAATTAGTTGGGACCTGCCCGTGCAGATAGGTTTTGTCGTGTATCAGTACGCGAAATTGAGAATGTTAGAGTTTTACTATGACTGCTTAGATAAATTTGTAGATAGGTCAGACTTTCAGTTGTGCGAGACAGACACTGACAGTCTTTACTTGGCCCTTAGCGCGAATAACTTAGCGGACGTTGTTAAGCCCGCTATGCGACGCGAATTTTATAGTACCTACCACCAGTGGTTCCCCGCCGAAGTATGCCCCGAACATAGACCCGTTTTCGTCGCTACCGAGGGAACACGCGCGCCGTTTGTCAGAAATGCCGCGAACAAATATTATTCGACAAACGGACACCGGGTCTTTTTAAATTAGAATACGAAGGCAGCGGGATGATTTCGCTGTGCAGCAAGACTTATCACTGTTTTGATGATTATGACAAGACCACCACAAAAGGTTTGAGCAAACACCACAACAAAATCGACAAACATACATTCTTAGAAGTACTCAACACACAACAAGCACAGGGCGGGAAAAATATTGGATTCAGAGCACACAAATCCTCCATCTACACATACGAACAACACCGCAACGACCTGTCTTACTTTTACATCAAACGACAGGTACATCCCGACAACGTCACCACATCACCCCTCAACATCTAAACTCTCTGTCTTCCACTATGTACACACACAAAAACCACCTACATACAGATACATACAGGTATACACAATACGCACCTCTCTGTTTTTTTACGACGACAATGTGACGACACCCCTCAAGGTCTGGCCTGCCGCTGTACCCCGGTATTATATTATATTTCTTACTGTGATAATATTACTACTGTAACAAAACACCACTAATTGAAATACACACTGTCTTTCCAATATAAATATGTATATAACAAAGTACTGTACATGTCACTATGTGTTATTTGTCAATATATACTCATATTGCTATTTGAATAAAATATATGTTCCTATATGTTTTGTTACTACAAAACAGTATTTGAAAAATAAACTATTTTAACTAACATTAATTTTTTGTTACCTGTTCGTATAACTGTTGTAAAATATATCGTCTTCTTGTTGTCTAAAAGTCTTCCTATTATCTAAATATATCTCTATATAAAACTCAAGTCTAAATATATCCCCTTCTTGTTATCTAAATATATGTCTAAATATATCGTCTTCTTGTTGTCTACTTCTTGTTGTCTAAATATATCATCTAAATATATCGTCTTCTTGTTATCTAAATATATTATCTATATAAAAGTCACTGGAGTATTTTCCTTATATAAAAAAGTCACGCACCACCACAAAGCACCACCACCTTTTCCTTATATAAATGTCACGTGCCACCACAGCGCGCCACCACATTTTCCTTATATAAAAGTCACGCGCCACCATATTTTCCTTATATAAAAGTCACGCGCCACCACAGCGCGCCACCACAATGCTACCTAAGTCCGCCATTGTATACCTCTCTCAAATCTGCAACTCATCAATAGAGCAGATGATACACCCAGCTTATACTCAAGAAGATGGCAATCAACCTCAACACCCGACCTTGCCTTCTTAACAAGAGACATCAACCATAAGATCGAACGCATTGTGCTCAACCAATTGGCAGGCAGTGCCCACAAACCGATCAAACTAATGATTAATATGGAACATACACTCCACTTCCATAAGCCATTACCCCGATGGAACTACAAAAATGCCAACTGGAGCAAGTTCTCAGCACTGACAGATGAATACTGTGGCTTGATAAACACCCATAACAAAAGAATTGGATAAATAGCTGACGGATTTAATAAAGCAGTTCTGAAAGCTGCCCTAGAATGAATACCACGAGGGGCAAGAAAAGATTATAAACCGTACTGGACAGAAGAACTCAAAGAACTGGAAGAACAGGTTACAGAAGCCAGAAATGTAGCAGAAAAGGACAAAACAGTTGAGGCAAACATCGCCTACAAAGCTATCTCTGCACAATACAGGAAAACGTTAAACTGTTCAGCCAAAAATAGCTGGATCAAAACAACAGAAAATACCAACAAGCACAACTATCCCACTATGGAAAACAATATGCTTTCCTGAGCTAAAATCTGATATTCCAGGCATTGAAAGTAAGGGAATACAGACAGAAACACAAAGAAAGTGTATAGCAACCAAGTATATTGATCAAAAATTCCCTGCAAAGCTTTGGACACATGCATATACTGATGGTTCGGCAAAAAATGCAGTTGAAAATGGGGGTGCCGGCATCCTCATAAAATTAAAGAATAGAATCCACTCTATGGCAATTGCCACTGGCAAATACTGCAATAACTTCAATGCTGAAGCAGAAGCCCTGAAACAGGCAGCGGAAACTCTTATTGAATGCAAAGCACAGGCGGAAAAACAGATAGTAATCTTTACAGATGCCCTCTCAGTAATAACAGCGCTGAAGAGCCAACATGCTAAAGGATTGAAAGATCTGATAATCTCCCTTGAAAGACTGGCCAAATGCTTCAACAAGTGCACAATCCAGTGGATACCAGCCCATTGCAACATACCAGGAAATGAGGAGGCAGACAAACTTGCTAAGGAAGGAGGTGCCTTACAACAAAATGATATAGAGACAACTTACGCAATGGCAAAGACTACTATAAAGGCTACATTCAAGTCCAAATAGGAAAGAGAGCACCCAGGCCATTTGAAAAATGACGCATATCATCAACTATCCAGGAAAGAACAGGTCATCATTTTTCGGCTACGGACTGGACACAACAGATTGAGATACCATCTATACCACAAATACAAAATTGTTGCAACAGATCTCTGCACCTGCGGTACCAGCCCGATGACAGTCGAACACCTGCTGCAGTACTGCCCAACCTACAGTAATGAACGGAGTAGCATATGGCAACAACCCACTTCTGTCAACGAAAAACTGTTTGGAGATGTCGGGAACCTTGAGTTGACTACTGCCTTTATTAGAGTCATAAATGTGGAAGTTTGAAGGCGAACGAGGAAGAAGGAAGAAGAAGAAGAAGTCAAAATACTTTAATACTTGTACATGCTGGTGAGATCACTACACAACTTTTTCAGGACCTTATAGGTAATACCAATGACGGAGGTCGTAAAAGGGAAATATTGCCTGCGCCATCTGATGATGTTGATTATGATGACGACATTGATTATTTTCCATAAACTCTTTGCTAGTTTCTGTTCCTATAACCATTGGTTTGTTTTTCTTCTGCATTCCACATTTCAGTGGCTCCCTGTTTTCTTGAAGACAAGTTAACTGTTCAGACAAACAGCTTTGCTTGACAGAGAATTTTAGTATTACAAGGGGATTTAAACCTTTAGAGATAGGTTTAGAATACAACCTGAGTGCTTACATACCCAGCGGTGGAGGAAGCTAAAGTGATAACATTTTGTTACCATGGTCTTTTGCGCTTCTTCCGCTAATAGTAAATATCTAGACTGATACGCAAGGATAAAGGAGGCATATACTATAATGCTTTATCATTTTCGCACTTAGAATATTTTAATCGTGAGCAGAATGTAAACAGAATGTTTTCACAACTGTATAAATTCTGACAAAAGATAATTTCACACGTCAAATTGATTGCAAGGAACTGTAATCTCCCATATGAACTGTCCCCATCATATGCAAAAGACTGTTTATGCATGGAAGTAATTGTAATTAGACAAGGCCAAAAATTCTTAATTTCCTTTCACTTCATTTTCTTCCTCTTCAGTTGACTACTCGGAATCTGAAGTCGTTAACCAATCCATTAGCAACGGCATGTTCGTCTTCAAGTGTTGTCACGAAATTGAACCGTTCACTTTTCTTCAATTTTCCTCTCTCTCCCTCCTATTATTTCTCATTTTCGCTGCACAGAACTCCGTACTAGAGTCATTGTTTCCATTTGTCACACTTCACTTCGTATGTCCAGACAAGCGTATCGCCCATCCCTGAGCGATTAATTGAATCACTAAGCGTGTTAATACCATACTGACTCTAGGTGGATGCGAACATGAAGTGTTTGCTTAAGATTGCATAATCACTTCCACCTCGACTGTTTGAGACAGGAGATTATAGATAAACGCAATCTTGGACGGCATTTGGACGATTGAGCAGCAAGTGTGATATAAGTCAACTTTGATAACATTATACGGATATTGTAGCGAGATTTGGTACCACTTGCTTGGTTGTAGAGCGACACGCACGCCCACAGCGCACACACACACACAGCGCAAGGACAACGCGGCGGTCTTTCTTTGAAGTTTGTAGTAGGCGGAAGAAATGTGAAATATGTTTAAGCCAGACGGTACTGAAGAATAAGGAAATAGCTAATATAGGAATGTATAGCGGACTTTCAAAGTTTGCATTTACAGGAAATTAAATTTAGAACTACAAGAAAACGCCTGGGTGGAATACATTTAAATAAAAATAGTTCACTAAAGGAGATGGACTATGAATTATATCCAAAAGGATATTATTCAAATATAAATAGTTTTAAAGATAATTAAAATTTTTCACCTTCATCACATCTGCTAAAAATTAGCTAATAATCTTTAAAAATTTATTACACTAACAAGCCTAAACGGATTTAAATATAAATTGGATAGAATGAAAGCCTTATATGGGGAAAATGAAAGGATATCTAGGAAGGAAGGAAGGATATAAGTGTGTAAGTGAACAGAAGAGAAAACAAGTACAGGAAAAGCACAGATTGCCTCAAATCGCCTCAAACCAGGAGATGAAACGAAAATCTTTTGGGAATTTAGGGGGTGCTTTCTCGTACGGGCGAGAGACTGAAATATAAGGACAGAGGGGCGCGTTGAAAATCACACACACCAAATCCAGAAGCCAGAGTGAGAAACTGGAATACAGCATCTGCAAGAAATATTTTTTTTTCACGCTGCATGCAGAGCAGATTAAATTCAGCCAAAACAGTCTCACCGTGAGCTTATAAATCCTAAGAGGGTATGTAAGTTTATTAAAGATATATATATATATATGACTAATATCATTTTATTTCAGATTTTATTTACGATTTGATTGTATCAGACATGATAAAAAGGGAATGACGCTAACCAGAGATAACCTTCACCGGCATTGTCAGGAAGCATAATCATTAATTGGTTAGCCAAATATATCATGGCTAGTTCTTGCCTGGAAGCTTACGACATACCAGCAAGTACATAAGTGACTTGACATCCATAAGTAGAAGGCAAAGGTTATATCGTACCCATGTATCATAACATGTGATTTATTCGTGTATTTTGTTAATTCTGCACAGTATACATTATCTTATCATGCTATCTCTGTAACATACTTCCATGATTCATTCATTTATATACAAACACTGAAGACATGGTCGCATCATGAACAGCAGTGAGTGGTGAGATTGTTGGAACACCATGGCCACCTATTACCTTTTGTTCCAGGTTTTATGATCAGTTTTTATGATCATTGCTGATCAAGATTATGATCATTCCTGACCAAATTTACTCAAAAGACTTGAAGACCGTTGATCCTGCTAACTGAAGCCTAGAGGTCAACCAATCTTCAACACCTTAGTCCCCTGTAGTTATAGGGCGGGCTGAAGGAAAGTCTTCCGGATTCAAGTGTGTCTCAGGAACCTCGAACTAAGATCAGATGAGTTTTATGTGTATCCATCCAACAAATCCTGTGAGCAGTTTCTAAAACGACTGTCTATGATGAGAACTAGATAGCAAGAGATATCAAAGAGATACTGTGACAAACTTTTGTGTAATTTCAGCGGAAGATAAATCCAAGACTTTTCTATTATTTAGTTTAATTTGTAACTGTAAATAACCATACATTTTACCATCTTCCAACACCCATTTCTCATTACAAGAATATATATATAGATGTACATAATAAATTGGGAAATTGTACTCATTTGACTTGTTAAATTTTTAACTGTTAAATTTTGAGTTACCTTTTCAAATTTAATTATATTATCACATAGGGTTACTATAGCGAAAGTAGCAACTTATACTTCTGAAGCCTAAATCTATTGTCCAGCTGTAACTTACTTGTGATACCAGTGTACTTCCCAGGCACTGGAACTTCATCCTTTCTGGAGAGAGATTCTACTTCTCTTCTACCACTATTATCATACTAGAAAAACCTTTCGCTACATTCGGGGCTCTTTCGCGGGATATTATTTTGTATCCTGAGCCACTATATATGTATTCTTCTATCTTGAGCCACAAATAGTTTGTAAAAATAAATTTTTTTGAAAAAATTCTAAAACTTAGAAATTTTTTCGTAATAGTAGTACCATTGAGTACGAAGTAAATAGGAAACGCTCACAAGGTTTTAAGGATTTGTCTTGTTCAAAGTAATTAATTGATTTTAATTAAGTTAGTTGGTTAGTGAAGATAAAATTATATACCCTCGGGTAAGTGAACATCATGGCTGAATTGGTGAAGTTTAGAGCTGCGATTATGCAGGAAGGAAAAGACTTGGGTATGACAGGAGATGCTCTAATTCGACATATCACAACTGAAGTGGATAAATATTTAGATAGAGAGACTAAAAGAATGGAAGCTGAAGCTGAAAGAGAGACTAAAAGAATGGAAGTTGAGGCTGAAGCTAAGAAATTAGAGGCAGAAAGAGAAGCCAAAAGAATGGAAGCAGAGAGAGAAGCTAAAAGGTTAGAAGCAGAAAGAGAAGCCAAAAGATTTGAAGTTGAGGCCGAAGCCGAAGAAAGAAGGTTACAAAGAGCTCATGAGTTAAGTTTAAAGGAACTTGAACTCCAGGGAGAAGCTAGCAATCATGGTGCTAGCTCACCTCACTCTGAAAGTAGCTCCAACCAGAGCACGGCAAATGGAGCCATGAGTTTCCACCTGGATCCATTTATTGAGAAGGAGGACGCCATTGAGTCGTACCTGGATAGATATGAGAGACTGGCCTCTACCTATGGATTGGAAAAGAAAAATGGAGTCTTAAGCTATCTCAGGGGTTGAGGGGAGTTTCATACGATGTTTATTTAAAACTCTCAAAAGAAGACCAGGAAGATTATGAAATCTTAAAACAAGCTTTACTGGTCAGGTACGAAAAGAATTCTGAATTTTATAGAAAGAGATTCCGAACTGCTAATCTACTTCCAGGAGAAAACTATCACCAGTTTTCTGCCAGATTGGAAACTTATCTGACAAAATGGATTAGCTTAGGAAAATGTCAAGATATAAAAGAAATTGTCATGATGGAACAACTGAGAGAATCCATGCCTCAGGAAATGAGAAAATTTCTTATGGAGCAAGGAGCAGAGAGATTGGAAGATATTTTAACCATGGCTGAGAGATATCAAGCAGCTCAGTCAGAAGTATCAGGAAATAAGAAGAGGCAGGGCGAGAACTTCAAACCTTCACAAAACTTTACCAGCTATGAACTCAGGGACAATTCCAACAAGAACAAACACAGAACTGATTATAAAGACAAAAACCCTCTAGGATCAGATAATAGACCTTCAAGAAAGGAAGGACAGTGGTGTAAATCTAGCCAAATGAGTAACCACAATACTGCAGAATGCAGACGGAAAAACCCTCCTTATCACGCTGCATGTCTTACAACAGGGAACAAGGGAAGGAAGGAACTGGCAGTTAGTCAGAATGACCTCCATCATCCCCCTGTCTGTGAGGAAGTGACATGTAATGGCACTAAAATTCAGTGCTTATGTGATTCCGGATTGGAATTCGACTCAGTCGTGAGTGCAACCCTAGTGCACCCTGATCAACTTACCACAGAAACAGTGGACATACAAGGGGCCATGCAGGGAACCGTCACCATGACACTTCCCATAGCAAGGATCAACGTGAGAACTCGCTATGTGGAAGGAGTGATAAGAGCAGCAGTGAGTGATGATCCTATATATCCGCTGATAATAGGATGTAAATATGTCTTTTTGGATAACCCAATAAAACCTGTTGTCATGGCAGCAAACCATACCAGGTCCAGCACCAAAAAGGAGGAGGGAAATCCAATAAACATTCATCCTATAAAGATGAAAAAGGCTCAAACAGCAGACAGCACATTGAAGCCTTGTTTTGGCAAAGTGCCAAATGCCCATAACCCTCCAGAGAAAGGAGACTTCTACATGGAAAATGGCCTACTCTACAGACAAGCTGGAAAAGGACCTAAAGGGCATGGACAGCTGGTAGTGCCAAAATTCTACAGGGAGGAAATTATGGAGCAAGAGCATGCTACATCAGGCAGTGGTCACAGAGGAAAAGGGGCCACTGGTCAAAAGATAGCATTGCGATATTACTGGCCAGGAATAATTGAAGACATAAGATAGTATGTGAAATCCTGTTCAGAATGTAACCAGGTAACCTCAATCAGAAGTGTAGACCAGTTACAGGACCTAGGGAAGCATTGTTGCGGACGTAGGCCCATTAAGAAAACACAAAAGAGAAAACAACAGGTAGATGCAGTGATAAAGAGAAAACAAAATCACAAGTCTACTGTTACACCAGTAACCATGGCAACTCTCCGTATTGTACAGAGAGGGGACGAAAGACATCCAAATCCGACTAGATATTGTTCGGATCACCATGGCCTGGATCATCTGGAAAATTTGGTTAGTCAGCAACGAGTATTAAAAAAGCTGCAGAAACCAACCAGAACCATAGGAGGTAGGAACCAGGGCTGTACCAAACAACTGATGGAGACAGGCCCCACTTCGGTATACTGCCCCTTACAATAGAAATAGGTGTGGGTCCGGCAACATTGTTGTTTCGCCGTCCCCATACACGGTCCACTGGAAGCATTGTTGCGGACATGGAATGAACAATAGCAAGCACAAGCACTAAAGGATGAGATTGACTATCTCTTAAAAGAGAAAACTATTTCAAAGTCTGAATCTCCCTACAGCTCAAGTGTGGTGCTATTAAGGAAGCCTAGTGGTGAACACAGGTTATGCATTGATTATAGGAAACTAAATGCTATCACTGAATCTCAGGTAGACCCATTACCTGACACCAATCAGTTGTTTGCTACATTGAGTAAGGCTCGGTATTTTTCAAAAGTAGATCTAAGCAAGGGATACTGCCAAATACCAGTGAAACCAGAAGTTAGGAAACTGTTAGCCTTTAGTACACCGGATGGACATTACGAGTTCAATGTACTCCCATTTGGTTTAAAGAATGCTCCAAGTATCTTCTCCAGAATGATGAGGAAATTGTTGGAACCATTACAAAATCCTCATATCACAAACTTCATGGATGATATTCTGATTGCTACCACTACATTCGAGGAACACGTAGTAGCTTTCTCTATGTTGTTAGATAGACTGAGAGAAACTGGATTGACAGCACGTTCAACTAAGTGTCATATTGGATGTGAGAAATTGGAATTTTTAGGTCACACTATCTCTACAGGGCAAATGTCTCCTGACCCAAAGAATGTAGAGAAAATGAGAAAAGCACCAAGACCACAAACTAAGAAGGATGTAAGATCCTTTGTGTCAATGTGCGGGTTTTATCAGAAATATATACCCCATTTCAACTCATTATGCGCGCCATTAACCGACTTAACCAAAAAAAGGTCAGCCAGATAAAATGCAATGGACTGCGGAGTGTGAACAGGCTTATACAGAGTTGAAAAATAAGCTGACAAATAAACCTATCCTTGCCCTTCCCGATCTCACACAAGAATTCGCACTAAGAACGGATGCTAGCAATGTAGGCATCGGAGCAACATTACTACAGCGGGCAGACACACCGCCACACATGCTATTACCAGTAGCTTTTGCCAGCAGAAAGTTAAATGCAGCTGAAAGAAATAATTCTACCGTTGAACGTGAATGCCTCCCATTGGTCTGGTCGATCAATAAATTCGCCCCTTTTCTTTACGAGAAAAACTTCATTGTGGAAAGTGATCACCAGCCTTTGATGTTTTTAGCAGTGTCTAAAAAATTAAATTCACGACTTTTAAGGTGGAGTTTACTGTTATCTCCATATTCGTTCAATGTGAGATACATTCCAGGACAAGACAATCTTGGACCCGATTTTTAAAATCGTCATCCTATCAAAGCAGATATAGAGGAACAGAAAAGTAAGGAGGAACTGCAACATGTGTTACAAAAAGTTAACCGTGCAAGCACTGTTTTAAAGAAGAGGGCTCTGTAGCGAGATTTGGTACCACTTGCTTGGTTATAGAGCGACACGCACGCCCACAGCGCACACACACACACACAGCGCAAGGACAACGCAGCGGTCTGTCTTTGAAGTTTGTAGTAGGCGGAAGAAATGTGAAATATGTTTAAGCCAGACGGTACTGAAGAATAAGGAAATAGCTAATATAGAAATGTATGGCGGACTTTAAAAGTTTGCATTTACAGGAAATTAAATTTAGAACTACAAGAAAACGCCTGGGTGGAATACATTTAAATAAAAATAGTTCACTAAAGGAGATAGACTATGAATTATATCCAAAAGGATATTATTCAAATATAAATAGTTTTAAAGATAATTAATATTTTTCACCTTCATCACATCTGCTAAAAATTAGCTAATAATCTTTAAAAATTTATTACACTAACAAGCCTAAACGGATTTAAATATAAATTGGATAGAATGAAAGCCTCATATGGGGAAAATGAAAGGATACCTAGGAAGGAAGGAAGGATATAAGTGTGTAAGTGAACAGAAGAGAAAACAAGTACAGGAAAAGCACAGATTGCCTCAAATCGCCTCAAACCAGGAGATAAAATGAAAATCTTTTGGGAATTTAGGAGGTGCTTTCTCGTACGGGCGAGAGACTGAAATATAAGGACAGAGGGGCGCGTTGAAAATCACACACACCAAATCCAGAAGCCAGAGTGAGAAACTGGAATACATCATCTGCAAGAAATATTCTTTTTTTCACGCTGCATGCAGGGCAGATTAAATTCAGCAAAAACAGTCTCACCGTGAGCTTATAAATCCTAAGAGGGTATGTAAGTTTATTAAATAAATAAATAAATAAATAAATATATATATATATATATATATATATATATATATATATATATATATATATATATATATATATATATATATATATATATATATATATATATATATATATATATATATATATATGACTATATCATTTTATTTCACATTTTATTTACGATTTGATTGTATCAGACATGATAAAAAGGGAATGACGCTAACCAGAGATAACCTTCACCGGCATTGTCAGGAAGCATAACTATTAATTGGTTAGCCAAATATATCATGGCTAGTTCTTGCCTGGAAGCTTACGACATACCAGCAAGTACATAAGTGACTTGACATCCATAAGTGGAAGGCAAAGGTTATATCGTACCCATGTATCATAACATGTGATTTATTCATGTATTTTGTTAATTCTGCACAGTATACATTATCTTATCATGCTATCTCTGTAACATACTTCCATGATTCATTCATTTATATACAAACACTGAAGACATGGTCGCATCATGAACAGCAGTGAGTGGTGAGATTGTTGGAACACCATGGCCAGGTTTTATGATCAGTTTTTATGATCATTGCTGATCAAGATTATGATCATTCCTGACCGAATTTACTCAAAAGACTTGAAGACCGTTGATCCTGCTAACTGAAGCCTAGAGGTCAACCAATCTTCAACACCTTAGTCCCCTGTAGTTACAGGGCGGGCTGAAGGAAAGTCTTCCGGATTCAAGTGTGTCTCAGCAACCTCGAACTAAGATCAGATGAGTTTTATGTGTATCCATCCAACAAATCCTGTGAGCAGTTACTAAAACGACTGTCTATGATGAGAACTAGATAGCAAGATATATCAAAGAGATACTGTGACAAACTTTTGTGTAATTTCAGCGGAAGATAAATCCAAGACTTTTCTATTATTTAGTTTAATTTGTAACTGTAAATAACCATACATTTTACCATCTTCCAACACCCATTTCTCATTACAAGAATATATATATAGATGTACATAATAAATTGGGAAATTGTACTCATTTGACTTGTTAAATTTTTAACTGTTAAATTTTGAGTTACCTTTTCAAATTTAATTATATTATCACATTGGGTTACTATAGCGAAAGTAGCAACTTATACTTCTGAAGCCTAAATCTATTCTCCAGCTCAGAGTATTCACAGCTGTAACTCACTTGTGATACCAGTGTACTTCCCGGGCACTGGAACTTCATCCTTTCTGGAGAGAGATTCTACTTCTCCTCTACCACTATTATCGTACTAGAAAAACCTTTCGCTACAGATATCACAACTCCATTTATGGACGATGACTGTTTGAATTTTTCAAACGCATGAGTCATGGAAAATATTACATGAGGAAAAGTTATCATAACGTGTACTTTGCTTGTATTGGCTGGCATTTGAGGCGTCAATAAACAATAGCGATGGTTGGAAGTTTGTCAGAAAACGCCAGGTGGAAGCGTTGGCCGGAAACGTACGACATAACGCTGAAAAAGTTTGGACATACGGCACTGCATTCCAGAAATCGTCAACGTAGACAGCTCGAACCTTGCCACAGAAAAGAATAGAGTTGGATTCTGAATTTATAGGACCGGACACACAAAACCGTATTTAGAGCATCAGTAGAAAGCTCGCCAATATTACTAAGGAACCCGGAATTCTACAGGACCACTCACAAGTCACAGAGGGATTCTGAAATAGAAATAATACCCCAGACGTGTTTTTCAGGCATCTGTGTTAAGTTGCCAAGACTATTCTACGGAGCAAGAAGTCTAAGATTTCTCAATTATTGAGGTGAGTGTAACATATTTTTTATGCTGTGAATTTGACATAGAGGTATTAAAGATTCATACTAGGCTGGCAACCTCAGCACGTGACAAGGATACATTCATGAACCACCACAGCAAGCGCTGGTGATTGATTTATGCTAGTTCTCACGGAAGAACCAGAAGCAGAGGTAACCCCAGACTCCGAATGGAGCAGGGAGTGAGTGATTATTACATCAACTTGTGAATAGTTGTATATTATCATTTGGTGAATGCGTGTAAATTTAATATTTTCCTTCAGGCACAAGGCACTGTCACTGTCCAGTCACAAATTTTTCCTAAAATTAACTGGCATACTGGTGATTTTTCATCACATGCTCTGAGCGATATGATATATGCTCAGGGAGAGTAAAAAATCTGAGAAAACAAACGGCTGACGGACAGCGGAAAAGACACTTGATTAACTTCAGGAAAATAATATATTTTGCAGCGGAATTTGTTCTTTTATTACCTCTAAAGTTTGTGGTACCAGTACGAGGAGACCCAACTATTTTCCGTCGACCCGGAGAGACCATTTGCTGTACCACCAGACTGTGGTTCGAAGCTTGAAATCGACACTTGAAGATTCTTGCCTGGACCAGGAGAGGTTACTTCCTGAACTGATCGGGAAACGTGCCCCTCACCACAGAGACGAATCTACGGAAAAGCAGCATCGGCACTTCAACGTTTTGGTAAGTCCCATTTTTAACGGGCCAAACCAAAGAAATGTATTCTAGTCTTAAAACCCAGTTACAATGACGAAACTTATTTTTTCATAATAATCAGTCATATTTATTTACATTTGTTTCGAAGTAATTGATCATTAAATTTGTGTATGTTTATTTTGACAAAGTCATCAATCAATCAATCGATCAATATTCTTTAGCTCCCCGAGGAGCAAGGCCCTCAACAAACACATGCCAAGTCTTCCTGTCCCGTGTCATCCGCTCAAGTTTTTTCCGTGTTTTCCTCATCATTTACACCCCTGTATCCAGCTCTCTTCTCCATGTGTTTTTGGTCTACCTCTTCCTCTCTTTCCCTGTGGATTTATATATATGGCCTCATAAAGGATAAGAATGGAAAATTGCTTAGTAATATACAAGAACAAATGAAGAGACGGACAGAACATTTTGAGGAACTTCTCAATAGACCAGCTCCAACTAATCCCCCAGACATCCAGCCAGCAGAAGAGGAGCTACAAATCAGCTGTGAACGACCAAGTAGAAAAGAAAAAAAGAAAGCCATAAAGCTTCTGAAAGATGGAAAAGCAACTGGTCCAGATGGCATTCCAGCAGAGGCCATCAAAACATATATTGATATCTCTACAGAGATATTATACAAACTACTTGGCAAAGTCTGGGAGAGAGAGGAAATACCAGCAGAATGGAAGGAAGGTTATCTGGTCAAGTTGCCTAAGAAGGGAAATTTACAAGACAAAGTCATAGCTGAATTAAATATTACAGAGCGAACTGCACACATGTGAATTGGGATTTTACTATATTTAGTTATATCTATATCTGAAGAGCCATTAAGAACAATAATAATAATAATAAGAGGAAATTCGCTGAATTAAATCAACTGGGGGCTTGAACGAGCTAAATCATACAATATACATCTTCACAAAAGGCGGCGGGTCAGATAAAACGTTAACGTGCTCAGACGCATTCAGCATTGTTCTTGACTTCTGAAATATCTTCTGGACACTACCCCGAGGTAGAAGCATCATTATCCTTCTATCTACAACTCTGCCAAGAGTTATCTTCTGGGAAGGTAGACACCTTTGAAGACCCACATTAGATACTCTAGGTTTTGGCCACTGTTGGACCATTACTGCAGAAAGCAAGGGGAGGCAACCCGTGACAAGTATGTTGCTCACCAGATTAGCTGTTTAAAGAACCTGCTCCTTTGCAGCTGTTTTGTACACTTGTTTGATACATCTCTTTCCAAGTATTACTAACAGGGATAGCGCAGGGATTAATAAATAGTGGCCCTGTTCTAATAATCTAGAGTTTGTAATTATGTGAGGGTGTAGCACGGACGTAACAATCTTGTCGTAGGCCACGCTCAGTCCAGTACACCACTACACAAACCACCATCCCTAACCCACACGCACCACCGACCACTCGCAACAATAGTAGTTACTTACTTACTTAGTCGTTCCCCTTCTACCGTGAGGTGTAGAGGTTTGGAAGAGAGAGCGCCAGACTGTCCTATTGGCTGTCTTCCTCCTGCCCTGGTTCCATTCTAGTACTTGGTCCTTCAAAGATTGACTAATGTTTCCTCCCAGCGGACTCTGGGTCGTCCTGGGGATCTGGATCCCTTGCTCTTTGTTTGCCATGCTTGTCGTGGTAGCCAATTTTCTCCCATTCTGCAGACATGGTAAAACCATCTTAGTTGGGACTGTTCTACTTGGGTCTGCATGGGGTGGGATTTTAGGCCTTGACGTATCGTCTGGTTGCGGACCATGTCTCTTCTTATTACTTCAACCACCTTCCTCAGATACCTCATTTCTGAGGTTTGGATCTGGCTTTTGTGGGTTGTGGTCATTGCCCATGACTCGCATCCATATGTCAAGACTGGGACATAGGTGGAGCGGTATACAGCCATCTTCGTTTTCTTACCAACCTCTCTCTTGCTGGGGAATCCTCGATTTATGGCCTGAAAAAGTCTCCCAGTTGCTGCTTTTCGAGTGGCCAACTCTTCTTTGATGCCTCCCTTTCGGTCTATAATAGCTCCGAGATATTTAAAGTGGTCGACCTGCTCCAGGACCTGTTCTCCCAGCTTAATCTGATGTCTTCTTTCTTCTCGTGATATCACCATGGATTTTGTTTTAGAGCTGCTTATGACCATCCCTCTCTTCTCCAGCTCTTCCTTCCAGACTTGCAGGTTGGATTGGAGATGTGCCTCTGATTTAGTAATCAGGGCAACATCATCAGCAAATGCCAGCTCTGAAATACAGACCTGTCTCATCTTCCAGTACCCCACTGAATACTTTCTTGTTCTCTCCTTAGATGCCTTGATGACATCGTCCATGAGGAGTATGAAAAGATAAGGTAACAGGATATCACCTTGTCTTACACCAGTGGTGGTCCTGAACTCTTCTGACTTATGGTTTGCTGTCCTCACATAATTTCTGCAAGACTTGTATAGCATGAATCAGAGGTTCTGGAATGTTCTTCCTTGCCAAACAGTCCCAAAGTTTGCTCCAGGGGACCCTGTCAAACGCCTTTTCCAGATCTATGAAACAAAGATGGATTTCTTATACTCAAAGGCCTTTTCACTCAGCTGTCTGAGTGTGAAGATTAGGTCTTGAGTACTTCGGTTTGCTCGGAATCCGCACTGGACCTCATCCATTTGTGGCTCAGCCAGGCGTCGGAGTCTCTGCTCTAGGATTCTAGAGTAGATTTTACCAGGAACACTGAGAAGGGATATGCCTCTACGGTTTCCATATTGTCGATTGTCACCCTTTTTGAAAACTGGTGTTATGATGGCAATTTCCCAATCCTTTGGTATGGTCTTCTTGCACCACGCTGCCTGTAGGACCCTTAAAAGTAATAGGTCGCCTGATTCTCCCATGTACTTAATCATTTCTGGTGTTATACCATCATGCCCTGCTGCTTTGCCCATCTTGATTTTCTCCAGTGCTGCCTTCAGTTCTTCCATCTTTATGTCATCTTCACCATCATTGGTTTTCTCTTCTGTGCTAGTGGTTATTGTCACAGCGTTATTTCGCAGTGCATTTAATGTCGTGTGTTCGGCGAAAAACCCAGTCGGGAGAGGCCAAGGTTAGCCGAACTGGTGGGTCATGTGACTACCGGAAGTCGGGGAAAAAGGCGCAACATTAGTCAGTGAGAAGTTAGCCTTTGTCCGGGAAGGACGGTTTTCCCTTATGCCAGCGAGAGCGCTGGCATAAGGGACAACGTCCTTCCCAGCGAGATCGCTGTGTGGTTTATATTGTAGACTGTAAACTGAGTGCCTGCCATGTTTTCGGACCTTGGTAATAATTACGTTGTTAAGTCGAGAGCAGTGAAGGGTCTAGATCGTATTGTTTACAGGCCGTAGTTTGCTAAGATGTCGATGATTTTGAGCGTGTCATTGTCATAGTTTTGCCGCTCAGGTGAGCGGTATTTATAGCAGCCATTTGGGGTATAGTTTGTACCTTCGTGTATGGAGGTGATAGTTTAAACTGCTAAGGCAGGTTTACATTGGTTTTCTCATTATTGTATTTGATGCGTTTGATGGCCGTGTGAGGCCTTATCGTGTGTGTAGATTAATTATTAAAGGGAAGTACCTGTTGAAGGTATTTATTACTGTTGTCAGCCATTGTTGTGTGGTCATACCCTTAGGAGGGCGAGCCTATAGTTGTTATTATAAACCCACACAGCAGCGGTGTAACCCGTGGAGTGTTCTCCATGATAAGTGGTTCCTGGCAGCTGGGGAGCTCTTATCCGGTTCTTTTGTGATCCTAGAGGCCGTGGGGCCAATATTTTACATTATAGAGGCTAGAAGTTTCTATACACACATATGAGAAGTTTGTAGCAGCGTTGTGTACACTTCATCGTGTTTTCCAGTGTTCACGGTAGTGTGTTTTGTTGTTGTTGTTTTTTTTTGTTAGACAGTATCAGTGAGTTGTTTTCATTCAGGTGTTAACCCGTCCGCGGTATTTGACCTAGTTTGGAAAGAGGGCACAGTGGAAGGTTAGCGTTGTCAATACAGCTAATATTTGACATTTATTGTGTTCGATGGTGGTTTTGGAAAGTTCACGTTTGTGCTAGGTTTTCCAGTTATGGATAGGAGGGGTGCCACAAGGTGTAGAGTAAAGTTGCAGCTGGCGTCGAGTATCACAATTTGATATATTACAAGGCGTACTTTGTAGCTTAGTGCTAGGAAGTTGGTGATCCAGACGGAGCAGCGGAGGTTAGTTGTGCAAGGTGTCAATATAGTTGGTCCTTGTAGGGCTATGGGCTTCTGTGCCTGACTGTGGTGTCGGCATAGGAGATTAGAATTTCTTGTGTGGTTGGTGGTAGTATTTGGGCTCCAGTGCTTGACTTTTGGTTCCTGATAGTGGTGGTGGCATCTCAGGGTGTGTGCAACTCCTCTTATCTAGATCATGTTCTAGATCATCGCAACCATTGATGTGCACGTAGCCGACCTGCAGTAGTGTCATCGTTCGTACTGCTCTACCTACCTGGGGAACATTACGTTTTCGTTCCTGCGTTCCTGCCAAGTTCTGACGTCATCATGCCTTACCGATGTGCCTTTCCAGAGGGAGTCTACCCATGCCTCGATCGGGGTCCCAGTACCGCTTGATGGGATGCCAGTTACTGAAGTCTGCTGATCTGCGTGGTCCTGGAATATACTGTGCTGAAGAGTGAAGGCTGCTGGGTTCCTGAAGTGACGTAGTGTGTTGAACTGTGCTTATATATTATACGCATCACCGTGCCAAAGGACTTGGTCGTTATTATCTGGCACGTATACTAGTGAAGAAGTCTTGTCACCAGGACATTATTGCGTTTACGGTCGTTATTCTTGCTGTGGATAGTGCTGTGATAACACCGTGAAGAACATTGTTTACTGTTTGGATGCTGTTTGTAGAGACTGGTTTGTGCTGTTTTCATCTACCATCATCTGTGTCTGAGGAGCTACGTGGAGGTGCATCGCTGGATCGTCAGTTAAGTTATTGTTTGAATATCTGTGTACGGTGATTTGTTGTATTTTTTTTTCATTTCTCTTTTTTTTCCCCCTTCAATTCAGTCTTCCTTTTCTGTCCATCCATCCGGTACAATTTATCATAGTCTGGTCTTCTAGGTTAGTGGGACCTTTCTGTTGGGGTCGTAATAGGTTAGCATAAAGCAATAAGCATTTTTCTGTTCGTTTTCCAACGTCTGTTCCTTGAGGTATTCTTATTTGTTGTTTTTTTTCCCTTTTGTCTTGTTCTTTTTTTCGCTTTCTTTGTAGAGACTTAGTCTGTGACTTTATATTGTTAGTTGGTTACGTGGGATCTGTTACTCTGATTTCCTTTTACTTTGGGTCAGTATTATATCCATGGTGAATATATTTATATGGATATCACAGTGTTATTATTGCTTGAATGTTATTTAGTTTTATTTTGATTAGTATGATTTAGTTAGTGGCTAGTTAGGGTGATAGCTCTCAGCACTTCATTGTTACGTGTTGTTGTTGTTCTAGTCTGCTGTGTTTAATATTATATTGGTGAGTTCAAGGGTGGACGGGTGGAGAGTTTAATTCTTTCTTTTCTTACTTGTGGGAAAAGATTGGATTAGACTGATCCCTTCTAGGGTGTGGCTGCGTGTATTTAATGGTGGAGTCAGATAGAAGGGTTTCCTGCGACTGCCCTACTTAACATACCAAGCTCAGTATTTCTTAGGTGTACTGGTGTGGTTTGTATTTACGTTGTCCTGTACATTCAGTAATTCTATTGTCGTGTTTAAGTGGTGTTATCTCTCGTTCCTTCTTGCTATCTTGTAAATACGTTAACGGGTATCCCTTGTTTTCGTTCGTTGTCAGTCACGCATTGTATATATCAGTCTATCTCTGCTCAAACCGTGTCTGCCATCTTATTCGTCGTGACTATTAGTTATCGTGGTGTTTAGTGTGTGTCTTCTCGTCTGTGAAGTGTTCATTTTTTGCCATTTGTAAACATATTAGGTAGAACTGAAATATGGTCAGAGTACAGCACCAGTGTGGGTGCTATTAAGTTACTGTTGTGTAAAGGCTGACTTATTGGTCAATTTTCGAGTCGGTGCCCCTTACAGTTGTGAGGTGGTATAGGATCAATGGGTATTATCAGCTAGTGAGATACAACTATTGACTATAATAAGGGTCTTTTCAGTTGTATCACAGAGACTAAGTGGTCTGGAGGACCAAAGCTAGATAGTAAGTAGACATAAGCCAAGAGGCAGAGAACGGTCATACTGAGTTGAGTGGTGAAGTAGGTTTTGTATACATTCATATGGTTGTACTTTTCGCAGTGCCATTTTAATGCATATATCATTACTGCACACTTGGTAAGCAGAGAGGTATGTGTTGATATAAGTGAGATGGTTTAGTGCACATGTCATTGAGTAAGTTAGTGGGTTAGTGAGAGTCTATACCAGTAGGAGCAGAGTTATTTATAGTATTGAGTATCGTGAGTGTACATCGTGGACTTACAGGGTTTCATTCTGATAGGCAAAGAATGTGGGTACACTGGGAAAGAACTGATGGATTTTGCCAAAGCAGAATGCCAGTCAGAGGAAAATCAAGAAACTTTGAAGAAGAAGAAGAAGAAGAAGAAGATTGAGAAGCAGAAGCAGGAAAGAGATGCTCGCGCTGAAGAGTTAGAGCTCAGAAGAAGAGAGTTAGAATTACAAGAAAAGAAGATGAAAGAAGATACAGAATTACATGAAAAGAGGATAGAGAGTTAGAATTAGAAAAGGAGAGAATGAGAGTAGCTCTGGAGGAAAAAAGACTAGAAGTTGATAGGGAAATACAATTAAAGAAATTAGAAGTGGGTGCGAGTGGTCAGAAGTCGACTCCGAGGGAGTCCCATCGTCCCTTTAGGCTGCGTCTGCCGAATTTTAATGACAAAATAGATAGTTTGGACTTCTTACTTGAGAGGTTTGAGGCCGATTGCGTGGCCTGGAAGGCTAACAGAGACGAGTGGCCATCTCTGTTATCCACAATGCTAGTTGGGTCTGCGATGGAGACTTTTTATAGCCTCCCGCTGGAAGAGCGGGCGGATTACGACAAGGTAAATGAACGCGGTTTAGAAACACAATGCCAAGTGCAGACCAGGAGTTCGAAGATTTTATTTCGAAGATCAAACTTCTGCTCAATAGATGGATTGAGATGGATGGGATTAACAAGGACTATGATTGCTTGATAAACCTGGTGCTACGGGACAAGGTGTTGTCGTCATGCTCGTCAGAGCTTGTGACATATTATGAAAATAGCTTTCATCTATCTACTTCTTTATCTACACTTTTCATTTACCTAGTTTTCACCTACGCCTGTTGGTTAACATAAAACCATTCTAATACTCAGAGATCTGTCTCTTTTTCTATTTAGCACGCATTTTATTGCTGTTCGCTATTTTTCTTTGATGTATGTTCACGAGAGATCTCTTAGCTAACGCTGAGCGGGGTATCTGTATTTTTAACGCCAGCGATTGAAAATCGCTGTAAGAGATCAGACAGCGACCAGGGGGAAATAAGTTTGAATAATTTGAGTAGAAAGGAGCAGAACATTTATATTTACCTCCCTTGTAATCCGTTCACTTGAAAAGTAATTAACACGGCGAATTGCCAGATCAAAGACTGGCTTCGCTCGATGACCACGTCTGCGGGCGGTACTTAGTGTGATTCTTCTCGATCGAAGAAATCTAGCACGGTCTGGTCAATTACGTTATCCCTGATCTAAGAAAAAGTGTGAGTTCTGGTTTTCGGCTCTAGCGTGGAGAATGGCTTTGATTTACGCGAATGCCGAAAGCTGAACGAAGAATTCTCCGAAGGTGCTAAGATCTGGCAGAGAGTCTGGTTTTCGGTAATAGTGAACCTTTCCCTTTGATTTCATATATATATATATATATATATATATATATATCTATATATATTTATGTATATATATATATATATATATATATATATATATATATATATATATATATATATATATATATATATACCCCAGCCTTCTAACTAAAATTTATCCAGTACTCATCAGACTGTAAAGACATCTAGCTCGATTTCTAGAATCCTTTGTATTAAGTGAAGTTCTTAGTTTTTCGTTGGAGAATAGTCTTAGAAGTTTGTGTGAAGGTAATATATCTACTAATAGTTGGAGTGATTTAAGTGGTAACATCGTCAATTATACTTCTCTAAGATGTGTGCAGAGCGATTTACTACATAAGTCCGACATTTATATTTCTCTACGTTTTACTGTGTTACAGTGGATAGCAGAACAAATAATAATTTCTAGCTAAACTCTTCCAGCTATATATAAATTTAATTAACTGCTAGTAACCAGTCAGATAATATTGTAACCAACTAGTAAAGGCACTGATTCATCATGAGTATTGACGAAATATGTATCTATTTCTAATTCATGATGACTGATTTTTTAAATGACTAGAATTTATTTCACGGGAGTTTTATTAAACGATAAGACAAGCTCTAAGCTTGTAGTTTATAATATTTAAAGTTAAACAACCGAAGTGGATAAATATATTATATTTTACGCGGGGTAAGGATAGGATTGTGAATACTACATATTGGTTAAGCCTATGCCGGTCCCAAGCCCGGATGAAAAGCCTGCATGGAGGCCGTAAGGAGGCAGCCCCTCCACCATGCAAAGGCACAACAGGCCAATCACCTTTTTGCTTTAAATCACGATTACGAGCAATACAAGAGAGAAAACTGGACTGATTCTAAAGGCGACGAACTGGAACGGACTACGGACTACGACTTATGGAACTTGGAACACAAGAAGTATAAATGGGAAGGAAGAGGAGCTGGTGGAAGAGATGAGGAAAGCAAAACTAGAAATCCTGGCTATAACGGAAACAAAGAAAAAAGGACAAGGAGTCATGGATCTCGATGGCAACACGCTGCTCTACAGTGGTGTACCCATATCTGAAAGAGCTAAAGGGGGCGTGGGTTGCATTGTGGCCCAAAATCAAAAAGATAGTATCAAGGGATGGAACTTTGTCTCGGAGCGCATTATGGTTGTTAAACTAAAAGAAGGAGAAACCATAGTCAACCTGGTCATAGTGTATGGGCCAAATGAGGATGGGAGAGCAGAGGTCAAGGAGGAATTCTTCGAGCTGCTTCAAAGGACAGTGGATGACTGCCTAGATGAAGTTATCATGCTCGGAGATTTTAATGCCAGAGTTGGAAATGACCATGCTAGATGGGGTGGAGTTATCGGAAGATATGGAGAAGACACTCTTAATGACAATGGAAAGCGACTCCTTAGATTCTGCAGTGAACAGAATGTGATCATTACAAACACAACGTTCCCCCATAAGCGCATACATGCATACACTAGATGTGAACCAACAAAGAATGAGAAGGCAGTGATCGACTATGCCATTGTTCGGAGCTCATTCAAATATGTCCGAGATGCTAGAGTCTGGAGGGGGCCAGAGATTGGAAGTGATCACTACCTGCTAACAATCAAAAGAACAACTGAAAGAGTTGCTCAGCCTAGGAACTGCCCAACATCACGCAAGAAACCAAGTAAACGAGCAGGAGAAATGAGCATTAGGACCTACAAGCTGAGAGAGCCAGAAATTAGGACCAGATATCAGGGGCTTATTGCTGCAGCGGTGAGCAACACAGAAGAACGACCTGATGACTTGGAAACCCTCTGGATTAAATTCAAGGATATCATAAAGACAGCTGCTGCAGAAGCATGCGGTGAGGTCCGACTTGGGAACAAGAGAAAGAGGACACCTTGGTGGACAGAGGAAGTCAAAGAGAAAATAAGAGAGAAGAAAATGGCATGGAAACAATACTTAGGAGCTAAACACACAACAGGACAAATGGAAAAATATAGAGAATATGTGACACTCAGAACAGAAGCAAAGAACAAAGTGCTAGCAGCAAAACAGAAGTCCTGGGAAGAATTTGGAGAAAAGCTAGAAAAAGATGCACAAGAAAACCAGAAATTGTTCTATAAGACCCTAAAGAACATGAGGAAGGAAAGACAATGCCCTCTCCACTTTATAAAGGACAAGCAAGGCAAATTGCTTACTGCCCTGAAGGAAGTAATGGAAAGATGGAAAGAATATTTCTCAGAACTCCTGGATGGTGAGCATGGTGAAGCATCAGAAATGATAAACACTAGCACAGAAGAGAAAACCAATGATGGTGAAGATGACATAAAGATGGAAGAACTGAAGGCAGCACTGGAGAAAATCAAGATGGACAAAGCAGCAGGGCATGATGGTATAACACCAGAAATGGTTAAGTTCATGGGAGCATCAGGCGACCTATTACTCTTAAGGGTTTTACGGCAGCACGGTAAAACAAGACCATACCAAAGGATTGGGAGATTGCCATCATAACACCAATTTTCAAAAAGGGTGACAATCGACAGTGTGGACACCATAAAGGCATATCCCTTCTCAGTGTCCCTGGTAAAATCTACTCTAGAATCCTAGAGCAGAGACTCCGACGCCTAGCTGAGTCACAATTGGATGAAGTCCAGTGCGGATTCCGAGCAAACCGAAGTACTCAAGACCTAATCTTCACACTCAGACAGCTGAGTGAAAAGGCCCTTAAGTATAAGAGTGAGATGCATCTTTGTTTCATAGATCTGGAAAAGGCGTTTGACAAGGTCCCCTGGAGCAAACTTTGGGACTGTATGGCAAGGAAGAATATTCCAGAACCTCTGATTCATGCTATACAAGTCTTGCAGAAATTATGTGAGGACAGCAAACCATAAGTCAGAAGAGTTCAGGACCACCACTGGTGTAAGACAAGGTGATATCCTATCACCTTACCTCTTCATACTCCTTATGGACGATGTCATCAAGGCATGTAAGGAGAGAACAAGAAAGTATTCAGTGGGGTACTGGAAGATGAGACAGGTCTATATTTCGGAGCTGGCATTTGCTGATGATGTTGCCCTGATTGCTAAATCAGAGGCACATTTCCAATCCAACCTGCAAGTCTGGAAGGAAGAGCTGGAGAAGAGAGGGATGGTCATAAGCAGCTCTAAAACAAAATCCATGGTGATATCACGAGAAGAAAGAAGACATCAGATTAAGCTGGGAGAACAGGTCCTGGAGCAGGTCGACCACTTTAAATACCTCGGAGCTATTATAGACCGAAAGGGAGGCATCAAAGAAAAGTTGGCCACTCGAAAAGCAGCAGCTGTGAGACTTTTTCAGGCCATAAATCGAGGATTCCTCAGCAAGAGAAAGGTTGGTAAGAAAACGAAGATGCTGTATACCGCTCCACCTATGTCCCAGTCTTGACATATGGATGCGAGTCATGGGCAATGGCTACAACCCATAAAAGCCAGATCCAAACCTCAGAAATGAGGTATCTGAGGAAGGTGGTTAAAGTAACAAGAAGAGACATAGTACGCAACCAGACGATACGTCAAGGCCTTAAATCCTACCCCCTGCAGACCCAAGTAGAACAGCCCCAATTAAGATGGTTTGGCCATGTCTGCAGAATGGGAGAAGATCGGATACCACGACAAGCATGGGAAACAAAGAGCCAAGGATCCAGACCCTGAGGACGACCCAGAGTCCGCTGGGAGGACAACATTAGACAATCTTTGAAGGACCGAGGACTAGAATGGAACCAGGCCAGGAGGAAGACAGCCGATAGGATAGTCTGGCGCTCTCTCTTCCAAACCTCTACACCTCACGGTAGAAGGGGAACGACTAAGTAAGTAAGTAAGGTTAAGTATTTTGTAGGTTTTTCTCTTTACACAGTATTTGGATCAAACCCTAAACCTTACCAGCGGCTTCCATATGAATCTGAGAATAACTTTACAAAAGAACATTCTGATATAATTATCGGATTTTTTCAATGTGACTGGTCTGGCCTCGTGGTTTACACCCAGAAAGAGACAGAGTACCAACCCAAAGAATATTAAGAATAAATTGTAACTGGATTCATAGATATCCAGATTTCTTTTCCCAAGTTCATATACATTCAGCCAGTTGAAATGACATAATCAAACATTGACATTACCTGAATAACGACCACTGTGTTGTGAAGAAGATCGATCCTGAACAGATTTATTTACCTGACACTCGATTTAACGATTGAAGATTCCAAGCTACTGTACACTGTGAACATTAGATCTCTTAATTATTTTACTACCTGGACAAAAATTGAAGTGACATAATCAGCATCCTATTAACAGTAGCGAATCAAGCGTTTCCCAACATTTGGATTAATTAGTCTTTGGAAAAACTGGGGCTTGATTCGACAAAACCCCAACCTTGGATTGGCTGTGTGTACTCTAACGATTGTTCCAGATGTTGTGAAAGCACCTATTAGGTAAGAGAGACTGGTTGTGATCACAAGTTGGTCAGAGCGAGAGAAATGCAGGAATGAATAATTCTTTCTTTGTATAACCTATGTGTCTAACTCTTTAATTAATTCATTAACCTATGTTTAATTGTATGTGATTTGATATTCAAAATATATTATTGTTGTGAAGTTGTTTATGATAAATAAAATTTACATAAACTTTATTTACGTGTGTTGGTCAGCTCGTTCAAAAAGATCCCTATTCCATTGATATAGTTTTTTTTCCACGTCTGTGCGTCTAACTGTCGTCACTTATGTGTGTGTGTGTGTATGTGAGTGGTGATATATATAAAGTAATATACAGTGTGGTAGACTGTCTGACTAACAAAGTCGTCTTGTAGAGATAGGCTGAATGAGAGAAGTTTCTCGATTTCAGGGACAGACTCTACCTATTTTCCACCATCTCACTCGTGAAAATCTATTCCTTTGCCTTATCTCCCACTGAGCTATCACCTGTTCTAGTCCTATTCAGAAGGGACCAATTTATGTCTTAATTCCCCTATCAAAAATCTACGACAGAGCTGGTAGCATTTTTCCAGGAACGACAAGTTAAGGATATTGCTTCTATGGCCCAATTTGGGCACCATTACATCCTGGCCCATCCGGGCAAACCCATCCATCGGTCTGGTCTGTCAGACGCCTTAGTTGCAGGTGTCGGCAAAGTACAGCGCCAACCGTGGCAAAATCAGTCAGACGGTGCAGATAGCTTCGAAGAGCAGAAACACGATAGGCCGTCCCGTCCCTATCAACCATGCAGAGGGAATTACGGTAACTTCCGATCTCATCTGAATGGTCGGTCGAAGTGGCACAGCCGGCAGTGGAGAAGTAATAGCGACGGAGGAGAGTGCCAAACGCGGAAGCAGGTACGCTTTGAGGAGTCTCGAGGCGAAGATCGGTTTTACTATAAAACACAGCCTTCCAAGCGGAGGAATGGATCCGCAGATAGCCGATCATCCGACTCCGATGCGCGGTCTTCACCAGCTAGCACCCCCAGCAATAGTCTAAGCGATGAGTCAAAAAGGGAACGCAGATGTTCCAATTGTAATGGCATTGGTCATTATGCTGACGTGTGCACTACCCCAATCGAACACGCGAATTCTGCGTTTGTGTTGGGCACAGTTGTTAATTTATTTTATATTCATAGAGGGGGAGTTAAATGTTTCAGATCCTCAGATGTTAGTCTAGTATTTTGTAGACGCACATTTCAGCGCATCTAAGTTAATTGGCTTGATCTCCATATAACTGTGCCCAAGCTCGGGCCCTGGAGAGGACACTCCAGCTTCACCCTATAGGTGTCGGCAAAACACGGGAAGTAGCAGTTACCGGTTATAAGCATTTTGCCCAATTGGCGTAGGGCATGGCGCCAGGGGCTACTTCCGACAGTGGGAGAGGTTCTAGGATCTCACTGGACAGCTACCGCCCGCTTCAAGCTGCGCAGCCCCCAGTCAATAAGGTGTTGCCCCGCCACTGTCTGCTTTCCCCATTGGGTGCATGGGGATTAGGGTCAAACCCGAACTGTGGACAGAAAATTTTGCACCAAGCAATTATCAGAATAATAGAAATAAGCAAACTCTCAGATTGGGATGCTGGAACGTCCGGACTATGTTGACTGGACTATCCGAAAACCTACAGGACATAAACGATGTAAGGAAGACAGCCATAATTAATGATGAGCTTAAACGACTTCAGGTGGATATAGTTGCACTTCAGGAAACGCGCCTGGCGGACTCTGGAACGGTGAGCGAGAAGGACTACACATTTTATTGGCAAGGGAAAGATCTTAATAAAACTAGAGAACACGGAGTAGGTTTTGCGGTCAAAAAATCGCTAACTAAAATGGTTCAACCAGGCGAGAATGGATCAGAACGCCTGTTAACGCTCCGCCTGCAAACTAGCACAGGTCCCATCACCCTTGTCAGTGTGTATGCTCCTACTCTGTACTCTGCCTCAGAAGCTAAAGATGAGTTCTACGAGAATCTAACAGCAATTATCAAAAGCATACCTAGGCAAGAACAGCTTGTTCTCCTTGGTGACTTTAACGCTAGAGTGGGTGCCGATAATGTTTCATGGCCTTCATGTCTGAGCAGGTTTGGTATTGGCAAGATGAATGAAAATGGACAACGGCTCTTAGAGCTTTGTGTCCACCATGACCTCTGCGTGACCAACACCTACTTTCAGATAAAACCCCAGCATAAGGTGTCATGGAGACACCCGCGATCCAAGCACTGGCCCCAACTGGACCTGATTCTCGTCAGAAGGCCACTTCTCAGGTCTGTGCTCTCCACGCGCTCGTACCATAGTGCAGACTGTGATACAGATCACTCCTTGGTTTGCTGCAAAATCAGAGCACAACCAAGAAAACTCTATCGTGTCAGACATGAAGGGAAACCACGCATTGATACCAGCAAGATGTCAGACCCTGTCATGATCGCTCAATTTACTGCGACCTTCAAGAAAGTGCTCAGCAGCCCTCAGCATGGTGATACTATTACAGAGAACTGGGAGCATCTATGGAACACCATTCAAAGTACTGCACTTGCCACCTTTGGTAAGAAAACGGCAAAGTCAAATGACTGGTTTAATGCTTCATCAGATGTGATGGCACCTGTCATTGAAGCTAAGCGCAGTGCTATGAATGAATACAAACGTTCACCGAGTGCTAGAACCCTACAGATCCTGAAGGCTACGAGAAGCAAAGTTCAACAAACTGCTCGACGCTGTGCAAATGACTATTGGCTCCAGCTCAGTGAGAGCATCCAGATCGCAGCGCAAACAGGCAACATTAAACAAATGTATGACGGTATAAAGAAAGCACTTGCCCCCAAAAAAGTAAGACGGCACCGCTAAAAACCATCAGCGGAGAGAAGCTAACCGATAAGGGTAAGCAGATGGAGAGGTGGGTCGAGCACTACTCTGAGCTTTATGCTAGAGAAAATACCGTTACGCCTGCAGCCCTTGATGCTGTCAAATGTCTGCCAACTATGGAGGAGCTGGATGCCGAACCAACATTAGAGGAACTCAGCAAGGCCATTGATAGCTTGGCCTCTGGCAAAGCACCAGGCAGCGATGGGATTCCTCCTGATTTAATCAAATGCTGTAAGAGCACGCTATTACATCCCCTGCACAGGATGCTGTGCCAGTGCTGGGAAGAGACAACTATTCCTCAAGACATGCGAGATGCCAAGATTGTAACACTGTAAAAAAATAAAGGAGACAGAAGTGATTGCAATAACTACAGAGGCATCTCTCTTCTTAGTATTGTTGGTAAGGTTTTTGCCAAAGTCGTCTTAATGCGACTACACAAGTTAGCTGAGCGCATATATCCAGAGTCACAGTGTGGATTCCGAGCTGGTAGATCAACAACAGACATGATCTTCTCTGTCCGCCAGCTTCAGGAAAAATCAAGAGAGCAGAAAAGACCTTTATATATCGCCTTTATAGACCTCACAAAAGCATTTGACCTGGTTAGTAGGGATGGACTCTTCAAAATCCTCCTGAAAATAGGCTGCCCTTCTAAAATGCTGGAAATGATAAAGTCATTCCATGACGACATGAAGGGAACAGTCCAATATGCTGGAAGCACGTCACAGCCCTTTGACATACGAAGTGGCGTTAAACAAGGCTGTGTTCTGGCTCCGACCCTCTTCGGGATCTTCTTTGCCTTACTCTTGAAACATGCATTCAGAGAACGTTTTCATTCGTACTTTGGTATCTCGTCTTCGTATCAGTTGTTCTCAGTGTCTTCATCATATATTGCCTGTCTTATATGCTCTATTTTTTATGGATGATTTATTAATAATTATAGGGTAATATTAGCATTCCTGAAATTAAGAGGAATTTAAGCATAGATTCGGTGGACAAGAACCTGTCACTCATTAATTAGGTGATACTTTTAATTTATTAAACAAATAGTTGACTACGTGAGTTGGCAACTCATATAATTAGACAAGATGTCTACATTGGACTATTCTATCAAGCAAGGTAAGGCGCTTGGTATGGACGCTGATGAGTTAAAGCGATTCGCAACCTCTGAATATGCGAAAGCCCAGGACGCTGAAGACAAGAAACTTCAGATGGAATCTGAAAAACAGAAACTTCAGATGGAATCTGAAAAGCAGCAACTTCAGATGGAATCTGAAAAACAAACTTCAGATGGAGGAAAGAAAACGTCAGATGGACGATGAAACACAGAACATGCAAATGGAAGCTACTGAAAACGAAAATCGTAGACTTCATGAACAGAAATTGTTATCTTTAGAACTTGAGAGGATTAAATTAATGAATGGTACTAATGTACAAAATGGTCCTGACACTCAAGCAACTACACACAAGAACCATTCTGGTTCTTACAAGATCAGGTTGCCTCCATTTAAGTCTAATTCCGACGATATCGTATTCTATCTAAATAGATTCGAGGCCATATGTGAGTCTCATAAGATAGATAAATAAAAATATTGTACACGGCTTATAGAACTTCTCACAGGAGAAGCTTTAACAGCAGTTTGTATGCTGGAAGGACCTAACAAAAATGACTACAATACTGTCAGGGGTATTTTACTAAAAAAATATCAACTTGACGAAGACGGTTATAGGCTCCGCTTTAAAAGCTTACTGCCAGAGAATGGAAAGGACTTCTCTGATTTCATTGCAACTATACGTCTTACTTTTTCTCGCTGGGTTGAACTTTCAAGAATAGAGCAAACATATGAAGCCCTTATGGATTGGACTTAATGCTCCGAGATAAAGTGATGTCCGCGGTCAACCCATTATTTCTCTCCTTCCTGCAGGAGCGAAGGCCTGCTAACCTGACTGTTACTGAGGAAATCGGTCGTCAGTTTCTTACCGCACATCCAAACATGGTTGTTAGCAACTCTAACGACAGGGAAGCATTACCAGTAGCATCAGCTTTGCCTTACAATAATAACTTACGACATAGGTCACAAAGCACTGATCGTAATTTTGGTAGGGGAGATTACCGGAATTACAGATCTCACCAAGTGAATCAATTCCGTAGCAATTCTCCTGCTCCGAGGGACTGGAGACAATTCAATGGGCCACAACATTTTAGTGCAAATAATTCAGGAAATGGTAGACGTGATAACCACGCTAATAATTGGCAACCTTACGGTAATTCTTCTAGAAGCCAACACAGTTCATGTAATGGACATTTTAATCAAGGGGAAAATAGGTCTCGTAACCATTCCAATTGGAGTTCTAATCTAAACAGAGGTCCCATTAGAGAAAATAGTTATGATCGATCTCGATATAGAGGTAGATCTTCGACATGCTAACTCAGCTCAACATGAGCCTCAGGTTATTTTAAATCAGGGTGACAATAATAATAATAATAATAGCCCATTCAGTCATAACTATGGGAATGCGCCCCTGAGGTGACAGCCCTCAACTGCTTATTTTCCTGGTGCTCCTTTCGACGTTTTCTCCTCACCTCTGCTTCTTGTGTGAGCCTCTCTTCGCCCAATCTGAGGTGGTGCCGTACAATAATACTGTTACTAATGCTGCCAGTTCTTGTTCTTTTTATTTTTATCGTGCATCACAGTGCCCTGAGTGCAAGACTCTATTTCAGCCTGAAGCGGTTACTACCTTGAGTTGCGGTCATCCTCTCCCGACTCTTCCAGCCTTGTCTGCTCATGATGGAACAGGTTCTCTTACACTACACAAGGGGTTTGTTAATGACATACCGGTTAAAGTACTTCAGGATTCTGGCTGCACGACGGTTGGGGTCAGGCAGTCACTGGTTCACCCATCTTGTGCTTCAGGTAATGTCGTAAAATGCGTGACGTTTGGTGGCCCAGTTGAGACTTTTCCAACTGCCATCATCCACATTGCCACTCCATTTTTTACGGGGTATATAAACGTAAGCATGCTCCCGAATCCGATCGCCGACCTTGTCGTCGGACAGATACACGGGATAAATGTATGTATTCCGGTTCAAATTGCTGCTTTGGAACAGCAACATCGACTTACTGCTTCCACATTTATGACTATGGCACAATCTTATCCCCAGATACATTCTGCTAATGGGGTGGGATATTGTGGTACTAATAATACTGTTGTTCATAATACCAATGTTAGTGCTTCTTTGAGCCCAGGACGACATACTTCAGTTCGTCGTTGCTTAAACTATAGTTCTTCTTCGAGTACAATTAAGGAGGAAGATCCCTCTGTATTGTCTGCCAATCACGCCAACT
The DNA here is from genome assembly GCA_024509875.1 of Oreohelix idahoensis. NCBI lineage: Eukaryota > Metazoa > Mollusca > Gastropoda > Stylommatophora > Oreohelicidae > Oreohelix > Oreohelix idahoensis. Next base: position 96,321 of record JAMPIV010003545.1, read on the forward strand.
TTATTGCCCCGGCTGAATCTACATCCAGTCACGTTGGTTGCAACTGCTCTTGTGCAATGACTGTTGGTTTCTTTGCCAAATGTACGGACTTTGTTCTTAGTGCATTTATATATCTTGTGAGTATATTTACCTTTCTTATTGGGCCGGTTAGCTCAGTATCTTCTTGATCTACGACTCTTTGTCGTACTCATTGCTTTACTTTTCAGATTCGACGTGTGTCCAAATTCATTCATGTTGGTTTTTGCGTGTTTTTTGCATATCAAATGTTTCTTTCATTGAACAGTATCCAGGCTATGACATTAGTTCAACCTTTTAGAGATATGCCGTTGTCAACTGAGTTTCCTTTATCATACACGACGACTGAGATAGTCAGTCATCATTACACTCTGATCGATTTTCCTCTTGACGTCGGTATAATGTGTATGTTCATGACTTTTCTGTACGTCATTTCCCACATTCAGCTGATTATATCGTACTGTTTCTTGTGCCTGTATTTTATGCACCGCTTTGTTCTCAGCGCGAGTTACATATCACTCTGTTACCTTAGGCGGACAATTCTGTCGTCCCATATCGTTAATCGCTTCGTCTCTACCTTGGCTCCTGTCACTGCTACCCTATCTCGGTTGTTAAAGAAAGGGTCGCCTAACATGGTTCAGTGGTCAAGGGATCGCTAGGCCACCTTAGGTAGGATTATGTTAATATTTTCATCTGCTCCTATCTTACGGTTACCTAACAAAAATTTTCGTTTAATAATTCGCAGTGACGCCTTGTCGATGGGAATTGGAGCTTCTCTGATGCAAGACTATTCAGGAACTCTCCACCCAGTACTCTACGTCTCCCGGAAGTTAACTGCAGCTGAACAACGCTACTCTGTGGTAGACCGCGAGCTGTTGGCCATGGTCTGGTCAATACTGAAGTTACAACGTTTTTCACTTGGCGCCCATTTTGTCGTCGAGTCAGACCAGCGTGCACTTACTGCACTTAAGAGTAAGGACTTGAAGAACTCTAAATCGGCACGTTATGCAATTGCCTTGCAGCCTTTTAATTTTACTGTCCAAGCCATCCGGGGTTCCGACAACGTGGTGGCTGATTTATTGTCTCGCTGTCCACAAGAATAGTCTGAGACGCCGGATCGCTTCACTTATTGACACTCGTGCCACCATTTTGCTACATCTTCACTTTTGGGTACTTCTGGATGTGTTTGATGTCCCCAAGTACAACATTTCTTTTGATGACCTCGCTTCTGAATATGTCTAGATTTTTATGACATTATTATCATATTTCATTATGGTGTTTTTTCGGCTATTTTCTGACTTATTCGCTGTGATTGAGTTATTAGTACATCACTATAAGTGTATAAAACTATTCGCCATGACATTTTTCCGCGAGTGACTGATTCATGACATTTTTGTTCGAACGGAACATTGTGACACTTTTTAATTATTTGGTTATCATAGTTTTCTATGCAATTATTTTCTTTTTCAGTCATTCACATTTATTCTCATCGTACTCTTTTCGACTGTGTTGCTTTCTTCTCGTGTTTTATTTTGGAAATTGATTTGAGTTTCATTTCGTTTTCCACACTTGCGTTTTATACACGAACGATATAATCTCATTTTGTTTTTTTACAATGTTGACATGTTTTATCATCTTGGTTGATTTCTTTAATTTTTTCCATTTATGATCATTTTCCATTTTATGTCATTTCCTTTGTTCTTTTCACTAATCATTTCATTTTTAGTACATAGTTGATCTATGTCTCTTTATTTTACCTTTCAACTTTTGTTTGAATTTGGTCTTTTATTCTCCTTCCTCATTTATGTCCTTCTATTATTACTTTCTTTATAGTTACACTTAAGATATTAATGATAGTTATCTATTGTTTAGCTTGATGGAACTTGATTGACCCCACTGTTTTGGGGGTCGATGTAAACTGTTAAGTTATTTTATATTCATAGGGCGGGAGTTAAATGTTTGAGATCCTCACATGTGAGTCTAGTATTTTGTAGACGCACATTTGAGCGCATCTAAGTTAATTGTAGGTGCATTGTATTATTTGCGTACGACCGTGCACCATTCTTACTTGGGTATGGCGTGGTTTGTCGCGGTGATCTGTTGCTATCCATCAAACGTACTTGAGGCAGATCCCGATATCCTCCGTCTTGTATAGACGTGAATTTTTCGTGTGCTTATCCTTAGTTCAGGAAAGACACGGTCATAAAGTAATTATAATCATCTATAAGATGAAGATGTCGTTCTTGATGAGAAAATACCAAGACTTGCTTTATTTGAATATTTAGCCAGAAAACGGCTTATTTTTTAAGTACCGTGCCTCCGATACTTCGTCTCCTGTACACGTTATGGCAGAGCTTCAATTTGACCAGATATGTCAAATTGCTAGTGCGTCCCCTCTAACGCTAGAAGCTGGTTGAAGCGTAAAGGAATATATAACTACGTAAAGAATATGAACGGTCAATTCGACAGAACCATGTATACTACCAAGCCATTAACCTTGACGTCGTAACGGCGAGTGCTGTCAATCAACGTCCATGTTGATTATTATATATGCCAATATATATACTGGCAGAACCATATCGATGAACTGTACTTGCACATGATGTCAACGTCTTTTTCCGTAATAAATCGTATTGTCATTCACGTTCAACAATGGGTCCAGAATGCCTTACTTACCAGTAGGTCAGTCTTATGACCCAATCGTTACCGTTACGTTTGTCTTGTCATTATTATCCATAACGAAGCGACAGCCCACAACAACATTCGCACCATAAGTCACCAATATCAGAAACGCATCGGTAACAACAGTCAATAGCGAAGACTGTGTGGGGTGTCGACCTCTATTTCATTCGGGCGAGAATATAGTGTTAAACTGCGAATATGCGGTACCATGTCTCTCGGCGGTCCATGAGACTGGCAAGGTGGCACTCCACAAAGGTGTGGTGGAGAAGAAACCAGTTTCGGTGTTGAGAGACACTGGGTGTACCACAGTCGGGGTGCGTCGTTCGTGCATCGACGAGTCCTGTCTCACAGGGAAAACTGTAAAGTGTACCACGTTTGGGGGCAAAGTCGAGTCTTACCCCCAGGCGTGTATTAATGTGGACACCCCGTTCCTATCAAGTAGAGTGAACGCGTTTGTCCTCGAGAACCCGGTCGCCGATTGGATCGCCGGAAATGTACGAGGAGTGCATAACGCCACGGGAGGGGCTGGAGCAGGGGCTCAGCAACACCGAAGTCCCGAGGCTGACGATCAGGTGGTGGAGGTATCACCACCTGAGAAGAAAATACATCTTAGAGGGGTTTCGCGGCAGGCGCCCACTAATACTCACAGTCCGATGCCGAGGGACAAGAATATGAACTGTAGAGGCATATCTGAGGGCCTGATAGCTAATGATCGCAAGGTATGGGTCCGCAATATACCCCGTGTGTTAGTTGGCGCACACTCAGACGTGCGTTTAATGAGGTCGCGCCGGTTAGGCTCGTTGAGGTATTGTCGTTGCGAGACAATACCAAGGTTGCACGAGTTACTTTCGCGAATAGGTGGGGTGCGCGTGATGCAGTCAGGTGGAAGCACATGTCGTTGTTTCATAACCACCTGCTGATAGTCCAGCAATAGCAAGGGAGAGGTATCGGGTTTCGCGTTCAGTTAGGGTGTTTCGGTGAACGCAAACCGAACAGTAGAGTCTGATCCACTCCACCAGTATTGTTACACTAATTAAATAAGTACATAATGTAGCAGACGCTCTGTCCAGGTTATAATGTGGTGGTAAAGACAGGAGCGTTCTGTGGTGGAGTGTTTTCATGTGATAGTGGGTAGCAAGTTATTGCAACCACGGTAGAGGTTTTTTGTGTACATTAAAGATCATGTTTGTGCTAAATGTTATGCTTATGAATTTCATGTATTATGGCGCCAAAAAGGCAATTTAGTATATGATTGAATCTTGTTACGAAAGTACATTGTGCTATTTCGATATCAACATTAATGTTTGTTTATGTGGAAGGTGCTATTAGTATACAGGGCACTGGGTTATGGTTGACCAGGGGAGGACAGTCGTTGTCATTTTTCACGGCTGCCAGAACATCGGGTAACCTACTTCGTACTCATGTTGTGTTTTTTGGTTGGTTGGAGAATGCAGTAACGACAATGGTAGAGGAGAACTATGGCACTCTCTGTTCATATGAGGATATGCTGTTAGTGGCATATGGTCGTCCAGACTCCTACGGGGGTCGGGCGAAGCTTCCTCCTGATAGAAGAAAACTTCGTTTTCTTTCTTAAGGGGGGAAGGGGGAGGGTGTGGATGTCACATCGTTATTTCGCAGTGCATTTAATGTCGTGTGTTCGGCGAAAAAGCCAGTCGGGAGAGGCCGAGGTTAGCCGAACTGGTGAGTCATGTGACTACCGGAAGTCGGGGAAAAAGGCGCAAAATTAGTCAGTGAGAAGTTAGCCTTTGTCCGGGAAGGACGGTTTTCCCTTATGCCAGCGAGATCACTGTGTGGTTTATATTGTAGACTGTAAACTGAGTGCCTGCCATGTTTTCGGACCTTGGTAATAATTACGTTGTTAAGTCTAGAGCAGTGAGGGGTCTAGATCGTATTGTCTACAGGCCGTAGTTTCATAAGATGTCGATGATTGTGAGCATGTCATTGTCATAGTTTTGCTGCGATATTTATAGCAGCCATTTGGGGTATAGTTTGTACCTTCGTGTATGGAAGTGATAGTTTAAGCTGCTAAGGCAGGTTTACAGTGGTTTTCTCATTATTGTATTTGATGCGTTTGATGGCCGCGTGAGGCCTTATTGTGTGTGTAGATACCTGTTGAAGGTGTTTATTACTTTTGTCAGCCATTGTTGTGTGGTCATACCCTTTGGAGGGCAAGCCTATAGTTGTTATTATAAGCCCACACAGCAGCGGTGTAACCCGTGGAGTGTTCTCCATGATAAGTGGTTCCTGACAGTTATCATTTCTGATGCTTGACCTTACTCACCATCCAACATGCTTCTGCAGCTGCTGTCTTTATGATGTCCTTGAATTTAAGCCAGAGGGTTTCAAAGTCATCAGGTTGTTCTTCTGTGTTGCTCTCCGCTGCAGCAATAAGCCCATGATATCTGGTCTTAATTTCTGGCTCTCTCAGCTTGTAGGTCTTAATGCTCATTTCTCTCGCTCGTTTACTTGGTTTCTTGCGTGATGTTGGGCAGTTCCTAGGCTGAGCAACTCTTTCAGTCGTTCTTTCGATTGTAAGCAGGTAGTGATCACTTCCAATCTCTGGCCCCCTCCAGAATCTAGCATCCCGGACATATTTGAATGAGCTCCTCCTAACAATGGCATAGCCGATCCCTGCCTTCTCATTCTTTGTTGGTTCACATCAAGTGTATGTATGGATGCGCTTATGTGGGAACTTTGTGTTTGTAATGATCAGATTCTGCTCACTGCAGAATCTAAGGAGTCGCTTTCCATTGTCATTGAGAGTATCTTCTCCATATCTTCCGATAACTCCACCCCATCTAGCATGATCATTTCTAACTCTGGCATTGAAATCTCCGAGCATGATAATTTCATCTAGGCAGTCATCCACTGTCCTTTGAAGCAGCTCGAAGATATCCTCCTTGACCTCTGCTCTCTCATCCTCATTTGGCCCATACAGTATGACCAGGTTGACTATGGTTTCTCATATAGTTTCATATGGAAACAATAGTAATGAAAATAGTAATTATTGTCACAGAATGGATTGCGGCGACCTCTTCTTCTTCCTAATATCTGTTTCACTACGGTAGTAATCGGTATATTTGTGGTACGGATTTTATTGCGTGCTTTCAATTGTCGCACTTTCTTTCTTTCTTTCTCTGCTAAATAGCAGATATTTGATATTGTCAAATCATGTTGACACTCCTTGTAGGTGAAAATAATCACATTTTGCTTGATGCAGCACAGACTTGCTGAGATTAGAGGTGGTGAAGACCAATGTGGGTTTGTTCAATTTCGCATGATTCTGTTTTCTCAAGCTGGGCCGGGTGATAAAATTACTCGCCCGTAGTCGGTTTTCGTTTGCTCGGGCAAGAGATAACAAGATTACCCTTGTGTGCGACACATTTGGGACGGACACGTATGATATAATCATTTCCTGTCCACGACATTACTTTGTAAAAAAAGTATTAAGTGGTACATCTGACACACGTTGTCGTATGAGTTTAACGACATGTTTGTGAGTTCGTATGCAAGGCAATCGGATGTTTACAGCCCATTTTGAGAAAAGTAATGTTTGAAATTTTGAACTAGATGAGTCATGCAAAATATTCAAATCAGATTGGCTGATCATTTGAGTTCCATAACAAACAGAGCGGGGTAAGACAGTGAATATAACATGACACTTCAGTCAGTCTAGTTCACTGTGAGATTCACGCTGCCAAAGACACCAGACTTGCAAGTAGTTAGACTTCAGAATTTCCATTTATCAGACCGGACACCTTTTACTGGAGTATTCATCAGGACTTACAATTCAGCCCAGGAAATCTCTAACATTTTAAATAAGGAAAACCGGAATATCTGAGGAAACTGAAACACACGGAGTCAGAGAGGGAATTATCTTATTAAAGAAACGACACCCCAGACGCGTGTAAGAGGCCGATTCAAGTCTCTTTTATTCATCTGAGCAAAAGAGTCTGTGAGCCAGGATTGGCGTAAGTTGTCATTTTACATTTTATATTACTAACATATGAACTAACATATATATGTATATATATATATATATATATATATATATATATATATATATATATATATATATATATATATATATATATATATATATATATATATATATATTACCATGTGAATATTTTTAGGTGAAAATCGCTAGTGGATGTCCTAGTTATTTGAGGCTGGCAACCTCAGCGTATAAAATGATGGTTTCATGAACCCCCACTGCCAAGGGCTGGTGATTGCTTTATTGCTAGTTTCTTAAAGAGAACTAAAAGCATAAAGTAGTCCCAGGTTCCATATGGAGCAGGGAGGGAAAGATGATAGAAATGATGTACATTCTAAGTATAATATCTACATTTTCAATCAGTGTAAATGTAAACGAAAACATATTCACTTTAAAATTAATGGAAGTTTCAAACTTTTCAAATCAGTGTAAGCATAAATGAAAACATATTCAATTTATATTGTGAACACTTTTAAATCAGTGTGAATGTAAATGTAAACATATTCTATCTGTACTATTAATCTTTTCATTTAAATGTAATGTAAAGTTAAAAGCTATTCAATTTAAATGTAAAGAAAGTTCTATCCCGAGGGATTAAATTTAATTCTCATCGAGAGTAAATTCTGAGATAAATGGGATGGTAGAATAGAAGAAAGGGGACACATAAGTATGTGTCGGGAAACGCAATACTCAGAAGAGCGTTTCGTTTCTCTGCTTTATCATAGTTATTAGTGGTACCAGCAGAAAGTACTATCTCTGGAACAAGAAGGGAACAGCGGCCTAAGCTTTAAGACGAGGGACCAACTTTGTAGACTCTCCTTGACATTTCTGTGAAAAACGATCTACACCCGACAACCTTGACCAGCGACGAGAGTGAGCAGTGTAAAAAGAACCCATCAGCGGGAGCAGAAACTACTATTGGCAGCTAAGTGCAAAATCTTGCACTGCCAAAGTGAACTTTTTTTCCATCGACTCTACTATAAATCAATGATGAAACTTTTCTTCTAAACTATTCAATTATTTTCAAACTGATAAAACGTAAGTGATTATTCAATTGTGTTATTTGTAGTTTTACAAATCTAACTTCGATTTAATCATTTTAAATGTACTGCATGTTTGTCTCAGTCAATTTACTACACACACTCTAAACTGAGCTATACCAGAATAATAAGAATTCCCCTGAGTTAATCAGAGGTGGGGGCTTGTTAAATACTTTATATTCATTGAGGGTCAGATAGATGTTTAAAAGCTCTCATATGTACGCCTGGGATTTTCAGTCGTGCATCTGAACGCAGTAATGATAATTTTTGTCATGTTATTTGCGTACGACCGTACACCAGTATTAAACGGGGCGTGGCGCGGTATGACACAGTGATTTGTTTAGATACGGGCTATGTCCTTGAGGCAGATCCAGTAATTATTCGTCGTGAGCAGACGTTATTTGTTCCGCGGTTTAACACCCAAGTCTAGGGAAGACACGGCTATGATGTTAACTATGATCATCTGAGAGGTGATGTTATTATTCTTGTGCGAGTTATGCCAAGAATCTTGTATCGCCAATATTTAGCCAGAACCGGCTTGTTGATGTATCTAGCCTCAGATACATATCCTCCAGTACCGTTACTGCAGAGCTTCAGCCTGACCAACTATGTCGGCTGCTAGTGCGTTCAGTTAACGCTAGGAGATATTATGGATCACGCTTGAATATTTATATGCTCAAAGCTACTAACATGGTCATTTTTGTAAACCCATGCATCCTACCAAACCGTTGCCGTAGAGCTTCCGCTAACATTGATGTGATGGCGGCTAATGTGGTCGGTCAACGTCCGTAGTGACTGTTATTTACTATGTACATTCTTGCCATGACCATGCTGATGAAAAATGTCTGAACTACTGATGTCCAAGTATCGTCTTCAATAAAATATGTTTCGTCACTAACTTTTTACAATGAGTCCAGCATCTATTCGTTGCCAGTTTGGTCATACTGTCTTGACCCATCAAACATCGTTACCGAGCTTCATTGTCATTAACCAGATCACCATCATACGACAGAAGTAACGGCCCACAACATGTTCGCGTCATCTAGAAGTTCGTCAGCCACATTATCAGGCCCGACAGACCAGTAAAATCCAATGACACTTAAGAGACATAGAAGTAACCGGTAACAGATTTGGCGGCAGTATATAAGGAAATTTTTTTTAATTGAAGATGCTTCCACTAATTCTTGCGTCAAGTTTCAAGAAACGTCGAGTAATTCTACAAGAAAACACCATCAACGACACCGCTGTATTGAAGGTTACGTTTAAACGGTCGACCTTCTGACCTCTACGTGGTCAAACTGGATATTCGATCAAGTCATATCGTGAGGGTCACCGGTGGATTTTATTGCGGATATTTTATTGCTCCCATGCAGCACCCGATACCTTTCAACGTCGTATCCGTGACAGGAGGGATTTCTTTAAGATAAGTGGCATTATATTCAGTGTGCACCTTGTCACTGCTGCTTGTTGTGGTCGAGCCTTTCTTTCATGTATACATGTAATCTCAATTTTCTATGTGCCATGCGGGAAGGTTGGGCGGAGACCTAAGTGGGGTACATCCCAGCTTCACAAGAGGGCCCACGTTAGGCGTTCTTTAGGGACTTTTGCAGATTTCCCGCAGTGGAAATTCCGGCCTATATTTGCCGAAGGATTTCGGTCCACTGTGCTTGGTTGTCTGTGACACTTTAGTGTTTAGGCGTAGCGTACTGTTTTATTGTTGTTATTGTAGTATTTTATGTGCCTTAGTTTATTGATTGATTTTTGTTTGTAGCCGTCCGTCTCTACCTTACTATTGCTTATTGTTGTACAAATGTTATGTCTATACATTGTGCAGTCACTTGTCTCGTTAATTTTTCTTCTTCTCGCAGGCTCATTGCAATTTGCAATACCTTTTTAATTTAATTCTGCTTTATTTCTTTAGTTGCTCCTGCGAACGTTCTCATTCGTACTTTGGTATCCTGTCTTCTTGTCAATAGTAATCGGTAACAGGGCTTAAACGAGCTAACATAAACCATTGCTTAATCCTTCACAAAAGTTGTCAGCAGATTCTAGAATTAACGTGCTCAGCCAAATGCAGCATCGTTTTCGCTTATCTGAATATCTTGTAGATACTACTTTGTGATAGAAGTGTCATTACCCTTCTATCTATATATCTGCCAAGAGTATTCATATGCGAAGGTAGACACTTTTGAAGCCCATATTAGACACTCTTGAGTCTTGGCCACTGTTGGACCACTACTGCAAAGCAGGGGAGGCAATACCGTCACAATTATATTACCAACACATATACAATAACACTTAGAACAATTATAATGCCACTGACCATCGAGTGCCACGTCTTGAGTCTTGGGCCCTAGATGATTGTGACTGTCCATATATATTGATCTTCAAGTTCTGTTGTTGATCTCTTCCCATGACTTCACTTCACACTATCACCTTTTCTTTCTATCTTCCATTACTTCTCTTTCCCTTTAATATTTCTGTAATTTCGATATTTTTCAGTGCTTCTCTTCTCATCCCATACCCAAGAAGGCTGGATGTCTTCTTTTCTTTGAGATTCCATTTGTTTTCATTAATTCTTATCAAGCATTCTTCAAGTGTTATTTTAACCATCCAAAGGGTTATCACCATTCTCCTGAGAGCCCAATACCTTGTCGAGATGTAAAGATTTGTCTCTCTCACTCTTTCTCCCCCCCCCCTTTTCCCCTAATACCCCCGGTCAGGTGGCGGGACTTACTTGCATTTAATAAATTTTGTTAAATGCAACATTTCAGAACTACTGTTATTGTGCTCAACGACAAAGATTGATTGTACATGATATGTCTAATTTTGCAGAACACTCTTTGCTTAGCATGTTCCTTTCTTACTCTCTGTAATACATTTTTCACATGATGTTACGAATTTGCCTACCTAAGTATCTGAATTTAAATGTTTTTAATGTTGTTCTATCATTATTACCCTTCATTCTGCTGGGGTCTTTTGAATGGAGAAAGCCATTGCTACTGTTTTCTTGTTGTTTAGTCTTGAGTTTTCTTCCTGCATAACCAGACAAGTGCCAGTGGAACAAGAGTTGAGATAGGATACACATTGAAGAAACCTGATGATAGCGTTACAGGGCAGTCCGTGTTATGGAATCCCCAGGGAAAGAGAGACAGAGGTAGACCAAAAACACACGGAGAAGGGAACTAGACACAGAAGTGAAAATGATGAAGAAAACATGGAAAGAATTAGAGCGGATGGCACGTGACAGGAGGACTTGGCATGTATTTGTTGAAGGCCTATACTCTTTGGGGAGCTAAAGAGTATTGATTTCTTCCTGCACTTCGTTCTACTATTATGTCTTTCATTTTCTGCAGGTATTTTTTTTATATTTTCTGCTGTTAGTGCTGTATTTTCAACACAACGCAAGATCTTTAAATTGTAACCTTCAACCCGTATTCTTGGTTCTTCTTTGGTTAATCTAATGACGTTTCCGACGTATTTAATGAATATATCAAGAGAAAGAACACTTCCCTGCCGTATTCCAAGTATTACTGCCGGGAAAATCCCAATTTATTTTCCACTCTTACGATACTACTCGATTCCAATATATAGTATGCTTATTGTCGCATGTTACGTATTGCCTAGTTAAATGTGTGAAGACCGAAAAGTGGGACACCAGTGTTCTGACCTGAACAAACGAATGCAGGGGTATTTTCCTGTGTGTATCTAGGGCAGCCAATCAGAGAAGGGGTTTCCCACGGTCAGATAGAATGACTTCGGTGAGTGTATAAGGAAGAAAAAATCGTCCGAAATCATGGTTAGAATTAGACATCGGGAAGGAGAACGGAATGACAGACAAGGATGAGAATGGTCTCCTTTTGACGGGAATATCTTCAATTATGTATAGGTACAAGGAAATCAGAAGGGAGTAAGTAGTTGTGAAGAATTTAGCAAGAATAAGTGTCCGTGCATTGAGAAATCCTGTGTTTTTCCTATTTAAAATTCTAGATAAAATCGTTAACACGACAGATATAGGAAAACAACATATGGATATAAAGGTCAACTCACGGAGAACGGAAATATATATCTCCAAAGGCTTGAACTGGGAAAGGTGAAACGCACGAGACCAAGGTTTGAAACTCATTTAGCACAACCCCCTCGAAGTTACAACTATTTTGGGAAGTTTGCTGGAGTTGCGAGCCTTGTTTCCTGTACGTCCGACAGCTCCCTATATAAGGGCGGTCCATAGATACCCGTTAGGGTGGAAAACAATGGATGAAGTGGATCAATACCCAGACCTATTTAATGCGATAAACAGTAGTGCTCTGTATAAAGCAAAGATCCCACCATGGGAATTAAAAGTGCCAGAAACTGACTCCCACTTAACAAAGATCATAAATAAATCTAACGACATAATCTCAGCAAAAAGTAAAACACTAGAGTACATAGAACGGTATATAAATAATAGCCTAACTATATATACAGATGGGTCAAAAGATGAAGAAGGACAATTAGGAGCAGGAATAGCAATACCAAAATTAAAAATTTATAAAAGATACAAAGTAACAGGTAATACATCCATCTTTACAGCAGAATTAGTGGCAATCCTAAAAGCTTTAGAAATAGCTGCAGAAAATCCACCAAAAAAAGTAACCATTCTCATAGATTCCCTATCATCAGTATTAGCTATCAGAAACAGAAATGAATGTAGCAGGCCAGATATTATAGAGGAAATACTACAGGTTAATACATATCTACAAACTATAGGATGCAGTGCAACAATAACATGGATACCATCACATGTGGGGATAGCAGGAAATGAGCTTGCAGACAAAGAAGCCAAAGGGGGGAGAGCTAGCCATAACAAAATTGAAGTAGGCTTAGGGAAGTTTGAAATTAAGAGCTTAATTGCTCAAGCAATAACTAAAGAGTGGATAACAGCATGGGACCAAAGTAAAAAAGCAAGACACTCATATAAAATCCTTAAAAAACCAAGCAAAAAATGTCAAATAAAAGATGAACTAAAAATACCAATTAATAAAAAATTGCTGAGGCTCAAGCTTGGAACTGGATATTTCATGATTGAGGAACCCACATGTGAAGAGTGTCAAGAACCAAACACAATTAGACACTTTCTGGTGGACTGCAAGAAATATGACCAACAGAGGCAAAACAGTAAGACATACTGTAGTAACCACAATGTAGAAATGAGGGTAGAAAATCTCATAGGCACAAAGACCCCTTCAGAAATGCAAAAGTTAATAAAACACTATATTACAAAAACTAAAGCTAACATATAAAAAACAAATAAGAATTTGAGTCAGTAGTCCAAACTCGTGAAAGACTCGCCCCAGATACATACAAATTAACCAAAGAAACCATCCAGTGAAAATTAAAAACATACTAACTTAGAAAATAGCATATTTTGGAATTTCTTTTAAAAACCATGTTGAACTATAACTACAAAAGGAAAAATACCGACTAGAGATAATATAGTATAAAATAAATACAAACAAAAACATATTACAATAAAGGAAACACGTCCTGATATAACCAACAACTCCATGTACATGGTAGATGGTTGAAAGGGGCGTGCTACAAAAAAAAGTAGCAAACACATTAATAAAAAAAAAAAATTTCAAATTCACTTGTACAGCGAAGCAAGACAGAAGGACAACGGCTGGAGAGAGAGGAACGTGCAGAGGCCAATATCTTGTTATTTGCAGCCAGGCAGTTCTGTTACTCCACTAAAGCCAGTCTTTACTGATCTTAATTAGATCCTGCGAGGGTATGTAAAGTTACTATGTAAAATAATACAGTAATTACAACTTTTATTTCAGGATTTGTTTAATCTTTATGTTATGAAAGTATCATGCATATTAATTGATTACTTGATATGATTGTTGAAGATTGGAACCCGAAATATAACCACCGTGACTGAGTCCATATCAGGGCTAGCACAGGACTAATAACAATTCTTTTCAGGACTACCAACAATCATTATCAGGGCTTATTCAATCTGTCTTCAAGTTACTGTACTTTACAGAGCTAACGTGTCAGGCAGGGGGATACTATAACCTCATACCATATATGTGTGTACAAATTATTTTGTATTATTTGATTTTATAAAATGTTCCACAGTAGACACCTGTCTTGTCACTGATCCATAATCATGCATTTTCACGCATACATCTGAAAACAAATTCATCTCACCTACAATAGGAATGTGGTAATTGTTATCCACAAATAGCCACATATCCTACAATTATCTGCAGGTTCATACTTGTCAACCAAAAGTCAGAGGTCAATGATCAAGAATTTCTCAAGGATCAATGCTAATCGCCCCAGCAGTGCCTGGATTGGTAGAAGCACGACCTACTGAAGCTGTACATCTCATATGAACACTGATTATAAAAACAGATGAGTGATATTTGTGACAATCGTGCACCCAAGAAGTGATAACTGTCAATCAAAGTTTTATGATGACAATTTGCGTGATAAACTAGTGAAAGTTATAAAGTGAATAAGACAGTGAAGAAGTCTATTACCTAACTAATTGGAAGAGTCTAAAGAAGTGACATTTTAGTGTAACTTGTAAAAACTATAAGGGTTTTCGCCAATTTGGTTTTTTGTATAAATATAACTTTGGTATCACCAGTCACACACAATCACCACAATTAGATAGATGTAAATAAAGAGGATATAAATTGTATTCACCAGCTTTATTCATTCAATATAGTTGATACTGAGTTTGGTTGAATTTTATTAATATCACAGGTGGTCACATAGCGAAGGTGGCGAAGTAAGGTCTGACTGTTCTCTGAATATTTTCAGTCCAGATACTTTCACAGCCGTGACTATCGAGTGATACCAGTGTACTTCTCTGTCACTGGGACCTCACACATTCTGGAGAGAATACTATTTCTACTCTAGCACTATCATCTCACACATAAAAAACCATTCCGCTACAGTGGGAGCTCGATCGCGGGATATTCTCGTATATCCTGAGCCATCCTCTATCTAATACATCTATCTTTAGTCTATCTTGGGCCACCAATAGAGAAAAAAAAATTTTTTTTTGGAAATTCTATAACAAGATTTTTTTCTCAGTAACAGTACCTTAGAGTACTTAGTAAATATTGACTATCACAAGGTTGCACGATTAATTGTGTTGTCCATTTGATAATTATTTTCAGTAAATTTAGGTAAGTTTGCATACCCTACTTAACTTAATATAATGGCTGACTTAGTGAAGTTCAGAACTGCGATCATGCAGATGGGAAAAGAGCTGGGCTTGACAGGTGATGCTCTCATCCAGTACGTCACAACTGAAGTGGACAAACATATGGATAGAGAGGAAAGGAAGCTGCAAGCAGAAGCTGAGAGAGAAGCCAAAAGACTAGAAGCTGAGAGAGAAGCCAAAAGAATGGAAGCTGAAGAAAAGAGGCTTCTGTTGGAAGTTGAGGCTCAAGCCAAGAAATTGGAGGCTGAAGAAAGAAGATTAACAGCTGAGGAAAGGAAGCTACAAGCTGATAGAGACCATGAACTGAGATTAAAAGAGCTTGAAAGACAGGCAGTGGCTACCACTAATGGTAGTAGGTCATCTCATTCGGATACCAGCGCCAGCCAAAGCACCTCCAATGGAGCTATGAACTTCCACTTGGACCCATTTGTGGAGAAAGAAGAGGGAATTGAGGATTACCTTGACAGATATGAACGATTGGCCACTACTTATGGCCTAGAAAAAGAAAAGTGGAATTTGAAGTTGTCACAGGGATTGAGAGGAGTATCTTATAATGTCTACTTGAAGATGCAAAAAGAAGATCAGGAAAACTATGAAGCCTTGAAACAAGCATTGTTGGTGCGTTACGAACAAAACGCAGAAGCTTATAGAAGGCGATTTAGAACTGCTATGCTCCAGACAGGAGAAACATATCAGCAGTTCTCAGCAAGGTTGGAAAGTTACTTGCTGAGGTGGTGTCAGTTAGGAAACTTCAATCAGGATTTTGAAGGGATTAAGGAGATGATGTTGATAGAACAACTCCTGGAGTCCATGTCTCCTGAGACGAAGACATTCCTAGTAGAACATAAGAGAGAGAGATTAGATGAAATAATCATCTATGCAGAAAGTCACAAACTGGCTCACCCCCTGACTCAAGGAAACAAGAGGAAGCAGGGAGATAGTTTCAAGTCACCACAAAACCAAAACGAGTTTGAACAAAAGGACAATCCAACCAAGAACAACCAAAGATATGGCTACAAAGACAAGAACCCTCCAGGATATAACAATAAACCCTCACGGAGGGAAGAAAAATGGTGTAAGTTCTGCAAAATGAACAACCACAACACTGATAAATGTGGGAGGAAAAAAACCTCTTCATCATGCTGCATGCTTACAGGTGAGGACTTCTGATAGGAAGGAACTGACGGTGATTCAGAATAGCCTCCATCACCCACCTACACAGGAGATAGTGACTGTGAATGGCAAACAAGTCACAGGAATGTATGACACAGGTTTGTCCTATGACGCAGTCGTGTGTGCATCTCTGGTGCGCCCTGAACAAATCACCACAGAAACAGTAGATATTCAAGGGCCACTAAAAGGAGCATTACCCCTCACTTTACCCATAGCAAAGATTCATGTCAGTTGTCGCTATGTGGAAGGGGAGATAAATGCAGCAGTGTTAGATGATCCCTTTTACCCCCTGATGTTGGGGCGTAGATATGTTTTCTTGGGAAACCCGGTAAAACCTATGGTTATGGCAGAAATCCAGACCAGGTCTGACTCCAGGAACATAGAGAGGGACACCAAATTAAAATTTGATTCGATTGAGATGAAAAAGGCTCAAGTAGCAGACAGCACATTGAAGCCTTGTTTTGGCAAACTGTCAAAAACACATAACAATCCAATCAAAGGACATTTCTATATGGAACATGGACTCTTGCACAGGAAAGCTGGCAGAGGGACGAAAAGTCATGGTCAAATTGTTGTACCATCCACCTATAGAAATAAGGTTATAGGCTGGGGGCACATAACTTTGAGTGAACACCTGGGTAATGGTGCCACAAAACAAAGAATAGCCACCCAGTACTACTGGCCAGGTATTACGGAAGACATCAATCGGTATGTAAATTCCTGTCCAGAGTGCACCCATGTAGATTCAGAAAGTCGACTGAAGAGTCTTCACCAAAAGTCTACAAGCAAACCAGCAATCATGGGTACTCCCGAGATTTCCACTGGAGGGGAAAGGAAACATCCCACACAGGATAAATTGCAGTCTGAAACCCATGCACTGGAAGAAAAGAACAAATCACGTAGCCAAAATCAAACACCTACGAATGTGCGAGGGAAAACCGCAACCAACTATCAACGAAAAGAGGGCGGTAAACTTCAAGGGAAACCTACCGACCCCATTTCACCAGCGGTTAGGGCCTGGATGAAAAGCCGAACTGGGAAAAGAGAGATAGCAAAGGATGAATCTATATCCAGGAAAACAAAATGTAAGAGCAGATTTTCTTAGTCGACACCCAACTGAGATAGAACGAGAGTAAGAAGAACATTAACTACGGCGAAGCTTACAGTTGTTAGCTGTAGAAATCTACAGCTTAAAAGAGAGGGAGGCTCTGTCGCATGTTACGCATTGCCTAGTTAAATGTGTGAAGACCGAAAAGTGGGACACCAGTGTTCTGACCTGAACAAACGAATGCAGGGGTATTTTCCTGTGTGTATCTAGGGCAGCCAATCAGAGAAGGGGTTTCCCACGGTCAGATAGAATGACTTCGGCGAGTGTATAAGGAAGAAAAAATCGTCCGAAATCATGGTTAGAATTAGACATCGGGAAGGAGAACGGAATGACAGACAAGGATGAGAATGGTCTCCTTTTGACGGGAATATCTTCAATTATGTATAGGTACAAGGAAATCAGAAGGGAGTAAGTAGTTGTGAAGAATTTTGCAAGAATAAGTGTCCGTGCATTGAGAAATCCTGTGTTTTTCCTATTTAAAATTCTAGATAAAATCGTTAACACGACAGATATAGGAAAACAACATATGGATATAAAGGTCAACTCACGGAGAACGGAAATATATATCTCCAAAGGCTTGAACTGGGAAAGGTGAAACGCACGAGACCAAGGTTTGAAACTCATTTAGCACAACCCCCTCGAAGTTACAACTATTTTGGGAAGTTTGCTGGAGTTGCGAGCCTTGTTTCCTGTACGTCCGACAGCTCCCTATATAAGGGCGGTCGTAAATGATTTCAAATTCACTTGTACAGCGAAGCAAGACAGAAGGACAACGGCTGGAGAGAGAGGAACGTGCAGAGGCCAATATCTTGTTATTTGCAGCCAGGCAGTTCTGTTACTCCACTAAAGCCAGTCTTTACTGATCTTAATTAGATCCTGCGAGGGTATGTAAAGTTACTATGTAAAATAATACAGTAATTACAACTTTTATTTCAGGATTTGTTTAATCTTTATGTTATGAAAGTATCATGCATATTAATTGATTACTTGATATGATTGTTGAAGATTGGAACCCGAAATATAACCACCGTGACTGAGTCCATATCAGGGCTAGCACAGGACTAATAACAATTCTTTTCAGGACTACCAACAATCATTATCAGGGCTTATTCAATCTGTCTTCAAGTTACTGTACTTTACAGAGCTAACGTGTCAGGCAGGGGGATACTATAACCTCATACCATATATGTGTGTACAAATTATTTTGTATTATTTGATTTTATAAAATGTTCCACAGTAGACACCTGTCTTGTCACTGATCCATAATCATGCATTTTCACGCATACATCTGAAAACAAATTCATCTCACCTACAATAGGAATGTGGTAATTGTTATCCACAAATAGCCACATATCCTACAATTATCTGCAGGTTCATACTTGTCAACCAAAAGTCAGAGGTCAATGATCAAGAATTGCTCAAGGATCAATGCTAATCGCCCCAGCAGTGCCTGGATTGGTAGAAGCACGACCTACTGAAGCTGTACATCTCATATGAACACTGATTATAAAAACAGATGAGTGATATTTGTGACAATCGTGCACCCAAGAAGTGATAACTGTCAATCAAAGTTTTATGATGACAATTTGCGTGATAAACTAGTGAAAGTTATAAAGTGAATAAGACAGTGAAGAAGTCTATTACCTAACTAATTGGAAGAGTCTAAAGAAGTGACATTTTAGTGTAACTTGTAAAAACTGTAAGGGTTTTCGCCAATTTGGTTTTTTTGTATAAATATAACTTTGGTATCACCAGTCACACACAATCACCACAATTAGATAGATGTAAATAAAGAGGATATAAATTGTATTCACCAGCTTTATTCATTCAATATAGTTGATACTGAGTTTGGTTGAATTTTATTAATATCACAGGTGGTCACATAGCGAAGGTGGCGAAGTAAGGTCTGACTGTTCTCTGAATATTTTCAGTCCAGATACTTTCACAGCCGTGACTATCGAGTGATACCAGTGTACTTCTCTGTCACTGGGACCTCACACATTCTGGAGAGAATACTATTTCTACTCTAGCACTATCATCTCACACACATAAAACCTTCCGCTACACTTATATATTTCCCATCAACACTCATGTTTTCTACCATTTTGATGAATAATTCATTGATGATTCACCTTGTTGAATACCTTTGCATAACGAAGTAAATTACACCGCTTTTGTATTTTCAAAGGTATTCGCATTAAGAGTAAGGCACTGGTGTGTACCATGCTCTATCTATTTGTATTAAGTAAACAGCGTAGTGTGTCCTGCTTTCCTTTTCAAAGTCACAAATTTTACCTTGAATTTCCATCGTTATTTTATGTCTTGTCCTATTCATAACTTGGTCAGATGATTTATACCGCTGTGTGATGATCTTTACATTCGTTGGCACTTGACCCTCTTTGTTAATGTTATCAAAATGGATTGTAATAAATAATTTGGTAATTAGACACTATACCAGTGGTCATTCAGTAGTTTGGTATTCTTTTTTCTAACTCGTCACTGCTTCTAATTCTTTTATTGTGACACACGTGTCCTATTGACTTTCCACCCATCATGTTGATAACAGTACCTATAACTTGTTCCTTAAGAATGAGTGGTCCTTTCTGATTAATATTTTCTATTATTTCCATACAGTTCATCTGTGTGTTCAGCTCATCTTTCTTAGTTGGTCTCTCTTTTTTCAATTCACTGTTGTAAATGTCTAAATGTTGCTTTTCTCCTTTATACTTTCTTCTTCTCTTCTTCGATCCTTAACCACCGACCGTCAAAGCAGTCAGTGGCCATCACGCCTAGTGGCGTCTTGTAGGGCAACAACAAATTGATTCCACTTTGTACGGTCGGTGGCCATCCTTCGTACAGTGCCCCAACTCTGGTTCATTCTTTGCATCTCAGCCTCCACAGTCCTCCGCCAAGTTGTTTTTGGTCGGCCTCTCTTTCGCTTTCCTTCAGGGGTCCAAAGCATAGCTGTTCTTGCGATGGCATCGGGGTCTCTTCTGAGGACATGACCAACCCAGCTCCAGCGTCTGCCAGCTATGATGGTGTGCATGTCCTCTTGCTTGCTACGAGTAAGCAGATCTTGGTTGGTGATGGTATTCGGCCAAAAGATGCGGTGAATTTTTCTTAGGCATGTTGTGTGAAAAGAGGACAATTTTGACATTTCCTTCTCTGTGACTCTCCAGCATTCCGCACCATAGAGAAGCACAGAAAGCACGCAACTCTGGTATAATCTTAATTTTGTGCTTGTGCTGTATTGGGAGGACTTCCAGATGTTATTTAGGCTAAAGAAGGCTGTTCTTGCCTTATTCATTCTGATGTTGATGTCTTTGCCTGCCCCACCGTCTGGTGTTACTATGCTTCCTAGGTATGTGAAGGTATCTGTCTGTACCAATTGCTGATTCCTTACTGATATGGGCTCAGGGTTGCTCACATTGAGCGTCATGACCTCAGACTTCTTTAAATTGATGTTCAAGCCCACCTGCTGGCTAAATTTATTAAGTCTATCCGTTTTTTTTCCTGGATGTGTTGATGTGAATGTGCCAGCAGTGCAATGTCATCTGCATATTCCAGATCTTCCAATGTAGAAAATGTAGTCCATCTTATTCCTCTTGGACTGCCCTCTGTTGTCTGGCGCATCACCCAGTCTATGACTGTTAAAAAAAGAGTGGTTGATAAGGGGCATCCCTGTCGTACTCCTGTCTTCACCTCGAAGGTTAGGTTGCTCTGCCCAACGCTACACGTAAAGTTGGCATAGAGGCTTTTTATGATTGACACTATGCAGCTTGGAATTCCATAAGCCCTCAGTATTTTCCATAAACTGTCCCTATGTATGCTGTCAAAAGCCTTTTCAAAATCAACAAAATTTATGTAAAGCTGTCTTTGCCATTCTGAGCACTGCTCTATAATGTTCCTGAGAGTGAATATATGGTCTACACATCTTCTGTTCTTTCTAAATCCTGCTTGTTCTTTCCTCAGTTTGTAGTCTACTGCCTTTGAAATTCTCTGTATAATTATCCTGCCTAGTATTTTGCTGGGAACTGAGAGAAGAGTGATTCCTCTCCAATTATTGCAGTCTGCAAGATCTCCCTTTTTGGGCAATTTGACAATTATTCCTTTGTTCCACTCTGATGGTGTTGTCCCCGTTTTCCACACTTGTGCAAATAGTGGTTCTAATAGTTCTGCTGCTAGCTCAGGGTCTGTCTTAAATAGCTCTGCATTTAAGTTATCATGGCCCGGAGCTTTACCGTTCTTTAACCCTTTGATTGCTGTGATGATTTCTTCTTTTCGTGGAATGTCTGTATTTACATCTAGATCGTTTTCAGCCTCAGGAACATTCAATTGTGTCTCTGGTATTTCCTTGTTCAGAGTTTCTCTGAAGTGCTCTGCCCATCTTGTTTCCTGTCCCTCTGCTGTCTTGATGAGATTTCATTGCTTATCTCTTACTAATGTAATATTCTTTGCACCTTGTTTTCCGCTGATGAATTTAGTTATTTTGTATACTGTGCTTTGTTCATTTCTCAGTGCTGCCTCTTCTGCCTGTTTTGCAAGATCGTCTAGGAAATTCCTTTTGTTGGCTCGGGTTTGGCGTTTAACTTCCCTGTCCAGCTGGCTGTACTGTTCGCTATATAGTTGCTTTAACCTGGGGGACTTCGCTTCTGTTTTCTTTCTTTTCATTTCCTTTCTCATCTTTATGGTGTTTAGTGTTTCTGGTGTTATCCAGTCTTGCTTCTTCCTTTCCTGGAATCCTAAGCATGATTTGCTACTTTCCTTATATACTGTTGAAATGGTGTTGAAATTCTGGTCTATATCATCAGTCAATGTCTTTTCCTGGCTTTTGGCAAATTGATATCGTTTCTTAATGTCGGCCGCAAAAGCTTTTCTGGTAAGGGGGTCCTTCAATTTGCTGATGTCAAACCTTTTCTGTGTAGTTACAGTTGGTCCAGCCCTTCTTAGTTTCACTTTCAGTTTTGCTACTACTAAATGGTGATCACTTCCCACATCTGCACCTCTTCTTACCTTCACATCTTGTAATGCATGTCTCCATCTACCGTTAACCATGATGTGGTCTATCTGGTTTCTGTCCCGACCATTTGGTGACTCCCATGTTAACTTGTGAATTTCCTTATGTGGGAAAAGTGTTCCTCCAATGACCAGGTTGTTAATGCTACAGAAACTTATTAGCTTATCCCCATTTTCGTTTGCTGTTCCGCTGCCACATTTCCCCATTGTTCTTTCATTATATGTATTGTGTGTACCAACTTTTGCATTGAGGTCTCCCATTACTATAACAAGATCATATCTAGGTGTGTCTTCCATTTCTTTCTGCAGTTGTTGATAGAATTCATCCTTGACCTCCTCATCGCTATCATTCGTTGGTGCGTAGCATTGTATTATTGTAGTGTTGGTGAATCTCCCTCTCAATCTCAATCGTATCAGTCTGTTGTTGATGGGTTTCCATTCCAGTAATGTGTTTTCTATCCCTTTCTGTAGAATAATGGCTACGCCTTCACTGTGCTGTCCATCCTCTCTTCCAGAGTAAAGTACTGTTTCTCCTGTTGCTGTTTTAACTTTTCCTGCCCCTGTCCATCTGCTCTCACTTATCCCCAGGATGTGTAACCTATAGTTTTTCATTTCTGCCGTGACCTGTCTTAGTTTACCTGTCTCGTACATTGTCCTGACATTCCAAAATCCTATTCTTGTATCCTGTTTTGCGGTCAGGACATCCGTTTTCATGTCAGTGGCTTCCTTTCGGCTTTCACCACTGACAGTCATACGAGCCACAGACTCCGAATGTCCATCCCGCAGCAAATTTTGTTCATTTGATGTTGTTTCCGTAACTTCATTATTTTTTTTTACATAGACAGGGGTGTCAGCCCTATGCTAAAACCCCCAACCTGGAGGACCAGGGTACCAGCTTTTGTCTGACCCCTACCTACACAGACCAGTCCAGCTTGGTTGAACCTACCAGAAGTAAAACTCCCACTGGCATAGCTCTGGGGATTGTCAGGGTACGCAAGCTGCCATACCGCTACAAGGTATAGGTACCATTGATGGCAGCCTTTATACTTTACCACCCTTTAATTTCAGTCATCCTATGTTGAAGCGTGCTGTCTTGCCTGTTAGTTCCCTATTCGTCTGTGCGCAGTTTTCTAATAGTTAATATAATGTTCTTTTATTTTATTTCAATTTCACACGGCTCGTTTCCTCCAATCATACTATGCATTTTTGCTGACACCATTAGCTAATCTCCTCTCATGTTTCTTGTTTATTCAACTGATTCCCCAAACAGTTCCCACTAGCCTATTTGTCTGTAAGATGTATTCTTGCACCCGTGTGTTACCGGGGCCCGAAAGGGGAGCAAAGAATAGTAACACTGTTCCCTGCCAAGCATGTCGTAGAAAGCGACTAAGGAGGGTTGGGCATGGGGCCGGTTACCCCATCCTGTAAAAAATTTAAACCACAAAAACTTCAACAAACATGGACAAGTCAAATAAAGAAAATAAAACACAGCCATCCAAGACAGGGGAAGGTCCTCTCGCAAGGAGGCGTATGACGCAACACAGAGAAAGCCGAAAGGAGGCTGTGTTGCTGACTAACCTTCTTTCTTCTAGGAGAACTTCCAGATTTGGCATCTGGAATGTTCGGACATTAAACGAACAAGGGAAAGTGGCACAAGTAGCAGCAGAGATGAGGGAATATAAAATCGAGGTTCTGGGACTGTGTGAAACAAAGTGGAAGGGGGCAGACAGGAAGAAACTCATCACAGGTGAATGGGTGCTGTCCTCAGGACATGCAGACGAAAGTTCACACCACAGTGAAGGGGTAGCTCTTATGTTATCTAAAGAAGCACAGAAAGCACTCATTGAATGGGAAGCCATTGGCTCCAGAATAATAACAGCTTCTTTTAAAACAGCTAAAAAGAAAATAAATGTAAATGACATCCAATGTTATGCACCAACTAATGACAAAGAAGTGTCTGTGAAAGAAGCATTTTATACTAGACTACAGGAAATTATGGAAAAAGTAAAAAGAAGAGACATCACAATTTTGATGGGTGACATGAATGCAAAGATAGGTACAGTCAACACCGGCTTTGAAGAAGTCATGGGAAAACAGGGGCTAGGAATAATGAATGAAAATGGGGAACTATTCTCAAACTTCTGTGCTTCAAATCAACTGGCTATAGGAGGAAGCATGTTTCCACATAAGAGAATACACAAGGCAACATGGATATCACCAGACCATAGAACAGAAAATCAGATTGATCATATATGCATAAACAAGAAGTTTAGATCATCATCGCAGGATGTAAAGGTATATAGAGGAGCAGATGTGGCATCAGATCACCACCTTCTGATAGCCAAAGTAAAAATGAAACTCAAGAGATATGCAGCAATGCAAAATTATAGACAACAATTTAATGTAGGACATCTAAGAAATCAAGAAACAAGAGACAAATTTGCGGTTACAATATCCAATAAATTTCAGGTGCTCCAACAGCTGGAAGAGGCAGAGAATAAAGAAGACTATTAGCAGCAAATCAAAACGGTATGGAATGAGACATGTGAAGAAATACTGGGGAAAAGGGAACGACAACAAAAAGCATGGATAACAACAGAAACCATCAATAAGATAAAAGACAGGAAAAACAAGAAAGCAGATTTAAACACAAGCAAAACCAGAAGTTCCAAAGCCAAGGCTCAAGAAGTGTACACAGAAGCAAACAAAGAAGTAAAAAGAAGTATCAAAAGAGACAAGAGGAAATATATTGAGGAGTTGGCAAGAGAGGCAGAAGATGCTGCAGCCAAAGGTAATATGAGAGAACTGTATAACAGCACAAAGAAGCTAACGGGAAAATACAAGCAAACAAGTTGCTTCATAAAAGACAAGAATGGAAAACTGCTCAGCAATATACAAGAGCAAATGAAGAGGTGGACAGAATATTTTGAGGACCTTCTCAATAGACCAGCTCCACAAAACCCCTCGGACATCCAGCCAGCAGAAGAAGAGCTACAAATTAACGGTGAAAGACCAACGAAGGAAGAAATAAAGAAAGCCATAAAGCTTCTAAGAGATGGAAAAGCGTCTGGACCTGATGGCATTCCAGCAGAGGCCATCATATCAGATATCGACACGGCTACAGAGATGTTATATAAATTACTTGATAAAGTCTGGGAAAAGGAAGAAATACCAGCAGAATGGAAGGAAGGATATCTGGTTAAGTTGCCTAAGAAGGGAAATTTACAAGAGTGCACAAATTATAGAGGAATAATGTTACTTTCAGTGCCAGGAAAAGTATTAAACAGGATTATCCTTGAAAGATTAAAAGAGTCCATAGACAAGAAACTGAGAGACGAACAAGCAGGTTTTCGACAAAACAGATCCTGTACAGACCAGATAGCCACTTTGAGAATAATAGTTGAACAAAGTCTGGAATGGAATTCACCACTATACATCGGATTTGTGGACTACGAAAAGGCATTTGACAGTGTAGACAGAGAATCACTTTGAAATTGATGAGGCATTATGGAGTTCCCCTGAAGATCATTAATTTAATAAAGAAAACATATGAAGACATGACATGCAGAGTCCTTCATGAAGGACAGCTTACAGAACTGTTTGGGATAAGAACAGGAGTGCGACAGGGATGCCTCTTGTCTCCATTTCTTTTCTTACTAGCAATAGACTGGGTTACGAGAACATCGACAACACACAACAGAAATGGAATCCAGTGGACTCTGACTAAGCAGTTGGATGATCTGGATTTTGCTGATGACTTAGCTCTTCTGTCCCATAACCGTAATCAGATGCAGGACAAATTGAAAACACTCGATGAGAGGTCACAGCAATTGGGTCTGAAAATACACAGGGAAAAGACAAAGATAATGAGAATAAATGCAGGTAATGATAACAGGGTTGAACTTGAAGATACACCAATACAAGATGTAGAATCGTACACATATCTTGGTAGCAATATAGACAAAGTTGGAGGGACAGACAGTGATATCAAAATAAGAATACAAAAAGCAAGAGGAGCTTTCATTGCATTGGGAAATATATAGAGATCAAGAGAAATCGGATCCAACACGAAAATAAGAATCTTCAACTCAAATGTGAAATCAGTCCTATTGCATGGCTCTGAGACATGGAGAACAACAAAGACAACTACCAAACAGCTACAGACTTTCATAAATGGGTGCTTGCGTAGAATAGAGGGATTAAAATGGTATGACAAGGTTACCAACGTGGAACTGATGACAAGAACTAGACAAGTGCCAGTGGAACAAGAGATGAGACGAAGACGATGGAGATGGATAGGACACACACTGAGGAAACCTGTTGATAGCATTACAAGGCAGTCCTTGTTCTGGAACCCCCAGGGCAAGAGAAGCAGAGATAGACCAAGAAGCACATGGAGAAGAGAGCTGGAAACAGAGGTGAAAATGATAAGGAGAACGTGGAAAGAACTTGAGATGGTGGCACGTGACAGGAGGACTTGGCATGTGTTTGTTGAAGGCCTATGCTCCTTTGGGAGTGGAGGGTTATGAATGTATTCTTGCGATAGCATTTACTTATTGAAGTAACTCTTCCTTTGTCCATTAGTTACGTTTTAGATTTTAACAGATTTATATGCATTTTTTGTGTGCCGATGTACTTTTTTTTTTAACTTTATTCTTATTTTTCCACAAACGGTTGGTAACATGGTTAGTATATAGTCAGCTCTTGGCCTTGAGTATGATTACTTCTTCTTCTTCTTCTTCCTCGTTCGCCTTCAGACTTCCACATTTATGACTCTAATAAAGGCAGCAGTCAACTCAAGGTTCCCGACATCTCCAAACAGTTTTTCGTTGACAGAAGTGGGTTGTTGCCATATGCTACCCCGTTCATTACTGTAGGTTGGGCAGTACTGCAGCAGGTGTTCGACTGTCATCGGGCTGGTACCGCAGATGCAGAGATCTGTTGCACCAATTTTGTATTTGTGGTACAGATGGTATCTCAATCTGTTGTGCCCAGTGCGCAGTCGAAAAATGATGACCTGTTCTTTTCTGGATAGTTGATGATATGCGTCATTTTTCAAATGTCCCGGGTGCTCTCTTTCCCATTTGGACTTGAATGTAGCCTTTATAGTGGTCTTTGCCGTTGCGTAAGTTGTCTCTATATCATTTTGCTGTAAGGCACCTCCTTCTTTAGCAAGTCTATCTGCCTCTTCATTTCCTGGTATGTTGCAATGGGCTGGTATCCACTGGATAGTGCACTTCTTGAAGCATTCGGCCAGTCTTTCAAGGGAGATTATCAGATCTTTCAATCCTTTAGTATGATTACAAGAGTTATCAGTACCATTCCTGGAAAAACTCTAAGGAGCCTCAAGCTGACCACTGCTTTCTTTGAACATATTCAAGATGACGTCTGAGGGTGAACGAAGAAGAAGAATATTACAAGAATGAATATCCAAAACTTGTGTTGATACGTATGTAAACAGTAACACAAGAAGACACAGAAGTCTATTTATTAACAAATACTTTTTTTTTAAAGATGATAGACGAAACAAAATATAAATACACCAAGAATATTATCATAAACGAAAATGACAAAAGGCAAATTGTCATAAACGAATGCGATAAAGAGATAAAAGAAGAACAGAAGAAAAGACAGACACAAAATACTTATTCCAAAAAAAATAAAAAAACTTACTCGGGTATCTGGGCAGATCATCCAAATCTTCGTCATTGAAATCCTGGACCCGGTGAATCATGGCTTGAGTCTTGAGGCTACGGGTACTTTTCCCATCGGATTTCATCGTCCAATGACTTCGGTGTCTTTCACTACGTGTTTCATCGAAAGACGGTAATGATTCCATTCTACTTCCATTCATAGGTAATAAATAGTGAACCAGTATTGTTTCTTACTCTCCTGGTTATATGCTAATGAAATTCTCAGGAATATTTCAAACGAGTGCACCCTCCATCAACGTGATGGTTAAAGATATTGACACAAGGCAGTTCACTTTCACTTTGAAACTTGTGTTTGCTAGCTTTGCATTGCCAGAACAACTACAAAGTTACATTGCTAAAATTGTTTTAAATGTCTAAAATGGGTTGATTTAAACTGCACAAATCTTGTTCACACGATCTGCTAGTCACATAAGTCACACCCGCTATGATTAAAACAGTTATACATTTTTACAGTCGGTTAACCCCGCCACGTTTTGTTCGCTCTCTCTGATTGCGCATGGACAAAGTTATATGATCAAAATGACTGAAGATATTTCCAGCGAGCTCATTTCAAAGTATTATTTACATTCTTTAAAAAAGCCAAACACAGGCAGGGTTACTGCATTCAAGTTCTTATTATTTTTACACGCTTTTATTACATGATTTTATTTAACTTCACTTGTATGTCACTTTCATGTCACTTTCAAATCTTGCAATCGATTTTTTTCAATCACTTCCAGATGAGCAATAGCTCTGAAACCTGGCATAGTTGTGTATTCCCGATGACAATACATTAATCAGTCAATATATTTTAAGTTTTTCGTAATTTAAACAAATATTGTTAATTGCTTCAGAAATGTTAGACCAGATTTACAATAAGTAAAAATATTGTTTATGTTTTAGTATGTAACAATTTTTCTAACACTAAAAAGAAGACAATAAAAAATATTTTAAACACACGCTTGTAAATGCACTAAAAACCCAAAAATAATTTTTCAAGGAGTTTATAGAGTGCAGTCAAAAAATGTAACATCAAATTGACAAAAAGCGTGAGGCGCTGATTCTGCATTAAATTAACTTCTGCTTTATACTTCATTAGACACTTATGGATAAAATATATGATAAGCGCTTAAGAGTCCCACGTTTTTTGTCAATTTGATGTTACATTTTTTGACTGCAAGCTATAAACTCCTTGAAAAATTATTTTTGTGTTTTTAGTGCATTAAAAGCGTGTGTTTAAAATATTTTATTTTTATTTTTTATTAGACTACAACTAACAGCGCAACATTTAAACATAGAAGTACGATAAATGAGTCTTACTACAAAGATTATATTGAGAAAATTACAGCCTATTCAACTGTAAGAATTAGAAACAACAAAGAAAACTCCTTACAGAATCGTTACAAGCATGCAATTTACCAATGCCGGTGTTCCCGGAATCTATGATGAAGCGACGAAAATATACACCAGATCACAAGGTCTTTTATATTTGGACATGCACCGTTACTATAAATGACGGGCCTTGCTTCTAGGGTGGACAGGACGCGCCTCGCCAAAACGAAGCACAACTCCAATGTTTTTTTTAAAGACCGCTGCTCTCACGAAGCATATCGTATAAGGCGATTTGTGGGAGGTTTTTGCATGGTGCTGGCAACCCCACAATGTAAAACAAATTGTTACTCAAGCTGCCACTGCAAGGGCAAATCAGAGTTTGGATGAAGGCTTTCTGCAGGCACTAATTACACCATGTGAGATAAAATTATGTATTCGTCTGTTGTTTCTACGTCATTTGGATCTTTTGATGCATCAAACGTGAGGTGAGCTGAAAATCACTTTACTGGCTTTTTGCACTCTCACTTCATCTCTTGTGTTTAACATCCTATTAATTGTTTCAACATACTGCCAAGACAAGGGAACTCTTCAACTTATTTGACTTTCATATTAACAAGTTTATTCTACTTGGTTTCAGCGTGTTTCTGAGGAGATGATGAGAGAGTAAAACCAGTTGCCTCTGGCATGGTGTCAGGGGTGACGGATGTAAGGTTATGCATGCAGCGGTGACCACGTCACCTAAATTACTGCTACAAAATCCACCACTGCAAGAGTGCTGCGGCGCGGGCTTTTGGTCTCGCGCCCCTTAAGGAATGAGAATGAAGAATAAAAGATAAATACAGGAATTCCCCAAATGTAATAATTCTCTTGCTTGACGTTTAACTATTGCTCATAGTTCTGTCTTCACTTTACTGATCATCATGTCATGCTCTAGGCAGATGATTGGTATGTAGAACGCACTGTCTCTGAAAAATACATGCCCATCATCAAAATGAAACCACAAGGGTTTCACAGGACACAAGGAAAAAGAAAAGAACAATTGCTGCTCACATCATGCATGTAGTAAGAGGCGACCAAGGTGAAGATGTGCATCGAATTAGAAACATCATTGCGCTAAACGTATTGTTAAAGAAAGCACCACTGCAAGAGCACAAAACCTATAAGACACAAGCTACCCTGCTTGCATTGGTGGCCGTATTTCTTATGGAACGAGAGAGAGACATTCATTCGGCAGCAAAGAACAATTCATCTAGAGCAGATAGCTGTTCAATTGTTTATCTGCTGATCTAGCTCAAATAAATGCGGTGATGTGACACATCACTGTCTAACTCAAGATGTTTTGACAAGCTACTTTGAAAGGACAGCCGTTTTTGTTACAGCACCTTTGCATTCTGTATACTTTGGTATGCCGCGTTAAAGTAACACACTAAAAGTAATTCTAATAATGGGTATCCTGTTCTAATACGCTCATAAGTTGATCGAATAATGACTACCAAGCACGATTTCCAGCGCCCTACTCTATGTACATTCTAACATGTACGCAGCAGTTTGGAAAATGACATGTTAACACAATCCCAAAACGAGTCTCAAAGCCTTTATGTAGATGTTTCATTGTATAGAACAATAGACGTTCTATACCGTAGTTTAATTGTTTGAAACTGGGTTTCAGGATGAACCAAGAGCTGGATATTGTGTTATTTTGAACAAATGGATCCTTGTAACAGGGACGAACAAGAGAAAGGTGTGAATTATTTATTATAGAGATAACTAGGAAGCGCTGCTGCTCTGTTTAATGGTGAAGGAATGAGTAAACCGATACAGAAATTTCAGAGTGAGTGACAGAATAAAAGAGGAAGATAAAATGTGATGAATCGGCAAGCCACTTGTAATTTTTTTTTATTTTGGAGGTGGGGGGAAGAGGGCGGAGAAGGAGGTGGGGTGTCGAAATTCGCAGTCTGTATTATCCGTGGAATGTTCCTTTTTGGGAAGTTTTCTAATACTCCACCTAGGCCGGTCCCAAGCCCGGCTGAAAAAGGAGGAGGGCGGCCTGCATAGAAGCCGTAAGGAGGCAGCCCCTCCACCATGCAAAAGCACAACAGGTCAATCACCTGTTTGCTTTAAACTTTTGATTATGAGAACTACAAGAGAGAAAACCGGACTGATTCTAAAGGCGACGAACTGGAACGGACTACGACTTATGGAACTTGGAACACAAGAAGTATAAATGGGAAAGAAGAGGAGCTGGTGGAAGAGATGAGGAAATCAAAATTAGAAATCCTGGCTATAACGGAAACAAAGAAAAAAGGACAAGGAGTCATGGATCTCGATGGCAACACGCTGCTCTACAGTGATGTACCACATCTGAAAGAGCTAAAGGGGGCGTGGGTTGCATTGTGGCCAAAAACCAAACAGATAGTATCAAGGGATGGAACTTTGTCTCGGAGCGCATTATGGTTGTAAAACTAAAAGAAGGAGAAACCATAGTCAACCTGGTCATAGTGTATGGGCCAAATAAGGATGACAGAGCAGAGGTCAAGGAGGAATTCTTCGAGCTGCTTCAATTATCATGCTCGGAGATTTCAATGCCAGAGTTGGAAATGACCATGCTAGATGAGTAACGGCTAAGATGGTCCTGCGTCTGTCTATAAGACCATCTTATGATGGCGTCTCGCCCAACGTCAGTCCACTTCTACCTTCACTTGGTTCCAGAGATAGTACTTTCAGCTGGTACCACCAATAACTGGTAATAGAATAGTGACAAACGCTCTTCTGAGTATGGCGTGCGGCGCCTTGGCCAGCGACGAGCGAGAGCAGTGTACACAGAACCCATCAGCGAGAGCAGAAACTACTATTCGCAGCTAAGTAAAAAATATACGCTGCCAAAGTGAACTTTTCCCCGTCATGTCTACTATAAATCAACGATGAAACTTTTCTTCTGAACTATTCATTTTATTTTCAAACGGGTAAAACCTAAAGTGATTATCAAATTTTGTTATTTGTAATGTTACAAATTTAACTTCGATTTAATCATTTTAAAGTTACTGCATGTTTGTCTCAGTCAATTTACTACACACACAGAGCTATACCAGAATCATAAGAATTCCACTGAGTAAATCAGGGGTGGGGGCTTGAACAAGCTGAAATTAATAAGTGCTTAATTCTTTCACAAAAAGTTGTCGGCAGATTCTAGAATTAACGTGCTCAGCCAAAGCAGCATTGTTTTCGCTTATCTGAATATCTTGTGAAGACTCCCTTTGTAATAGAAGTGTCATTACCCTTCTATCTACATCTCTGCCAAGAGTAATCTTGTGCGAAGGTAGATAGCTTTGAAGCCCATATTAGACACTCTTGAATTTTGGCCACTGTTGGACCACTACTGCAAAGCAGGGGAGGCAATACCGTAACAGTGACAGTCGCTTGTATTAAGGGTGTGTGGTACAAAATTTGGTCTGATAGCGATAACGATTGCCAAATTTTTGACTAGGTGGGGATGCTTACAAATGAGATAAGCAAATTGGCACTAGCAGATCGGACTAACAATGTTCTTCTTCTTCTTCGTACACACTCAGACTTCTACTTGAATATTTTCAGTGGTCAGCGTCAGGCTATTTGCATCTCCATAGAGATTTTTTCCGAACATGATACTGGTAACGGCTATATGTGCTTTCTATGTTCCTTATATGTTGGGCATCTTTAAAGCAGATGTTCTGCAGTCATTTTATCAGTGCCATATTTATACCCATCTGTAGTTCATGTCTTTAGCTTGTTGAATAGATGATATCCCAATTTGTTGTGTCCCATGTGGAGTCTAAAGATTATCAATTGTTTTCTTCTGCTGAGCTGGTATTATGCATCATTTTCTGTGTGTCCTGGATGCTCTGCATCCCATTTGTATCTGTATCTGGTTCAGATAAAACTCTTTCCCTCTTGAAAGTTATGCTTGTATCAGGTTGAGGCAGCTTTCCGTGGGTCACAGAGTACGTGAGACAAGGTGCTGATCTTTCTTTTTGATAAATACAAGCACCTGACAAAATAAAAGATTTTTTCGAGATTCGAGCCTGGTGGGTCACAGAGTACATAATACCCTTTGTTTTATTTAAGATAATTTAGAAAAGACACATAATGAAACGCTCTTCTTAAGTGGAGCCCACAAACGAAAACTGGCAGAAGAGAAGAAGCAAAATACTGTTGTAACACTTGAGAAAATCCCGACACTGACATCCTATTTTCAAACAAACTCTAAAGCACCATCCTCTCTCACTGATAAGGACGTTGTTGAGCTAGAAACCAATTACCAAAGTGATGAAGCAAGGCCTGATGTTCCAGAAAGTGATAATTTTGATATTGACATTGTTGAGCCAGGAACCAGTTATGAAAATTATGAAATAACACCTGATCTTTCTGAAAGTGATTATCCAGTGATTCAAACTGTCATTAATAATAGATCAAATGATCCGGGATTGTGGGCTAACTTAGCAGCAGATGATTTTTCATACTGGATCGACCACGGACCCAAAAACTGCCAGAATCATTCAGGTCCACTTGGCTTATATTGTCGATTATACCAAAAGATGGGAAAAGATAGGTATTGTTCAAAAAGCTTATTTAACGGCACAAAAAGCAAATGGCATGCCCGACACTGGCTACTTTATTCGCCAACAAGAGGATCAGTGTACTGTTTCGTTGTCGTGTGTATACTTTTTTCTAAGATATCGTCAACCCGATTTACAACGTGTGGATACAATGACTCGAAAAATTCAGTTATTGTTATTCAACAACATGAAAATAGCAAACTACACAGAGATGCCATGTTAACATATTTAAGTCAGAGACAAGGTGTTGGTCTTACACAAAAGCTAGAAGAACAAATATAAAATGAACGTGATTATTGGCAAAATGTTTTACCGCGTGTTGTGGCTGTCATTAAAACTTTAGCTGAACGGGGTCTGCCGTTTCGAGTATCCACTGAAACATTTGGATCTTTACAAACTGGAATTTTTTTGGGTTTTTTGGAACTTGTGGCTCAGTCTGACCCCTTTTTAGCAAGCCATATTTCATAATATGGAAACGCTGGAAAGGGTAAACTTTCCTATCTATCCAAGACGAAATGCGATGAACTCGTCGATTTAACGAACAAGTACACTCAGTTATTCTAGACAAAATAAATTCTGTCAGTTAACTCTATTCATAATCTTTCCCACATTGATCAAATGAGCATTTTATAAGGTATGTGTCACCAACAGATCGAAAACCAGTGGAACGGTTTTAAACATCCCTAAAATTGGAAGGCCACACGGGAGAAGAAATTGCGAATCAAGTACTAGAATACTTGCATGAAGTATGTAAAATAAATATTTAAAAATATAGAGGACAATCCTACTATAATGCTGCAAACATGGCAGGGCGCTACAAAAGAATGCAACAAGATTCTACAGCGCAACAATTATGCTATATTCACATCATGTGCAGCACAAAATCTTGTTGGCCGCAGTGTAGTTGACTGCTGTCCTATTGCAGTAATTTTTTTTTCAACAGTACAGTTACTTTATATATTCTTTTCTGCTTACAACTCATCTTTGTAATGAGAGAGTACTAAAAGCTCTCTCCAACACTCGCTGGGAAGCACATGCAATTGCAACGAGCGCAGTTTTAGAATCTTGCTCAAAGATAATAAACGCCTTAGAGTGCATAGCTGAAGGTCATACACAAAAGGGAGAAACTAAACACGAGGCAGAAAACATTGCTCACAAAATGCAAGAGTTAGAGTTTGTGTTTATGATGATATTTTGGGATGAAAATTACGCAGCTTTCACCGCACGCGCAAAATTCTACAAGGAGAAGCAGAAGAGCAACATTTCTTAAAAAACTCAGTAAAGAATAATACTGAAATAATATAATACTGAAAATTTATCATATTTAAATGCAGATATTACAATGGAAGAAGTTGAAAATACAATAAAGAACAAAACAAATACATCAGCAGGGCATGACATCTTGAGCTATGAAATCTTGAAACACATACCAAAAAGTACCATAGAAATTATAACATCCCTTTTTAACAAAATTTGGAATACAGGAAAAATTCCCAAAACATGGAAAACAGCAGTAATTATTCCAATACTAAAACCAGAAAAAGATGCCCATGGTGCCAGTTCATACAGACCAATTTCTTTAACTTCCCACCTAGGTAAAATATTAGAAACCATAGTAAATAAAAGATTAAAGTTTTATTTGGAAAAAAATAATTCATATAGTCAAACTCAGTCAGGATTTAGGAAGAACAGATGCACTATGGATCAGATAATTAAATTGGAACATGAAGTAAAATCAGGATTTCAAAAGAAAGAAAAAACTGTGGTAGTATTTTTAGGTATAGCTAGGGCTTATGATGAATGCTGGAGAGATGGTGCTCTCTTTAAAATGAAGAAGATAGGAGTAACCGGTAAAATATATAATTATTTAGAGAATTTTCTGCAAGATAGATATTTCACTGTTCAGGTAAACAATGATAGATCAGAACTGTATGAACAACAAAATGGAATACCCCAAGGATCAGTAATGTCTCCTTCAATTTTTACAATAATGGTAAATGATTTAGGTGAGGAATTTAATGATATAACAAATAAATTGTCACAGTCTGCATATGATGTTGCTATATGGAGGACTGGGAGACATCTGCCAAAATTATATAACGATCTACAGAAGCAAATAAATAAAGTATGTAAATGGATGACAAAATGGGGTTTTCAGCTGAATACAAATAAAACATTGGGAATGATCTTCAGTAAAGGTAGGGTTGTTAATAATAACATTATAGACATAAATATCCAAGGGCAAAACATTAATACAGTGCAAACCACTCGATATTTAGGGATGATATTTGACCAACAGCTGAACTGGAATAAACACATAGATAAACTAGTGGAGTCTTGCAGAGGATTGACTAACTTATTAAGATATTTGAAAGGTAATGGATGGGGTGCAAGCACTAAGACAATGCTCACTTTTTATAAATCTTTTATTAGAGAAAAAGTAGATTATGGAAGTATAATATATGACTCTGCTGCACACAGTAACAAGATTAAATTAGACAGAATTCAACATCAATGGGAGCTATAGAGGTGGCTTTAAGAATTCTACCCTTGGAATTACGGAGAAAGGAGTTAAGACTAAATTACATGAACAGAGTTATGTTAGATAAGTCTCACCCAGCACATACAGCTTTTACCAGATGCCAACTAACAACTCAGGCCAATCCAATGAATACCACTAGATACCCTACAGGATGGAAGTGTATGGAGGAAATTGTCCATGCATCACGAAAAATACATCCATTTTCACTACAGAGATGGTGGCAATACTAAAAGCACTAGAAATATTCTCTAATAACCCTCCCAAAAAACTAACAGTTTTAACTGACTCTCTTTCATCAATTAAAGCAATTAGAAACTTACGAGAATGTAGTAGACCTGATATAGCAGAGGCGATATTTCTGGCTATTACATACTTATATTCCAGAGGATGTTCAGTCTTAATTGCTTGGATAACTTCATATGTTGGCATAGAAGGAAATGAAAAGGCAGATAAAGAAGCCAAGAAAGGTAGATCTGATAATAATCTAATAAATGTAGGAACGAGTAAATCAGAGATTAAGAGCTTAATTAAAGATTTAATAACAGATGAATGGAAAGCAGAGTGGGATAAAAATCTGAAAGGAAGACATGCATATAAGATGTTCAAGGCTCCAACAAGAAAATGTCAGATATCTAGGGAATTGAAAATTCCCAGTAATAAGAAACTTCTCAGACTACAGCTGGGAAAAGGCTATTTCAGAATAGAAGAACCTTACTGTGTAGGATGTCTTCAAGACAATAATATAGATCATTTCTTGTTAAAATGTAAGAGGTATGAACAAATGAGAATACCAATATTAGATTATTTGCAAGCATCCAACTTACCTATAAATATAGAAGAGGTGTTAAGAATAGACGGACTTTTAAAAATGACTTTTAAAAGATGAAAGTCAATTAAATATCTGTTAAAGTCAGTTATATAACTGGAACCACCAGGCCTTTACACCCCTCCACTTTAATATTATTCTTGTTCAGATTTTCTTCTTGATTTTGTTTGTTTGTTTGTTTATTTATTTTTTATTTAATTTATTTAACGTATAAGCACAATTGTGATTGTCCCAATTTACAATGACTTGACAAATGTGATGCCACTTTCTCATATCGGCAGTTTTTCATATTATTTGGAATTGAAAACAATATATATCCTAATTATAACCCATCAGAAGTTGAACGGGATATTTTTCTTCATGAATTTTTAAAAAATAAAATGTGTCTCCAGCCTGTTGTCAATATAGCTACAGAAGAACGGCGGAGATAAAAACTTTGCAGAAGCAAAGATCATTCAGCCTCAGTAGTTGCCATCCTCTAATTCTGCAAGGCTCCCTAAATAGGAACCCAATCCTCGTATTCATTTCACTGCTTTGAGCAAAGGTCACGACATTTTATAAACTCATCCTGTACTCTAATTTCTGGCCAACATTCATGCACCACTACCGTAGATCAAAGGAGAAAATGTCACAATGTGATTAATTTCCAACTCTGCATTCCCACTGCCCACGCTCTGCACTCCCTGCCAAGGCTGATGATGGCTTTCTGGTAGTTTGTCCAGTTCTTACATGATTTATACCACTCTTCCTCTTTGTGTATATTTTTTTCAACCGTGGTTACCTGCCTAATCGTAGCCTCTACCTGTGCCATCTATTTCATCCCTCTCTTTATTCTTGTGTAGCCGGAGTTACTAGTCAAATGGAAGTAACGTAGAGAAACATAGACGGGTGTAGAGTAGAGATAAGGGTTACATCCCTTTAGGTCATTAGGTGGATTAAGCTGTCAATATAGAATTGAGTAAGTAGTCACGTGGAAAAATAGGTGAACTGTTTATGTGCGGAAAGACATTTAGTTCTAGATGGTTCGAGGAAAGTTGTCTTTGCCAATCAGAAATTATGATTTAATCAATAATGCCAAAGTCTAGTGAATCGTATCCTGACGATTTACATAAGAATTGTTATGGCAAACTACGTCAATTTAATTGTTATGTACGACAGACAAAGAGTACTAACAAAAATAAAATATCTCATGGTGATCTCTACGACATAATAGTGCAAGTTGAAATGCAATGTGTATTTCCAAATGTCCAGATTGCTTTACGCATTTTCCTGTCATTGATGATAACGAACTGTTTTGCAGAAGGTTTTTTTATTTTTTTTCAAAATTAAAACGACTCAAAAACCCTCATAGATCAAACATGACTCAGGAAAAGCTAAATTCGCCTGCTTCACTTTGTGTGGAAGCGGACATGCCTCGCCGTATCGATTTGCATAATATAATCAAAGATTTTGCAATGAAAAAAAAAAAAATCAAGAAAACGGTTATTCTAAATATTTCTCTGCGAATTTTTTTATGTTTGAATGGATTAATTAATCGGTTTTTTTTTTTTAAACATAGTATATATTAATACAAACATGTATCTGAAATCCATTAGTTTATCCTAGTTTTACCTTTTAGAAGATTGGAGACGGGCCTCAAAATATTTTAACAGCCTTAGGCCTCCGGAGTTCTTAATCTGGCCCTGGGTGTTCTCGAAGCTAGTCTGTCAGCTCTCTCATTTCCACTTACCCCTGCATGACCAGAGCAGAAGATTTACACCAGTTCTTGAAGATTCTATGCTTTTCTGGATGTTTTATATTCTTG
Source organism: Oreohelix idahoensis (assembly GCA_024509875.1). NCBI lineage: Eukaryota > Metazoa > Mollusca > Gastropoda > Stylommatophora > Oreohelicidae > Oreohelix > Oreohelix idahoensis. The sequence goes on from JAMPIV010003545.1 coordinate 135,387, forward strand.
CCATAACCATCCATTTTTAACCTTCCAAAGCATGGACTGAGAGTCTAATACAATAACTACCCTGCTTGATGGGGTTTCAGACAGCTACTTCAGGGCTGCAGTAGCTGCCTCTAACTTTATTCATATGCTGCACGTTGTTGTAATGTAAGCTCCGTTCTGTTCCGCGATAGCAATGCCATTTACTCTAGCCGAGAAGCCACATCCTGATTTCTCACCACGAAGTACAGACCCCCCAGTGTATACAATGGCATCTCCATCCCCGTCACGAACATTTATCAGTTGTGTCACAAGTTGACGTTCGGCCATTCGTTCTTTCTTTACATCCTTTTTTCAACTTTCCTTTTTCCCCTTCATCTATCGATAAATCACTATTCGTTTTCTTTCATATCGCAGAGTGTGTACTTCAAACCTAGATACACAATATGGGCAATATATGTGGTAGTATCGCTCAATCCTCGTGTCGTTAAATAATACATTAAGAGATCAGACATTCGCCTCTGATCACTTATAACACTAGTCAACAAATTTTCAAAAGTTATTTGTACCAGAAATTAAATATACCATTTCTGATTGATTTTGACATGCTGATTTCAAATATCATAATGAAACTAACCAATTGGCTCTGGTTTATTTTTTAAATGATGAATTTACATTCTACAATTTCATTGTATTATTATCAGATTCGGTTGTTTCCAAGAAAATTGTCCACCACTGACTTAAATGCTAGCCATGCTGCTTTTTCCTTGCCATGCAACACGCAAAGAAACTCGTCATCATGAAGACGTTTTCGAATTTGCGGACCAACAAATACTCCCTCTCTTATTTTAGCTTCACTCAGTCTTGGAAATTTTCTGATGAGGTATTTGAAAGCCTCATCTGTTTTCTCCATTGCCTTGACAAAGTTTTTCATGAGACCCAGCTTAATGTGCAAGGGTGGCAACAAAATCTTGCTGGTGTCGACAAGTGCTGGGTTCTCAACTTTCTTACTGCCAGGCTGCAATGACTGCCTGATTGGCCAATGTCTTCTGATGTAATGGTCACTTCGTGCACGGCTATCCCACTCCCAGAGAAAGCAACAGTACTTGGTGTATCCACCCTGTAGTCCAAGCAAAAGAGCGACCACTTTTAAGTCACAGCAAAGTGACCAATGATGATGATCGTAGTTTATACACTTCAAAAGCTGCTTAATGTTTTCATAAGTTTCTTTCATATGAACTGCGTGACCAACTGGAATTGACGGTAACACATTACCATTATTCAACAAAACAGCTTTAAGACTCGTCTTGGATGAATCAATGAAAAGCCTCCACTCTTCCGGTATGTAATTGATTTTGAGGGCTGCCATTAAACCAGAAATGTTGTGGCACGCAGAAAGGTCACCCTCTTTGAAAAAGAATGTAATAAACGGCTTCTGGCGGTTCCTATACACAGAAATTGTAACATCTTTTGCCAGGAGATTCCACTGTTGCAATCTGGAACCCAAAAGCTCCGCCTTGTTCTTTGGTAAATTCAGATCTCTTACATGATCATTCAGTTCACCTTGGGTTATTAAGTGTGGTTTAGTGGATGTAGTTTGCTCAAAATCTGGGTCGCTTGAGGTTGATGGTTCAGGACCACCAATGTCCTCTTCTTTATCAGTGGAAGCAGCAGAAAATGATTCTGGCACTTTGGGAACTGGTAGGTCATCGCTATGTGGTACCGGACGTATTGCAGAGGGGATGTTTGGATATTCCAGAGTCCAATTTTCTTCTTTGATATGCCTTTCCCAATTGGAGGGACCATGCAAAAGTAACAGTTGTTGAGATGATCAGTGGGCTCTCTCCAAATCATTGGGACTGCAAAAGGCATAGCTTGCCTTTTGCCTGTCAACCACAGTTTAAGATGTGCTGCACATGTATTGCAGCATATGTGTGGCACATGTATTGCAGCATATGTGTGGCGCCCAGCTCTTATCTTGATCTCCTATTCTGCAGCCAAAATACAAACTGTACGCCTTCTTAATCACTTTAGTTATATTTCGTTTTTGTGATAGAAATGTCACCTCACCACATATATAACAGAAATTATTAGCACTGTTCACACATGTCCTAGGCATTTCTAACTACGATACTTTTGGTAAGGACAAATGCACTAACTAATGGCAAAATTTTATCAGAGATAAGATATTTATACACAAAGGTGATGTAATCATAGGTAGGATTGCATCATCAACTTCTAGTTACATTTTTATTGGTCGTTAGAAAAAATTATGCAATTGCCCACAACAGTTGCGTCATATATATAAATTGACCGTAATTAAATAAACTAGTAGCATATATCTTGAAAACTAGAGCCAATCAACATTTTTTGAATGTCATTTTCGTTTTCAGCACACCAAAAGTAGTTAAGATCAGCTATTTTCATTTCTGGTACATTTTGGTTGTTGACTAGTGTTTATCCAGGCGGATTTATGTGATACGAGAAGGGTTCAGTGAGGCACCTCTGGTGGCCTATAGACGCGACAGGAACCTGAATGATCTTCTTGTCCACAGCCGTCTCACAACTGAGAGTGCTGGTTATTTTGGCACTCGTCCTTGTACCGAGCTCGATGCAAGAGTACGAGTATGTCGTCAAAACCTGCAAGGTTTCATTTCGCATACCATCACCAATGGCTTCACATGTGAGTCACGCAATAACATCTATATCATAATATGCAAACGATTCAGTAAAACATATATTGGCCAGACAGGTAAACGACTTGGGGACAGATTCTGCCAGCACTTCTATGACATCTCCCAGTTGGAATCCACACCAGTAGCCATTCACTTCAATTTGGGCCCGGGACACCATGGTCATATGGACACCCCAGGTTACTGCGATCAGATCCTGCGCCTCTGACAATGCTAGTCGAGTCCTACTTGAACAACGACCTCATTCAACGTATGGGTGCCTAAAACCAGAGAGTCTTAACGCTCATCATTCCTTTGTCTGAGGATACCTTTTGCACTTTTATTCTATGATCGTACTGTTTTTTTTTAAACCTCCATTTTTAAAATTTAATTTAATTTTTTTTCTCGTCCTCTCATCCATTTTCCTTTCCATTTTCTACATCCCCTCTAACTCTCTTACACGTTATTATTATATTTGGGTTGTTTCTCGTTTCCCTTCTAACATCTTTTTTTTTTTTTTTTTGTACACCGGGAAATGGCAGCATTTCATGTTTATGTGCCTGTTTCGCGCTTTCTTATCGCTGGACACACTATGTCGCCGTCGATTTTACGGGTTGTACCTTTTTATTTATTTATTTATCTCATGTGACCTTCTTAGGCTCTCACTTTCTTCCACCTTTCCCTGGTGAACGCCTTGTGACCGCAACGTTTGACTATTTTCCTTATCTTTTGTCCCAGTAAGACGAATCACCTATTTTCGATTTTTGTTTTGTTCATATCCATCTACCCTATTCCACGTTTTACAACAGTTCCCTCATCTTCCTCTGCATTATATTGAAAGTAAATTAGGTCAGAATCAACAGAACGAGTTCCAAGCCAGAGCCTCAGTTTTCAAGTCAGCAGACATCTAAGACTTTTCGTATTTAAACAGAGGAAAGTATCACGTTGTAATCGCCATTTCTTTTACAGGGTTTTCTTTAACTTGCAATGTACGTCACCTTCAATCTTGCAATCGATTTTTCGATCACTTCCAGATGAGCAATAGCTCTGAAACTTGGCATAGTTGTGTATTCCCGATGACATACAATAATCAGTCGTAAAATAATAATAAAATGAATAACATTAAAATTTAATATTAATTTTTTTTTATTTGTTTTCATCAGTGAAATGAGCGATAACTACAAATAATCTAGGTGTATTCTTTCCAACAAGATTGTCTTTCTTGAGAAGAAAATATTGAAACCTTCTCCCTCCACCCTCACCCCTCACACACACACACACACACACACACTATCGCGCGCGCGTGCACAGACATACACGCAACTGACAGCTACATTTTAAAAAATGTAATTTACAACTCTTTATCAAAAAAATTTTTTAATAAAACAAAAACAATAAATATTAACTTTCCGTGTAATATACCGAATAATGAAATCCGCCTCCTGTGCTCTGGACTCGTTTATCGCAGACTGATAATATCATTAGCGGATCGATTACATTTGACTTAAGTGTACAAACAACAACAAAATAACACTAAAAAGAAGAAAATATATTTTAAAAAATTTTTTAAACATAGGCTTTTAATGCACTAAAAAGCCACAAATAATTGTTCACGCTTGCAGTCAAAAAAATGCCTGGGGCGCTGATTCTACATGAAATTAACTTCTACTTTATACTTCATTAGACACTTATGGATACAATATATGATAAGCGCTTAAGCGCCCTATGCTTTTTTTTCGTCAATTTGATGTTACATTTTTTGACTCAATATCAATCAATCAATACCCATTAGCTCCCCAAGGAGCATAGGCATTCAACAAACACATGCCAAGTCTTCCTGTCCTGTGCCATCCGCTCAAGTTCTTTCCATGTTTTCCTCATCATGTTCACCTCTATTCTCTTCTCCAAGTGTTTTTTGGTCTACCTCTGCCTCTCTTTCCCTGTGGATTCCAGAACAAGGACTGCGTTGTAATCATATCAACAGGTTTCCTCAATGTGTGTCCTATACATCGCCAACGTCTTCTTCTCAACTCTTGTTCCACTGGTTCTTGTCATCAATTCCATATTTGTGACTTTGTCATACCATTTCAGTACTTCTATTCTACGCAAGCACCCATTTATAAAAGTCTGTAGCTTTTTGGTTGTTGTTTTTGTTGCTCTCCGTGTCTCAGAGCCATACAATAGCACTGACTTCACATTTGAGTTGACGATTCTTATTTTCGTGTTGGACTTGATTTCTCTTGTTCTCCGTATGTTTCCCAATGCATTGAAAGCTCCTCTTGCTTTTTACATTTTTATTTTGATATCTGTCTGTCCCTCCAAGTTTTTCTATATTACTTCCAAGATATGTGTACGATTCTACATCTTTTAGTGGTGTTTCTTCAAGTTCAACCTTGTTATCATTTCTTGCATTTATTTTCATAATCTTTGTCTTTTCCCCGTGCATTTTCAGGCCCACTTGTTGCGACCTCTCATCGAGAATTTTCATTTTCTCTTGCATCTGATTATGGTTATGGGACAGAAGAGCCAAGTCATCTGCAAAATCCAGATCATCAAGCTGTTTAGTCAGATTCCACTGGATTCCATTTCTGTTGTGTGATGTCGATGTTTTCATAACCCAATTTGTTGCTAGTAAGAAAAGAAATGGACAAGAGGCATCCCTGTCTCACTCCCGTTCTAATCCTAAACGGTTCTGTAAGTTGTCCTTCATGAAGAACTCTGCACGTCATGTCTTCATAGGTCTTCTTTATTAAGTTAATGATCTTCATGGGAACTCCATAATGCCTCATCAATTTCCAAAGCGATTCTCTGTCTACACTGTCAAATGCCTTTTCATAGTCCACGAATCCGATTTATAGCGGTGAAATCCATTCCAGACTTTGTTCAAATATTATTCTCAATGTGGCTATCTGGTCTGCACAAGATCTGTTTTGTCGAAAACCTGCTTGTTCATCTCTCAGTTGCTTGTCTATGGACTCTTTTAATCTCTCAATGATGATTCTGTTTAATACTTTTCCTGGCACTGATAGTAACATTATTTCTGTATAATTTGTGCACTCTTGTAAATTTCCTTTCTTAGGCAACTTGACCAGATAACCTTCCTTACATTCTGCTGGTATTTCCTCTCTTTCTCAGACTTTGCCAAGTAGTTTGTATATTATCTCTGTAGAGGTATCAATATCTGTTTTGATGGCCTCTGCTAGAATGCAATCTGGACCAGCTGCTTTTCCATCTTTCAGAAGCTTTATGGCTTTCTTTATTTCTTCTCTACTTGGTCGTTCACAGCTGATTTGTAGCTCCTCTTCTGCTGGCTGGATGTCTGGGGGACTAGTTGGAGATGGTCTATTGAGATGTTCCTCAAAATATTCTGTCCATCTCTTCATTTATTCTTGCACATTACTAAGCAATTTTCCATTTTTATCTTTTATGAGGCCATTTGATTGCTTATATTTCCCTGTTTAGCTTCATTTGTATTGTTGTACAGGTCCCTCATATTTTCCTTTAGATGCAGTTTTCCTCTGCTTCCCTTGCCAAATATCAATCAATATATTTCATCTTGTCTCTTTTGATGTTTCTTCTTACTTCTTTGTTTGCTTTTATGTACATTTCATGAGCCTTGGCTTTGGAGCTTCTGGTTTTGCTTCTGATTAAATCTGCTTTCTTGTTTTTCCTGTCTTCTATCTTACTAATAGTTTCTGTTGTTATCCGTGCTTTGTGCTGATGTTCTCTTTTTTTCAGTACTTCTTCACATGTCTCGTTCCATATATTTTTTACTTGTTGCCAGTGGTCTTCCGTATCTGTTTCATTTTCCAGCTGTTGGAGTACTAGGTACTTGTTGGATCAATCAATCAATACCCTTTATCTCCCCAAGGAGCATAGGCCTTCAACAAACACATGCTAAGTCTTCCTGTCTTGTGCGATCCGCTCAAGTTCTTTCCATGTTTTCCTCATCATTTTCACCTCTGTTACCAGTTCTCTTCTCCATGTGTTTTTTTTTTTGTCTACCTCTGCCTCTCTTGCCCTGTGGATTCCAGAACAAGGACTGCCTAGTAATGCTACCAACAGGTTTCCTCAATGTGTGTCCTATCCATCGCCAGCGTCTTCTTCTCAACTCTTGTTCCATTGGCACTTGTCTGGTTCTTGTCATCAATTCCACATTTGTGACTTTGTCATACCATTTCAGTCCTTCTATTCTACGCAAGCACCCATTTATAAAAGTCTGTAGCTTTTTGGTTGTTGTTTTTGTTGCTCTCCATGTCTCAGATCCATACAATAGGACTGACTTCATATTTGAAAATGTTTCTCTTATTTCCTGATTTCTTAGATATCCCACATTATAATGTTGTCTATAGCTATATGCTGATGTACATTTCTTGAGTTTTAATTTTGTTTTAGCCAACAGAAGACGGTGGTCTGAAACAACATCTGCTCCTCTACATACTTTCACATCATGCAATGATGACCTAAACTTCTTACTTATGCATATGTGATCAATCTGATTCTTAGTCTAGTGACATCCATGTTGCTTTATGTATTCTTTTATGTGGAAATATGCTTCCTCCTATAGCTAGTTGATTTGAAGCACAGAAGTTTGAAAATAGTTCCCCATTCTCGTTCATCCTACCTAATCTATGCTTTCCCATGATTTCTTCAAAGCCAGTGTTGTCTGTTCCTATTTTCGCATTTAGGTCCCCCATCAAAATTGTGATGTCCTTTCTTTTCTTATTGTCCAAGACATTTTGTAGTCTGGCGTAAGTCTTCTTTCACAGATTCTTCTTTATCGTTTGTTGTGCATAACACTGGATGATGTTTATATTTAGTTTCTTTTTGGCTGATTTAAACCTTGCTGTTATAATTCGGTGTCCCATTGCTTCCCATTCTATAAGTGCCTTCTGTGCTTCCTTGGACAGCATTAGAACCGCCCCTTCACTGTGGTGGGCTCTTTCTTCCTCATGTCCTGAGGACAACACCATTTCTCCTGTGATCAATCTCCTCTTCTCTATGCCTTTCCACCGTGTCTCGCAGAGACCCAGGATATCAATCCTTTAATTTTAAATTTCTGCTGCTACCTGTGCAGTTTTCCCTTGTTCACACAGAGTGCGAAAAGTTATTTGACTGCAAGCTATAAACTCCGTGAAAAATTATTTGTGGCTTTTTAGTGCATTAAAAGCCTGTGTTTAAAATATATTTTTTAAATTTTTTTAAATTTAGTTTTAATGTGACACACACTACAAAGCTAACATCATTTAAACACTGATGCACACAATAAAAACCACCATGTGGAGTGATCTGAACTTGGGTCAAGTAAAAGAGTTAGCAGAAATTGGAATTAGAGAGCTGCGATAACTGTGTCAGCTAAAGAGAAGTTGTGATGTTAACGTAAACCGTTTCTTTGGCCTTTATTCCAGTAAAACTTACACAAATTTGTTTCGTTCTCCTTGCAGCCTCACAGTCAAAATCAAGATAACTGCAAAAACTTTGCATAGACGGCCCAAATGGCTTTATTTAACTAGTTCTGGAGGAATGTAAGATAGTAAAACTGCACATAAATGTGTTACGTTATCGCCTTTGCCAATGGTTCTCAAAGTGTCATCCGTACCTTAATGATGCAGTGTGACGGCCAACCTGATAGCCTTCATTTATTCATTACATTTCAGCTCCCTGTGGAAACAGGTCTTCAACATATAAAAACCAAGTCTTCCTGTCTAGTGATCTCTGCTCATGTCTTCTTTATCTCCTATATGTTTGTCTCTAGTTCCCTACCCGTGTGATTTTGTCTCCCTACGCTGCCCTACAAGTTGCCGCCAAGCATGATGGTTACTGATTGCTTTATCAATCAGCAGCCAAGGCACAAAGATGATGCTCCTCTTACCCTCGGGATTCCAGAACGAGGACTGTCTTATAATGCTATCAACTGATGTTCTCAATGTCTGTCCTATCTGACATCAGCGTCTTCTCCTCAAATCTTGTACAGCTTGTATTTATCTGGTTCTTTCCATCACTTCTAAACGTGTTGTCTTGTCATACTATGTCAATCCTATTCTGCCCAAACATCCATTCATAAACGTCTGTATCTTTCCGGTTGTCAATATTTGTTCTTCTCCATATTTCAGAGATATAAATTAGGACGGCCCTGAAATTTGAGCTGACGATTCTTATTTTCGTGTTGAACTTGACGTATTTTGGCGACTGCATATTTCCCAATGCCTTCATTATTCTTATTATGACATTACTGTTTGTTCCTCAAAATCTATCTACCTTGCAGCCAATGTATTATGTCTGTGTCTACACTGTGCAAGGAAGTGTCTCCAAGTGGAACGTGGCAATCATTTGCTGAATTTATCATAATCTCTGTCTTTCCTTTATTCATTTCCAGACCCAAATCATGTGACCACTTATCAAATACCCAGGAGTCTATTCTGTCTCGCATAACGACTGTGGGACAGAACAGCCAGGTCACTGGTAAAATCTTGATCATCAACATGTTTTATTAATCCATTGAACCCCACTTCTGTTAGTTCACGTCGTTTTCAAAATCCAATCAAGAGCTGTCACGGATTGCCTCCCCTTAGCTCTGCAGTAGTGGTTCACCAGTGGCCAAAGCTCAAAAGTATCTAAAATGTGTCGTCAAAGGTGTCTACCTTCGCACAAGACTCTTGGCAGAGTTGTAGATAGAAGGGTAATGACGCTTCTATCCCCAGGGAATATTCCACGAGATAATTCAGAAGTCAAGAACAATGCTGCTGTTAAGATAGGAATATATGTACTTTTTATTTTATGGTCAAAGGGAAACCATTAATTGTATTTTTTTTTAGTTCAGGATGAGATTTACCGGTTATCTCCCTTGTCTGGACGATGCCCATTATTCTGTATGGCTATATTAGGATATCGTTCATACAGATGGCCTTATAAGGAGCGGTCTTGCTCTGATTTCACGGAAAGGTCTAGATTGTTTCGTGGCTAGCTACTTTGGGCTTAGAACATGCGCAGTAAACTTGCGCGGGGAATTGAAGACTGGCTTTCCGGGCAGTCGTGGATATTATAAAGTAAAAGGTCTCCGAGCTGACAAGAGGTCAGCGCTCGTCTCTGTCTATAATTCTGGGGAATGGAGCCTTTGTTAGGTGTTAAATGATATTGAATTTTCCCCCAGTGATTATTCTTGGCTAGTGATTGTATAGCCATGGATGTGAAGAAATGTGTTATGTATTATTTCTAAATGGCAGACAGGGTAAAGAGATTTTTTTGAATCTTATATTATTGCCAAGAACAGTATTAAAATGGCTTTCTCCTAATGCGGGAGATATACTGAGTAATGGCGACAGATGTTAGCCATTTCTTTGAAGGAACCTTGCCGCTTATACGGCTTATTCCTTGTAGGTTAGACCTACATGACCTATCTGGTCAAGAGGAGTCAAGTACTTCCTTAAGGTGGGTTTCTCCTATTGCGGAGATATTAAATAGGAGAGACTGATATTGGCCATTTTGAGAATCACGCTGCTTGTACGGCACAGGTGGAGCCCAGAAACTTTATTGCTGAAAATCACGCTGCTTGTACGGCTCATGTGGAGCCCAGAAACTTTATTGCTAAGCTGGCTTACTCCGGGTGAAGAGTTATATATTTATACAAAAGAGACTGAGCTAGATATTTTGAAGCAGTCCGCCATTCGTGCGGCTGATGTGGTAACCTAGATCTAGCTGGACCTGCTTGGTCACGAGGAACCAAGAACAGTAGTCATATGAAGCGCGCCAGTAGCGAGGCTTATTTGTTGCAGCCAAGGTTTTACATGCAAAGTCTCCATGATGTTGAATATTATGAATTGTTGCTATCTACATGATTATATGTGCTTACATGACAGTGAAATCGTTTGATGTCAGCGTATGTTACTGTTGTTCGTAATAAATGTCTGAAAACGTCAACAGTCGTTTTCAATGCTTCATGACTTCTGAGTGTGGTAATGTGTACGGCCTGGTATCTTCAAGCAACCACCTACACTTTTACAGTATAACCAGGCCTATTGTACACACATGCAACAGGGGTTAACCACATTCGCAACATGTGACGTTCGCAACAGCTGCATTAGGGCAGAGGAGCACTATTAACTTTTATCTGATCCGTGGCTTTTATCTTTTTGTGAAGAATTTTAAGCACTGGTTTTAGGCCCGTTCAAGCCCCCAGCTGGTGTAAAATTCTGCGAAATTCTTGTATAAGTAGTGGCTCTATTGATGTAAATACTTATCTAGATGTATTTATATTAAAGAGTCTTGTTCATACGTTTGCTTTCATACTTTATAATAACTGAATGCACACGCTATGATTGCTTTGTTTTTATAAATAACATGTAACAAATTTAATAATCAATGAGTCTTAACAGGTTAAACTAGCGATGGAATGATGGTGGAATTTTAGATGTGAATAAAATTTTCTTCAACTGAGACTTGAGTTTCTAGATATAAAACAAATAATTGTCCTTTTGCTGGTTCCTTTTACAAGAACTTAGCTTGGTATAAGTGAGTCCTGCGGGCCGTGGTTTCGTCAATTCTTCTGTGATGAGGGCACTTCCTTCACAACTACTTGTCTAATGTAGGCGGTTAGTTTGGATTCCCTGCCTTTAACCAACAACTAGTGACGTCGAGCGTTCGTCTTTCAGCTTCGTACCACGATCTGTCGGACAGATCTAAGTACATTTGTGGGGCTGCAAATTAACAGGCGCATTGTCTTGCTGTCCACCCACCAATGTTAGCCTCTCTGTAATAATTATTCTTTTTGAGTATTCACAGCGTAACTCAGGGAAGCATGATTAGAAATCACCAATTTTCTTCTGGGTATTTAAACTGGGGAAATATGTGCTGGACAGCGCGAAAATGCCAATTGTTTGCCGGAATTACAATTAAACAAGGTACATATATCTCAAAAAATGATATTATAACACCTTAGGCACTTGTGATGTAATCATAGCTCATCACTGCTCCATTCTGAGTCTGGGGTTGCTGCTGCTTTCGCGTTTCTGAGCGAATTAGCATTAAAATCAAACACCTGCGCTTGGTTTGTAGTGGTTTATGAATATACTAATTTCATATGTTGAGGTTGGCCAGCCTCATATATAACCACTCTAGCAAGAAAAAACATGTCCAATTCACATGGTTAAATAAATGTTTACACTTGCCCCAAAGTACCTTCTGAAAAACTGAAATCTCCCTGGCACAGTTTAGAATGGACGCAGCACCTTAGGTTAGATGCTTTCGAACCACTTGGTCTGGAAATTTTAGTATTCCTCTTATGACGGGTGATCTGATTACTTAGGTATCCAGTCTTTGTATTTTTAAATGCGGGTTTAATTTTAAGTTTCAAAGTTGCCCCAATACTCTGTCCTGGTCCTTTAAGTTTCCAATCTTTGTATTTAAAAATGCGGGTTTCCTTTTAAGTTTCACAGTTGCCCAAATACTTCGATCTGTCACTTATAATTTTGGAATCCTTAGTCCTTTTCTTCTCTCTGACTCTGGTGAATTGCTAGCTTGACGTGGCGATGCAGTCTGATTTGTGTCCACAATTTTGCTAGATTATTGTGACGTACGTCTAGTCTGACTAGTGAATTTTCCCTGATATGATGGATGATTTAAAGGGACCTTTAGCTTTTCATAACATTAGAACCCCTGAACATTTGTTGTAACTTTTCGTTTGCCAGAACGCATTCCACCGGGACTCATGTAGGATACAGCGACGAGATGAAAGAGACAGACCGAGGGATCTTAGGGGAGACTATCGGCGCTATCAAAGACAGTAGTTTTCCCTGATACGAGACGCAGTTGCTTGCCGCTAATTTCGCGTCTCGGTGTCAATCGAGGAACCGAGCGAAACGGGCAGCAGCGAGCGGATACGAAGACCAGGGGGCGGCTTTTTCTCTTGATTTGGCGGTCAGATCCCCAAAAGTTCGTGAGATCAAATAAGTTGTCAAGTTTATCATGTCCCACTCAACTTACATTCCATTTTAGCTAAATAGACCATGTAGAACTAGACACGTTATCACTCGCTGGCCAGATCTTTACAGAAGCACTAGCTTTATTGAAATCTTGTTATAGATTTTCCCCTGGATTTTATATATATTTGCAGTGATTTCTAATTCTGTGCAAAGCGGTAAAATATATAGTGTGTAAAGTGATCAGTGGTCTAGTCATTCTATTTCAAGGGATTTTGTGTTAATTTAAATCTATTTAATTAAACCATCTCAAGAGTTCCAGTTTTAAATATAATGATCTATCTATTATATTATTTCAAAAGATAATAGATGCTTAAATTAACTTTTAAAGTCGCGAAGGAATTTATAATTAATAAATTCAGTTAAGTCCTAGTTTTATAGATGTGGGTTTTTAACCACTAGAATTCGCGTAGTGTTTATTAAATACATAATTAAATACTCGAGTGTATTATAGGCTTAACGGGAAATTCATCGCGCTTTAGAAGGTTATTTGTTTTCGGTATATTACATGTCTTTTTTTTCTTTCATACAGAGTGATCGTAACCTGTGCGATCCCAGCATTAAGAAAGCAATAAAGAAATCAATCTAAGCAAAGCAAAGCATAAACAGTGTGTAGAGTTCCCCTGACGCAGAACTTGTTGAGACTGTGTAAATTTTTTAATCTTTGAGGCGATTCTATGTTTGGAATTCCGCTATCTAACTTTTAGCAAAGAAAGCACACCCAAAGACAAATTTAACGCACCATCAAACAACTTAAGTCGTAACGGGAAGAAGAACACTGGCCCGAGCTTTGTTAGTTTACTGACACAGAGAGATAATTCATAATTTCCTGAACAGTGATGTGACTAGTTTTCTCACTGGACTTAAACCATACCTCACGGATAAAGTGTACCAGCACGCGTAAGAATTTTATTATCAGCGGCATAGTCAAATAGACCACACCATCCTCACCCCGGTATCAGAGACCGTGCCCTCCCATAGAAACTGTTATTAAGAAAAGAGACACAACTACAGATTCAATTCCAGCGATTACGGGACCCTTTTATGTGCTGACCGCCTACCCGATAATCTGGGGCTAGAACTTGAACAAACACTCATACATTTAGTTGAGGTGTAACTGCTGTTGTGTTATGGAGTGCAAGATTTTTTCACAATCGGTAAGTGAGAGCAAGATGAGTGAAGGCCTTTGCTAGCGCGTGTATGAATGACAGGAAATTAATTCTTTTGTGTGACCATTTTGTTAACTTGCTTACCTGGTAACATATATCTTTTCTGTATACCCTACATTGTTCCTTTAAGTGGGATAGTTGATAATTTGTTAACTCTGTTTAAAACCACCTCCTTTCCATTTGCTTAGTAAAGGGAAGAACAGCTGGGAAGAACAGGTTTTTTTTCTATCACTTATACCTAACTTGGTAACACCTCTTTCAGAGTAATTAACTTTACTGTTAGGTTAACGTACCCGTGTTCCTGATATTATCTATCTCTGGCCTGGGTTTGTCTTTGTCTCATGAGCGGGAAGGGCTTAGTCGATACCAATCTTCTTCACCCCCTCCCAAACTTGTTATTTGCATTTGTGTACTTATGATTATTTATGTAATATCTGATATTTTTAGTGATTGATGTTTAAAGTGAATAAAATCACCTAAACTCATTTAGTTCTGTGTGTTGGATATACCCAAAGCCCAACATTTCCCCTATTCGTTTAATATAGTTTGTATCAACGTCGTGTGTGTGTCTGAAAACACCAAATCGGTGAGCGCGCAGATGCGAGTCTGGAAAACTGGCAAATAATTGTTTGACCAGGAGAGTGAAAGAGAAGATTGAGAGACACGATTTGTCGTAAATAAGTCTGTCTTTACTCTCCTCCAGCACGCTGTGAAGTAACTATTAAATCTCTACATTTTCTATCACTGAGCTTTCCATCATCATTTTCCACTCTAAACCGGACCACTATTTCTACGACTCTTTTCTCTCAAAATAAATTTACGACAATTATATTTCCATTTCTCAGTTCAAATCCCAGATTGTACTTCCGACGAATTTTCCAATGAAAGTTTAAAGTCTATTCCCGCTCTCAAATTAAGCCAATAGTAAGCTCTTTAGAACTACATGGGTCGGGGGGTTTAACCATAATATCCTCCATGTGTTTTAAAATATCAAATTTTAAAATTCCAACGCGTGACCTCTTTCTAATAAGGCAGTGATACTTTCTACTGCATCTTTATGCAAACTCACAAACAAATCTGTGTAGTCATTTCCTGTCTAGATGCTTTCCCACCAGTATTGTCTCCCCAGACAGATTATCGGTAATATTGATACAGAGATGGGACAGCGGAAGCTATTATCTCATTATCACCTGTGTTGGCGTAGATCCCCCAGACAGATCTCTCAGACAGACAATATGGCTTTCTTTTCATACCCTGCCAGGTCGTATTGTTCTGTGGAGTGTCGGGACCACCTTGGATCACCCGTGTCCGTCTCTATCAAAGGTGGCTAGACAACTTAAGTGGTAAGAGTATTAGCCGCTGACCTGTTCAATTAATCTCGATAATACTACAGTTCACCTTGTGAAACGTAAATACGTATGGAAGCGGCTCAGAGCAAAAATGTAAGTGCATAAAATATGCCGAATTATAGGACGATGAAAGAGAGAAAGACGGGCACATAAGTACATGCGCAAACCGTTTTGTCACAACAGCTAGTAAAAAAGAGAAATGGTGACAACAGGCATCCCTACCGCACTCAAGTTCTTACATTATTGGGGGCCTGTTAAGTTATTCTACATGAAAAATCTGACATTGTGCATATGGAATCAAATTACCAAAGGTTAAACAGTAAAAAATCTTATCTGAGCCCCGTTTGACGATCAGATTTTTTCGTGGCTGCGCTGCTCTCTATACTGGACAGGCTATTGTCTATAGACAGCTTTGAAAAACTGTCACTTTCTCGTTTTCAGCCAAAATTTACACTCAAGTACCTAGTAATAATGATGAATATGAACAGATCTTTGGTACAGGCTGAACACAATGATGGCTTCTAGAAACGGGCCGCTGTTATAGTTTCAAAAAAGTGCAAAAGTTTCGAAAGTTTTAAACCAAGCACTTCATATGCTATATATGCATTGTGTGAGCGGAAAAACCATTATGCATGACTGAGAACGCACGCGTGAGTGAATATTTAAAACCGTTGAGGAGACATACCAAGCCAAATCAATAGCTTAATTAGGAAATTAACTCTTAGAAGATTAAATGCTTTGTGAATTCAAATTCAATAAGAACAAAAAGAATTTGGTAAATAAGTCAGCGGATACGAAGCGCGAAAGAACAAGACAGGAATAAGAATGAGAGAGGAGAGACAGGGAACGAATTACAGGCACATAACCGTGTAATATATATGAACGTGTGGACAAGTATTTTTTTTTTTAAAACATATTTTTTTTTAAAAATGCAAACGCTATTTTCAATCGACAGCAGGACTGGACATGAGTTTGTTGAAAGCCTATGCTCCTCATGCAGCTGAAAGGTAACGAATAGATGAGTGATTAGAATCAGACTTGTAGATCGGCAGTAACAGAAATATGGTGTAGCGTTGCCTAATTACGAATATGATATATTACATCAACTGACGCACGCACATACAACATATTGAAAAACGATAAGTAATATTTAATTAATGAGAGTATGAAGTTAGAATCGTATTTTGAAGTTGTCCTTAATCAGCTGCCGCTGAGATTTAGCAGACGACCGAATTGCAGCTTTACAAACAATAAACCGAGAGTTTTTGCTTTTAGTTTTTATAACACTGTCGAAGTCAAATGTTGCCTGAATTTACAAATCATGCATCCATGATTGCGTAACAGGACGGAAAGAGGATCGGGAAGCTGGAGAACGAAGTACATTATATCCTCCCCGTTACTGTTATTACTATTGTTATTGTTGAGCAACATCGACATGATGGCACTCCGGGCAAACCCATAGGTGATCAGTCTCCCTTTCCAAGTGTCTAAGGGTATGAATGCTAACTATTCCTGTTGTGCGCTGCTTGTAAACACGATGGATGCATCCTCTCATACGTCCATCCCCGTTAGCTTTACGTTTTAAGCCAAATTCCAGCAATCTTAGTCTTGTTGATTCAACTACTGCAGTGTCATCCTCTAACAAGCAATCATTAACTGTCCTCAGTATCTCTTCTTTATCCATATCCAAAGTCATGGATGCTCCAGAGGCTAGTCTATCAGCTCTCTCATTGCCGCGTACCCCTGCACGACTAAGACAGTAGATCCATACCAGTTCCCACAGACTCGAAGCTTCTTTGGATGTTTTCCATTTATGCTGTAGCCATCCATTATCAACCTTCTGATGCATGACTCAGTTTCTGACACAAGTAATGCCCGATTAACGGAGTCCCAGACAGCCACCTCAGCTTCCTGTATCACTCTGGAAATTGAAGAGGCACTATGGTGTTCCCCTGAAGATCATTAATTTAGTAGAGAAAACTTATGAAGACATATCATGCAGAGTTCTTCATGAAGGACAACTTACATAACCGTTTGGGATAAGAACGGGATGCCTCTTCTCTCCATTTCTTTTCTTACTAGCAATAGACTGGGTTATGAAAACATCGACGACACACAACAGAAATGGAATTCAGTGGAATCTGACTAAACAGTTAGATGATCTAGATTTTGCTGATGACTAGGCTGTTCTGTCCGATAACCGTAATCAGATGCAGGACAAACTGAAAACACTCGATTAGAGGTCACAGCTATTGGGTCTAAAAATACACAGGGAAAAGACAAAAATAATGAGAATAAATGCAGGAAATGATAACAGGGTTGAACTTGAAGAAACACAACAACAAAATGTAGAATCGTACACATATCTTGGCAGCAATATAGACAAAGTTGGAGGGACAGACAGTGATATCAAAATAAGAATACAAAAAAAAAAAAAAAAACAGGAGGAGCTTTCACTGCACTGGAAAATATATGGAGATCAAGAGAAATCGGGTCCAAAACAAAAATAAGAATATTTAACTCAAATGTCAAATCATTACTATTGTATGGCTCTGTAGCATGGAGAACAACAAAGACAACCAAAAAGCTACAGACTTTCATAAATGGGTGCTTGCGTAGAATAGAGGGATTAAAATGGTATGACAAGGTTACCAACGTGGAACTGATGACAAGAACCAGACAAGTGCCAGTGGAACAAGAGATGAGAAGAAGACTATGCTGATGGATAGGACACACGCCGAGGAAACCTGCTGATAGCATTACAAGGCAATCCTTGTTCTGGAACCTCCAGGGCAAGAGAGGCAGAGGTGAATCGCGGACCAGGCGCTCCAATAACCAGCACTTTGGCCGAGCGTTGTAACAACAGTATCTGAAGCAACTATTATTTAGATTTTTCAAATAAAATTACTGCATATAGCCGAAAAGACACCGCTTCATATATTAACTACACTATCTGGAGTAAGACAACACCGAAATTATGCGAAAATTAAGTATGCAGACGGAAGACCAGGACACCTGTATTGCAAGGACAATTACACTAGCAGCATTAATAGATTCCGCCAGATGAAGAAAGCTGCGTAATGACCAAAGTACAAAACGGGCACTACCTGGAATGCAACAAGCATAGTACATACGATGACAGTATATATATCTACATAGAACCGGAGGCGACACTATAATAACCATATCACCCTGTCACAACTAGGCAAAATAGCAATCTACATATAATCTAGCAGAAATTAAACGGAGTTATCTAGTCTTAACTCATGCAAACATATACACGTCTGTATGTGAATGTGAAAGACAAGAGTATTTATGCATATGAAATGCACAACTATTATTTAATAATTATTTTTCTCCGTAGCTGGATTCACATTTGTGAATTTTTAATGACAGCAAATGTTCATCAGAATAAGAGGATTACACATCGCTTAAATGAGAATGACTCCAGGTGGAAAATAATATTGTGAGAATAGCACATATTTCATTTGCTCATATCTATGCTTATTTCTTGTCAGATATATTGACAAACCCGTCGCGTTACTTGTATCTTAAAACAAAACTGACTAGCTTATTTAACACATGTAAACTGGACTTTCATGACAACCAAAGACTTTTTTTAATAGACAACTTACGTACTATGGTATATACCACGCTATAAGTTCGATTTTCATGTTAGTACCAAAATGACAACAACAAAATCTATATTTGTGCAAATGAGATACTATCTTGGCTGGATATAGGCGTTCGTAAGCCCTAGACACTCTTATTCCGGAATGTGCTTAACAATTGCATATAAGAGGGAAAATAAAGCTTCCATTCATTCGTAGGCCCTTAGTAACTTCGTAGATCATAGCCACTGTGTCTACAGAGTCTAATTGGAAATTCGGCCCTGCATATTACAAGATGATAGGAAACTCAATAGGATACAACAGGAGGCAATCTGATCATAAGAAGTGGCCCTCCCGTCGAGCACGTGTTTCGGTCCTTTAATCTCCTTTATACTCTAAGGGGGCGGGGGGGGGGCGGCTTCCCAAGTGTCAGCCTCCTGTTGTCTAGTGCTGGGATTTGAACCCACTCCACCTTGGTTGCAGCTTTCAACTTCACTCCTGTTATTTTCCATACTGCCAGCTGGAGGCAATTTACCTAAAGCACTATAATTCTGACATTCAATTTATAATTCCCACAGAAATGCTTGTTATTCTATAGATAAGAATATCGCTCATTGATCTATTATGAAGTGAGTTCCTAAACCTGAATTTCACATGAGCATTTATTTACAGAATTATTTCTAATAACAGTCATTGTGAGGAATCGCTTTGTTTCATGCCATGTGGTACATGTCACGTGCTTGACATTGAAGGTGTGATTCTTGTGGACGTTATCCCAAGAGGAGAGACAATCAATTCGCAAGCTTACATTAAGACATTGAAAAAACTCAATCAACGTTTTCGCAGAGTTCGGCCGCACAAGAATCCAGCAGACCTGCTTCTCCTTCACGACAATGCGCGACCTCACACAAGTCTGGCAACACGGGAAGCAATCACCAAATTGGGTTGGACTGTACTACCCCATCCACCCTATAGTCCCGATTTGGCACCCTCTGATTTTCATCTATTTGGTCCACTTAAAGATGCACTCCGTGGGACAAGGTTTGAAGATGATGAAGGAGTGATTCATGCAGCGAAGAAATGGCTACATGATCAAGACAAAATCTGGTACGGGCTAGGAATACATGCACTTGTTTCGTGCTGGCATAAAGCCGTACAAGTTGATGGGGATTATGTTGAATAATACCGATGTTTACATGACATATCCATGTATATTGTGTATAAATTTCATGCTTTTTGTATAAACAGCTCCTGAGAAAAACGAAGTGGTGCATTACTTTCTGAATGCTCCTCATAACTTTGTTACACTTGGTGTTCACACAAAAATATAAGTCTAACTCACCTTGTCAGCATGAACAACACAAGTCCGTAATTAATATATAAGTGCAGCTGAACTTGTTGCGTACAAATAAAAAATATGTATCAACATAAGAAATATGACACAAATGACAAAAGTGTGCATTCATTCATTAATCTTCAATGCCCTGTAGAGTACCGACTTTCAACACATACATGCCAAACAGTTCCTATCCTGTACCATCCATTTCAGGTATTTCAATGACTTCTTTATACCTTTTAAGTATGTCTCTAATTCCATTCTCCATCTGTTTTTAAGTCTTCCACTATTTCTCGTACCCTGTGGATTTCAGAATAGGAACTGCCTGGCAATACTATCAGCTAGGTTTCCCTAATGTGTGTCTTATTCAATACCAGCATCACTTCCTCCTCAACTTCTTGTTCCAGTGGTATTAGTTTGCTTCGTCCCATCACTTCTACACTAGTGATCTTGTCCTACCATTGTAATCCTTCAATTCTGCGCAAGCACCCACTTAATGAAAGTATGCAACTTGTTAACTTGTTGTTTCACAGCCACACAACAGGACTATCTTGGCATTGAGTTGAAGATTTATATTTTTGTGATGGACTTGATTTCTTTTAAATGAAACTTGGTTTTTCTGACCAAACGTCTGTAGTAACATAAAAACGTGACTGAACGCGTCACCATAAATGACAACAATGTATATTACCATAAAAACAGCAATAAACCTCTACAATATTTCAAGCATGAAAATGAACAACAACAAAATCAACATCTAGCTGCTATTACATTTTTTTTTTTAAAGTTTCCCCCGGCACATATGAATGTTACACAAACTTTCCTTTCCAGTGATACCGTTTTTTTAACAGCTTCCGCGCTCGTGATCACGACCTTCAGTTAATTGCCATTTGTGGACACTAGAACTGAAGTGCAGTGTCATTAACATTACTGTAATGCCATAATTATACCGGGTGAGCCAGAATAGTCTGACATATTATACTTGCAAATATGACATACATTTGCCAAAAAAAAAATTTATGCATGCATATAATATAAATAATCTACTAAAACAAAAAAAATCACAACTTGTTAACCTATAAGTTTATCGTGTTTATAGATTTCACACAAGCGTTGAGATAAACCTTCAAGTGCTGCCGAACACAAGCTGTGATGTATTCACTGACACACATATTTTAAAATATCCCTACACAGGACAAGCACGATACACAGCGACTCAACACGGCATGCTGACAAAATAGTTTTGTTCCGTCAATAATTTACAGCAGGCCAGATAACCTTGTCTACTACTGCTTCTGTGTAAGTTAAAGATGGTCCTAAAACACAGATACTTAGTGTAGACTTCACTAAACTAGGCCCAGCTTTATGAAGTGGGTGAGCGGTTCCCTTCCTTACTGCCCTTGCCGTCACTAACTCAAGAGCTGAGTCAGGTACCCATTTACAGCTAGGCGGACTAGAACGTGGCACAACCAGGTTTCGAACCTGTTTCAGTGGAAGACGTGTGTAAAATGTGTCAGTTATTTTGTCTGGCTCACCCGATATATACGGTACTTAGGTTTTTAAATATCGTTTGCTATAAACAAATTCACCCGTGTGTTGCCGGGGCCCGAAAGGGGAGCAAAGAATAGTAACACTGCACCCTACCACGCATGTCGTAAAAAGCGACTAAGGAGGGTTGGGCATGGGGCTGTTTACCCCATCCCGTAAAAACTTTGCACAGTGGGCTGATCACCTGCTTGCCAACCAATCTGATTACGGAAACAACGATAGATTGTTTGGTCTGTTTCTGTTCCACAAAGACGCCACTAGGCGTGGTGGAAACAGCGATAGATTGATCAATTTGTTGTTGCCCTAAGACGCCACTAGGCGTACTGGCCACATACTGCTTTGCCGGTTGGTGGCTAAGGAATAGAAGAAGAAGACATACTCTAAACTGGAAACTGGTTTGAAACCACACTCTCACATAACTAGTACTTGGCTTTTATCAAACGGAAGTTTGTACTGAAATCAAGTTTGAGTGAACTATTAAGCACAGTCACAGGATCGTACATAACCTTGCACAAAACATTCTCAACTTGCCCTTTAACAATTACAATCAGTGGAGAGCTTCCCTCTTAACGTGTGGCGTGTTCACTACTCTTCACCCAAGCGTTCATTTTTTATGCCACATTTTCTCATTTTTTAGAAGTTTTCGCTCAATCGAAGAGCAACAAAACCCCTACCCCTAGTTATCCTAATCCTAATGCCACCCTCGTTCGTTGAAATATCAATGATTTCTATTGGAACCGGGTTTCGGCAAAGTAGCGAACTATTAAGATATAGACAAGAGCAGCCAGTCAAATCATCCATTTATATCGTTTCGTATATATAAAGGTCAATCGTGATTAAACGCATAGAAATAGACAGATATAACTCAACGCTACTGTATATATGTACACATAAACCAGTGCTGAATAGATCTCGTTCAGAAAATTGTCAGAAACAATTATTTCTTTGTTTATTTCTTTCTTTCCTAACTAATTTCTTTCTTACTTTCTTTCTATGGAGCTCTCTTCGTCTCGCTGTCTATCTATCTCTCTCTCTCTCTTCTGTGTGCGCGAATTATTTTTTGTTGTAGATGTGCACACATTACACAGGAATAATATTAGGCAGGTTTTCGACCAAAAACAAACACAGATCAACTACAGACAAGGCAGCAACAATGAGCATCACTGTAGAACAGAGTTTGGAATTGAACTCGCCTTTAACATTGGATTAGTGGACTGTAAAAAGACATTCTACAGTTTAGATAACAACTTTGGAACTGATAAGGTATTACAGAGGGCCCCCCCCCCCCTTTCCCCCTTTTTCATTAACCTACAATAAAGAAAACATACGAAGTCATGAAGTACATAATTCTTCATGAAAGACAAAGTACATAAATCCGTTAGGGTAAGAATTGGAGTACTGCAGAGCTGCCTGTTGTTGCCATATTTCTTCTTACTGGTTATATACCGATTTATGAAAGCAACGACATCAACCAACAGTGGACTCTGACAAAAGAGCTTGTCCATTTAACTAGGGTTTCTAGACTGTGCCTATGAGCTCTTCTATCTTGTAACCATTACAAGATCAAATGAGAATACTGCACTTGATCAGGGGTCACGGTAACTGATAACAAAAAAAAAAAAAAGCAATAGGAACTTTAAATGCATTGAAAAATACATATCTTTAAAACATGGAGAACAAATAATAAAAAAAGAAAAGCTTAGAGACTTTCATAAATGCTTGCTTGCGCAGAATACA
The DNA here is from genome assembly GCA_024509875.1 of Oreohelix idahoensis. Lineage (NCBI taxonomy): Eukaryota > Metazoa > Mollusca > Gastropoda > Stylommatophora > Oreohelicidae > Oreohelix > Oreohelix idahoensis. The sequence goes on from JAMPIV010003545.1 coordinate 158,759, forward strand.
ATTTAAATGGTATGACAAGATCTCCAATGTGGTACTGATGGAAACAACTAGTCAAATACCACTGGAGGAGACAGACGACGGCCTAGGATAGGATACACACTGAGGAAATCAGCTGATGGAATTACAAGACAGTATTTGTTCTAGAATTCTCAGGGTCACAGAAATTAGAGAGACCTATAAAACACATGAAGAAGGAAATTGGGAGTCGGGCACAAGAGATGGAAAGACCTAGAAATTATGCCACAAGACAGGAAGGCGTGACGTGAATTTTTGAAGGCCCATGATCCATGAATAGCTGAGGAGTAATAATTAAGACAGCAACGATAACAAAAATGATTAAGGACTGTGAGAAGAAAAAAAAAACTCTATTTAAAATACGGATAACAGGAAAACAAGAACATTCTGAAATTCGTCATTTTGTTAGGGCTGAGACTAGAGGAGAATAAGGATGATAGGCCAAACTGTTATAGGGGAAAGGTTGGACACGAACTGGCACAGTATTGATTGATTCGATGCATTACTGTAAACATGCTTGGTACATTATAGCTACACACGGGCTCTGATTCTAAAGATATATCCAGTGGAGTGAGAGAAGTATAGAGAAACGCAATTTCAGAATAGGAAATGCTATAAGTAGATGAAGAAAAGAAAAGACAATTTTGATCTAATGAGGAAAAAAACAACAACAAAGAAGCATGGTTTCCGCAAAAAGACGATCGTGAAAGAACGCAACACTTAAATCAGCACCCAAATGACTAATTCAATACAGGACGGCAGATTATGGGGCATTACCGTGAATGTCATGTTCAAACAACATCATTTCCTAAGGTGTCCGAAACGAATCGAGAGTATGAAAACACAATGAAAGAAAGAGAAAAGGGTTCTGAAGACGAAACAACTCTCCAGAGACATCAAAATGGACAAAAAATATATCTGTATTTTACAGAGAATGGAATAAAAGAAAGAAGACATGAAATGCAAGACAGAGAGAGAGAGAAAGAACGCGTGATTGTTTATGTGCGTCAGCACGTGTGTGCATGTGGAGAACGAGAGAATGTAATTTTAATACATCTCGATCCTTGTTATCGTTTCCATTGGAAATCCCAAACTATTACTGCAGAATCAGTCACGCTCGTCTCCTCTAAGAGACCTCAAATGGCGACTTCACACGCATGTTTGGCTACCAATGATTACATTTGTAAAGAAGGCACACTTGTAAAAGAGGCGGGTGGCTGAGTAAATAGTGATGGGGCTGTTACAGGAAACACTTCTAAATGTGACTGGTAGTTCAATCATAAAACTGATACGAGTAAACTAGCAATGCAAAAACATAACGATAAACAAAAGCAAACACACAGACAGTCACACAAATTCACACACTGAAACAAAAACAAACAAAGCAAAGTGGTTCCTTACAACTCATTTCCCTTTATTATTATGTCTCTCTCTCTCAGTCTCTAAAACAAGTTGTCTAGGGAAGAAAGTAGGACGAACGAAAAAAACAATTTGAAGGAAAGAAGGCGAGGGACGCTTCAAACCTTGTTACCGCCATGCCTATCCGTAGCATGAGACAGATATACAAGACAAAGGGCCCTATCAGACGCAAAGAACCAAAACTCAAGGAGCAGTCACATTTGGTAAACAGAAGATGATGAAGCTGCAGTCATAACTGGGATGAAGGGGGAAAACTGCCATTCAATTCCTCATGGCCACAGTAAATGTAATGTAACGTTTGCTTATATCGTTCTTGCTTTTAAAGCTGAAGCTTTATTCATTCTTACTTGTCATAACAAGTTTCCCCGAGACGAATAGTTTTTTTTTAATAGTTACATTCAACATGGTATCCGACATTCTATATACTTGTTAAACGAAAGTTGGACATCTTTGTGTATGTGTATACATATGCATGTGTCTGCATGCATGTATGCCTACATGTATGCATACATTGTGTATATAACTAAACATTACACACATAAAGGTATGTTTCAGGCCCTCATGAGAAAAAAAGAAGTAGAAAACTAGACAAGAGAAAAACAACAGAAGTGAGTGGCTCACCGGAGAATCAAACCCAGGACCTTCCGAACGGCACCACCGCCTAGCTACGGAAGCGAATCACACTATCCTCCCTGCTGTATGCATGTATCTATGTAAGTTTGTATACATATGTATGCATACATGCCTACACTGTTATAAATTCTAATAATTCTCCTATAGTGTTTGTTGTATTTTATTTCATATCAGTACATACCAATGTATTTTTGGACAACAACGATTTTGATAACTGTTTACCTGTATGTATTTTTTTTTAAAATAAAGTTTTGCCTCGTTCTGGCTAGGCGCGTCCCGTTCAACCTAGTCGGTTATGTTAGGGCGCATGTCCAAACATAAAAGACCCTTAGGTCTGAGATTTGTATCTTATATAATTGCCCTGTATGTATGTATGTTTGCATGTATGGTATTTTGAGACAAGTATGTGCATGTATGTGAGTGAATTGATGTACTTGCGGTTGAGGAGATTTGAAATCAGAGTAGTATGTAAACATGTAAAGTGCCAGCGCAATTATATGATCATTCGGGATATGAAAACTTCGAAGTACAAAACACCCGTATTGAATTTCCGTACATTTTCCACACTTTTGTTAATTTTAATAATTCTCCAATATGGTATGTTGTATGTATTATACCTTATCATTACACATCAATGTATCTCATGGAAAATAAAGATTCTAATATTTAGGCTATGTCTCGAAATGTTCCCCAACATCTAGACTAGCTAATAATAATAATAGCCCCTTCAGTGATAAACATTTATAACACATAAGGAAGGGGAACCCCAGGCCTGTAAACAGTAAATAAATATTAGACAAACATAAAGGTATGTTTTCAGGCACTCGTAAGAAATAAAGAAGTAGAACACTAGACAACAGAAAAACAACAGACGTGAGTGGCTTACCTAGGACTCGAACCCAGGACCTTCCGTGCGACAACCCCGCCTAGCTATGCAAGCGAATCACACTATCCTCCCTGCCATCTAGGCATCACCAAAAAATGATGCTTCGATGACGGATCATTAGTGTGACCGCAAGACATAACACCGGAAATTTACCATGCGCAGTCCAGCCTATTAAAATGCAATCACTTCTGTTGTTCCCCTATTATACAGTACAGGTCTGACTAGAGCCCCTTTATCATATAAGAGTTACGCGAACTAAAATTTTGCCGCCATTTTCGACTGTACCAGTATTGCAGGAAGATGGACCCAATCGCGAGTTTCAGACCCAATATGCATTTTCGTTTAGGTTAACTAATAATTTGAAATAAAATTAGATGCAAATACAGTAGCACATATTTGTACTATTCTTTGTATTTCAACTAACAAAACAAAAAGAAGAAAACTAGTTTACTTACCGGTTTATTGAATAGAATCAGTAGCGTGAATTTTTAACACATACTCCGTTGAATTTTATATTCCGTTAGAATTCCACTATTTAGCAACAAATATTCCGTTAGAATTGCAACACTTAGCAAAACATACTACCTTATAAAATAATATAATAAAAATAATAAAAATTAATTATAATTTTATTTTAGTTTTATTATATAATTTTTATATATATATATATATATATATATATATATATATATATATATATATATATATATATATATATATATATATATATATATATATATATATATATATATATATATGATAGGAAACTCTTTACAGAGCGATACAACAGGAAGCAATCTGATCATCAGAAGAAGTCCCCCCGTCCGACAAGTGTTTCGGCCCTATATACTCCTTTACACTCTAAGGGGGGCGGGCCCACTTGGGTCATGACTCCCAAGCGTCTCAGCTTCCTGTTGTCTTGCATCGAAAATGAACCCATTTCACTTATGGTAGCAACTTTAAATTCCACAACTCCGCCAGCCGTGGAGGCAATTGTGAAAGTAACAAGGAGAAGACAAATTATTCCGTTCGTTCCGTCGCAAACACTGAGACACCAGCGCGAAGTCAACGAGTCGCCACTGCGCGTTCCCCACTGGACTTTTGATACTGACACCCCTTATAGTATACACCGCTTGTCGCCCCTGAGTCGCAGCCCGTTCACTAGTCCACCACAAACCTCAGCGTATTGTGGACTTAGAAAAATTCCTGGTGTTTTCTGTACCGCAGCGTTTATTGTTACGATCTCCATTCCCCATTGCGGTTGTTCCACAGCCAGCCTGATGCCTTTTCGGCAGTTTCACTAAGCCTCTTCAGGGCCCTTGTTCTCGACTGTCCCCTCAGCCCCAACAGTTTCAATAGATCATACACTGATGCAGCTGTGGTGAAGTGGGATGTTATAAATATTTATAGGGGACTTAGTGTACTGACTGAGATCAGCTGTGAAGGTATCTATATCTAATAAGAGTAGTGTATTATAGATAACCTTACTTGCTGCCACATATATATATATCAACAATTTAATTTATTCCACCACACTTGACAACACTGTGACACTCACATACATATAACACTCTAAAGGATATCTTAAAGGAGTCACTGATAACTTTTCAAATAACAATATGTATTCATTGCTGTCATGAAGGTATATGTGTCCTGATTCATATACAAAGGGAACCAGGAATCACAATCAATTTTAATTACAAGTTATATGTACAGAATTTATCAATATGAATATTGTAGTGACATATATTATTAAAAGTATCCTATGTGTGTCAGTTGTGTAGTAGTAGTAATATGAGGTAATACTGGTTTTGTTTTGTTCAAGCTCTGTTGGTATTTGTCATCATGACTTCAATAGTTTGTCTTTATTGGAACTAGTATTGGAGATGTTCTCAGTTCCTGATATTAAAACAATTTAATTCCCCTCTTAATGTTATTTTTACAATGTCATTTTAAGATGGGGGTACATAATTCCTTCCTTCAACAGATAGTCTATCTCTTCCTTCAAAGCTTTCTCCTTAGCAAACGGAATCGAATATGGTTTCATACAGACAGGTGTGGGGTCTATCAGTTTCATATCATATTCCAATAGGTTTGTATGCCCTGGTCGGTCTGTTAACACCTCTGCATGATTATTTAGAACCTGTTGCACTCTCTCTTTCTGAGTTTTCGTTAAATGTGTACTGATTTTCACCTGTGCTGCTGTCTCACAGGGGTGGAATGGATATTCAAATGATGAAAGTGGTTCCTTTTTCATCTCCATGGCGATGGACAAGGTCAACAAGTGTGTCTCTTCCTGATGTTCTCTTTCCAAATATTTCTTCAGGAGATTCACATGATAGATTTTTTCTTTCCCCTTCTTATCTATCTTATAATTTGTTCTAGACACCTTCTCTAGAACTGTATATGGACCCTGCCATCCAATTTGTAACTTATTCTGACTCCCGGGCAAAAGAAGCAGTACTTTCTCTCCCACAGCCAAATTTCTGTCTTTCGCCCTCCTGTTATAATAGGCAGCATGTTTCTTCCTGGCTTGTTTCAAATTTTCATTGGCAAGTTTCCAGCCAGTTTTTAAACGAGTGGTCAGCTCATTCACATATTGGTATGAAGATGTAATGTTTTCCTCTGCCTTTTCATCAGTCCACGTTCTTAACAAAGCTACATGTGGACCTTTAATTGTGTGGACCTATTTGTCCATGCACCGGTATGGTCTCTTCCACTCGAAGCTTTATAGTGATGATTTTTCCTCCCAGAATTATCATTCACAAAACGACCGCTACCAATTTTTCTTTTGGGGCTTTCTCCCCACTTAAAATTCTTGATGAGAGATTTCCTCTCTACATCCTCTTCCTCCAGTTTGTTTAAGTCCGATTGAGGGATTTTCGGCTTATCCTGGGGTAAGACATCTTTTTGCACTCTCCGCATAGTGGCCATTGTAAAACAGTTAAGTGAAGCTTGTCCGTGAAAAGGGGCTTCCCATTCCATTTGGTCCACTTTATCAAATCTATTTTTCTTTTTATTTTCAGGCCTAATTTTGCCCCGTGGCGTGTCCAGGTCCTGATCCATGTTCCCACTTGTGGGTGTTCCCTCATGTGCTATGTTACACCTTTCTACAAAATTCTCAATGTCCCATCTTGCTTTGGGCCAATAATAATTGTGAGCCACCTTTTGAATGATGGTACCTATCTTCTCATGGTCCCCATCTGGTTTCACATGTAGGCTCCTTATTAAGTCTGCCCTATATCTTTTAGAAAGTACCAGCTGTACCTGACCTTTGGATCTAGCTCCAGTCTTCCTATACATCAACTTGTTTTTCATGTAAAAATCTCCCTTGCCTGGAGTTGTATGACAAGTTGACAATTTTCTGAAACAAGGCTTGAGTGTTTTATCCCCAGCCTGTGCCTTCCTCATCTCTTCTGAAGTGGTATCTAACATAATATCCTCCTCCTGTCTTGAGGTCGACCTGACCTGAAGGGTTGCCATATACACAGGTTTCCTTCTGCAACGGTCAGTGTCATGATTGTCCATCTGACAATTCTTACACCACCTTTTTCCTTGGTTGAAAGATTTTCTTTCATCATATTTCCTTTCATCGAATTGTGGGAATTTATTTTTATTTTCATACCGTGGCCTATCAAACTGGTGCTTACCTTTATTTTGATCCCTAGGATCAAATTGATTAAAGTTCTGTGGTGCCCTAAAGTTATCCACTTGTTTCTTTTTATTACCTGTTACCTCTGCTTGAGCTGCTTGATACCTTTCAGCAACATTTAGCAACTCACCCAGCCTCTCTGCACCTTGTTCCATGAGAAACTTTCTCAGGTCTGGAGCCATGGACTCTCTTAATTGCTCTATAAGGACCATTTCCTTAAGATCTTGGGTTTTCCCCAGAGAAGTCCATTTCTCCAAGTATGTCTCTATTCGTGCAGAAAACTGGTGATAGGTTTCACCTGACAGTAGTTTAGCATTCCTAAATTTTTTCCTATAAAATTCTGCATTCTTTTCATACCTTAACAAAAGAGCCTGCTTTAGCATGTCATAATTTTCCTGATCACCTCTGCTCATTTTTGCAAAAACTTCATAAGCTGCCCCACGAAGTCCTTGAGATAACTTTAAGCTCCACCTCTCTCTCTCTCTAACCCATACGTGGTAGCTAATAGTTCATACCTATTTAGGTAGCTCTCTATATCATCGTCTTTCTCAACAAAATGATCTAAATGAAAATTCATAGCTGAGGTTGAGGCTCCTTGGCTAGCAGTGGCATCAGAGGCAAAGGGACTGGCACCATTTTCAGGAGCATGGCCTTGAAACTCAAACTCCCTTAGTCGTAACTCATGTTCCCTTTGTAATCTTTTATCTTCTGCTTCCCTTTCTGCAGTCAATCTTCTTTCTTCTGCTTCCCTTTCTGCAGCTAATTTCTTCTCTTCCCTTTCTGCAGTCAATCTTCTTTCTTCTGCTTCCCTTTCTGCAGTCAATCTTCTTTCTTCTGCTTCCCTTTCTGCAGCTAATTTCTTCTCTTCCCTTTCTGCTTCCAATTTCTTAGCCTCAGCCTCAATCTGCAACCTCTTAGTCCCAGCCTCAGCCTCAAATTGTAACTTCTTAATTTCCCTTTCAGCCTCTAACTTTCTTTCGGCTTCAAACCTTCTTTCTTCGCGTTCAATAAATTTGTCACATTCCGTAGTGACATAGGCAACCATAACTTGCCCATCTAATCCTAACTCTTTTGCAGTCTGAACAGCAGCAGATCGAAATTTGGCCAGGTCCGCCATTGTCTATCAGGTAAATTTATACAATGTCTAACCAACAATTCAATCTCTAAATATATATCTAATGGACAACACAGGCACCGTGAGCTCAACCTTATTTAATTCCACCTAAGGATACCTTTTAATTCTTATATTCCCTGAAGTGAATTACCCCCAATATTTTTAATAGGGAAAGATTCAAAATCCCAAGAGCGAGACCCCAATATATGTGGTGAAGTGGGATGTTATAAATATTTATAGGGGACTTAGTGTACTGACTGAGATCAGCTGTGAAGGTATCTATATCTAATAAGAGTAGTGTATTATAGATAACCTTACTTGCTGCCACATATATATATATCTCAGTCAGAATTATTCTGGAATAGTGTGATGACTACGTTGTATGTCTAGGGTATGTGTATGATGAAGTGTAAGTCATAACAACAACAGACAGATAAACAATTTAATTTATTCCACACACTTGACAACACTGTGACACTCACATACATATAACACTCTAAAGGATATCTTAAAGGAGTCACTGATAACTTTTCAAATAACAATATGTATTCATTGCTGTCATGAAGGTATATGTGTCCTGATTCAAATACAAAGGGAACCAGGAATCACAATCAATTTTAATTACAAGTTATATGTACAGAATTTATCAATATGAATATTGTAGTGACATATATTATTAAAAGTATCCTATGTGTGTCAGTTGTGTAGTAGTAATATGAGGTAATACTGGTTTTGTTTTGTTCAAGCTCTGTTGGTATTTGTCATCATGACTTCAATAGTTTGTCTTTATTGGAACTAGTATTGGAGATGTTCTCAGTTCCTGATATTAAAACAATTTAATTCCCCTCTTAATGTTATTTTTACAATGTCATTTTAAGATGGGGGTACATAATGTTGAGCTCAGCTGTCCACATCAGCTTATCTTGCGTGATGGCGGCAGGAAGAGACTCCTCTGCTCGATTTCTCCCCTGTGCTCTGGAGACACCTCACTGATAGCTAAATGGACCAAGGAGTATGCTGTCCGACTCTGGATTCAGCAAAGCTCTGACCAGGTGCTGCTCAATACCATCAAGACCACGGTCCCTGAAAACAAGAAGGATGTACCTTCTACGTCATAACTAATTTATACTCTCTTTTTACACTGAGCACAATACATCACAAACATTGAGTTCAGAGCGTTAGGCCAACTGTCAGCTTCATCTGAAATACTTTATACCAGTATTTCCCTCCCTAATGGTTACTACGCCTCTGCAATTCCAGCATTATTTCTGTCTAATCAATAATCTAGGTGTCAGTGTACTGTTTGGCCATTCCATGCAGTTTTACTTTCCTCCGACACCTTCTGTTCAGGCTGGAGCATTATAGGCTTTTCCTCATGTTCGCTACTGAACTACACATATATACAGGCATAAATTAACAATTTACATTCAATTTTCATTAAAAGATATTGAATATTTCAAACCTACCACAATTCATGGAAATACACAGATACGTTGACTAGCAATGAATTCTGGCACAAATACTGGCACAATTTCCCATCTGCTTATGTTCCAGGCTTTTATTTAGCAAAAATATGAGCTGGCTTCAACGCACTGTTGCTTTATCAAGCTTATTTGAACTAGTGGTCTCGAACTAACGCTCCTAAGTGATTATATCAGCGAGTCTGGCCAATGGAGCCACGTTTCGACAAGTGTTTGAAAAAATTTTACCTTCCTACGTCTCCCCAAACAACCAAGGATAGCATTTATAGTCCGACTAATCGTGTGTAGCCTTACATATCATTCCAGCCAATCAGTTCAAATGTAACTTGTGGCCCATTTCCCGTACAATGGTGGTTTAAAAAATCTACCACTGAGCGATTCTGATTTTGGGTGTTGTCTGACAGCACCATCATTTTATTTTGGCTATAACTTGTTAATTCCTAGACTATTTGCGTAACGTTTTACATATTCTTTGTCAGCAAGCCCTAAGGAACCCAAATATACAAATTTAAAAGAGCTACGTGGCTGCGTTCAAAATATGCAATTTCTTCTACCTCCTGTTTCGAAGATGTGCTGTCTGGGTACTGTAATGTTTTCAAACGTAAACCCATCTAATGTCATCTTTTCTAATAAGCGTTTTCCCGGTTTTTTAAAACCTAACTCTGGGAAGGTTAGTGTTTTTATCACTGTCCGTCTGAAAAAAAAGTTAGTGCATGTGGCCTTACACGCGTGATAGTAGTAATTGTGTATCGCGTTACGCTTGTTGGGGTGGCATTAATAGCGAGACGCGTGTTTAATTTTGCATGCGTTCCTGATTTTATTCGCCCCTCTCTCTTTCTATTTGAGTCCATCTGTTCGTTCGTTTTGGTAACGTAGTATAATTAATGTTAGGATTAATTTAGGTCATTACGCAGTGTGCCTCTCAATGTTTTTCTTAGAAATGCAATACCCGTTTTAATGTGTTGTAGAAACGCTTGTATTTATGCAGTGGCTTATATTTAACGTGGAAACGTTACAATTTGCAGACGAAGCATAAAACAAAGGGGATTTCGAGTACATTCTTTGTGACAGCACTGTTATTTTACCATTGCTCTTTTCTTTATTAAATTTATTTGTTAGGCTTTATATTTACCTGATAATTTATATATGTGGATTAGAATATTTCACGACAGCAGCCACAAGCCCTCTTGCGCCCACTTCAACAGCCATGACCCTTGCAGTGAACCCATCGTGTCTCAGATCCGCGGCCAGATCACTATACTTGGCCGCTTTGAATGAATGTTGCTCATCTAATCTGGATTCAAATGGCACTGTCAGTTCAATCAGTATGACCTGAAGCGTTGCTACAGAATGAAGCACTATATCCGGCCGTCTCCGCGATTTTCTGATACTCTCTGGATATGCCCCTCGTCCAGGTAGGTCTACCGCCATCTCCCAATCATTTGCACAATCAAGAAGAGATGGTAAACTGCTACCAGGTTTATTCGGTTTGGGGTGTGCTGACTTTCCTGCCCTCAGAAAGTATGTGTTTGCGGTGTCTGGCCGGACTTTGCTATTCGCCTTCATTCTTGCCAGATCTATTGTCGCAGCAAGCTCATTTAGCACTTTGTTATGGCGCCAAGTGTATCGCCCTTGCCCTAATGACACCTTACACGCTGAGAGCACGTGTTCAAGTGTCTGCCTCCCCTGGCACAGGGGGCACTGCTCATCATCCGACTTTCCCCATTTCACAAGGTTGGTGGCCGACGGCAGCAGGTCATACAGTGATCTGACAACGAAGCTGAGCCTAAGAGGTGCCATATGCCATATATCATTCCATGTCAAGGACCTCTGCAGGGCTCCTTCCCATGTAGTCCATTGGCCTTGTTGGACCTGCTGCACTGCTTTTTGCAACCTCTTATCATTCTCAGCTTCTCGTATCTCCTGAACTACCATGTCTCTGCGCTCCCTGCTTGATGCCTTGGACCACCAGCGGATGTCTCCATGACCAAATCCCCGTCTATTCGTTTGTGTGTATCCGATTACCTCCCTCAGTTTGAGTGACTCTTGGGCAGCATCAACAGCTTCTTCCACTTTCCACTTCCTTCCCGTTTTCAGTGTGGGCTGAATGGACTTAACCACGTCATCAGCTGACTCGCGTAGCATCATTGCAAGCCTTGCCTTTCCAACTTTGTACTCTTCAACAACTGACTTGAAAGGAAGCAGAAGTTTTGACTTTTTGCAGTACAGTGCTACATCTGACAGACCTGGTGGTACTCCTAGCCATTTTCTCATGAACTTGTTGACCTTCTTCTCTATGGCTTCCACTGTACTTGTGCTTATTTCATATATAAGCAGTGGCCACAGCAACTTTGGTATCAACATGAACTGGAGGCACCACAGTTTGAACTTCCCCAGGAGTCTGCTTTGGTCTATGATCTGTAGCCCTCTGTCTGCCATTTCTATTGTCTGTTGCACTGCCTTTGAGTCTTTTAATGAGGCATCGTACACCCTGCCAAGACTTTTAACAGGTTCCTCAATGACAGTAGGGATTCTTTGGTTGGAAACCGTGAATATGACCTCTGCTATCTTCCCTTTCCTGACTGATAGGCTTCTCGACTTCTTGGGTTTGAAGCTCATTCTGCACCAGCTGACTAGTTCATCCAGGCGTGCTAACATCCTCCGGGCCTGATGTTCATCTGATGTCAGAATTGTTGTGTCATCCATGAATGCTTTGAGCGGTGGCATGAGACACATTCCACCGAGCTTTGGACCTATAGCCATTCCTTCAGCCGCATTGAGGATTACCTGCATAGCCATCACGAATAGTATCGGAGAGATGGTACATCCCATCGCAATTCCAACTTCAAGGCCAATCCACTTCGTTGTGTACTCTCTGGTTGAAAATCTGACAGCAAACCCTGCGAAATACAGCTTCAGCATTGCTGCAATCTCTTGTGGAACATGATACATTTCTAGGGCCTGCCACAACATCTGGTGTGGAACGGATCCATAAGCATTCGCTAAATCCAACCAGATTACATGGAGGTTTGTTCTGTCAGACTTTGCCTTTTGGATTGCTTCCCATATCATTGTGGCATGCTCTAGACATCCTGGTGTACCTGGGATACCTCCTTTCTGAATGGTAGTGTCAATGTACCCATTTGCCAGGAGGTATGTAGTGAGTCTTTTCGCCATCACTGAGAAGAATATCTTCCCTTCCACATTGAGTAGTGAGATTGGCCTGAACTGACTGATGTCTGTGGAATTTTGCTCCTTCGGGATGTAGACTCCGTTCGCCTTTCTCCATTCCTTGCTTACAAGCTGGGTTTTCCACGCACTCTTCAGTAAACGAAGCAGTCGTTTGAGCATCTCAGGGCATCTCTTATACACCACATATGGAACACCATTAGGACCTGGAGCTGACTTGCATCGAGCTTTCTGGACAATGCTTTCTACCTCTTGCACCGTTGGGGGCTTGGTGTTAAATTCAGCTCCTGGCTTACTCGGCCATTTAAGGCCTGCCATGCTGCTGAGCGGCTCATCTTTGCGACCATCTGAATATGTCATTCCAAGGTGTTCTTCCAGGTCTTCTTTCCTGATGTTTAGCGTACCCGACCGTGGCTGCTCAAACAGTTCTTTGGCAAACTTGAAGGGCTCCCTGAAGAATCTTTCCCTATCCATTCGAGTCTTCCTTTTCTTCCTGCACAACCTTTCTGCTCTACAAAGGGCATTATGTTGGCCTTTCAGGTGCTCCCAAACCTGTCGTAACCCTTCCTTCTCTGCGGCAACTGCGTTTTTGAACAGTTTTCGGGCATGCTTCTTCTGTTTTCTGATTTCTTCTATTTTAATTTGTCTTCTGCTTTTTTTGTGGTGGGTTACCTTCCCTTGCCTCCCTCACTCCGAACACTTTGCGACAGTGCAGATATATTATGTCGCCGAAGATTTCCAGCTTCTTCTCCAAAGTTATCTGCTTCAGGTTGTTATCCAACTCTTTTGCCAAGGCTTCGTCCAGCTGTTCCCAAAGCCCCTTTGCACTGGCGGGTGGAAACTTGATTGCATCTCTCTTCCCGTCCAAGAAGTGTGTGAGATCATCATCAGGCAGATCAACTTGAATGTACTCAGCACTGTGGATTGACTCCTGGCTGCGTTCTTCTAACGTCTTATCCGTCGAGACAGAGCGCTGTTGATCTCCCCCTGATGACCTCCCACACCCCTTTTTCGTTCTGTGGATTTTCATTCCTCTCTGAGTAGAGAATTCCCTACCACAGGCACATGGAAACTCCAGCCGTTGTTCAGAGCTCGAAGTCCGTGTAACGGGTCTGGTCGATTCCAATGAGGCGCCTGTGGATTCATCATTCCCCCCCCCCCCCCCCCTTTCGGTGAATCCTGGGGGCATCTATCGTTTTGGGGTTCTATAGCAATTGAATACAGCTTACGGGGTGCTAACCCGGTCAGCCGGTTTCTAGTCTTTCCCAGTGTCATCTGTCTTTCCAGAAGTCAATCGGTCTTTTCCCGATTGTCACTGGTTTGACCATGTAACTATGATAGGAAACTCTTTACAGAGCGATACAACAGGAAGCAATCTGATCATCAGAAGAAGTCCCCCCGTCCGACAAGTGTTTCGGCCCTATTCCACAACTCCGCCAGCCGTGGAGGCAATTGTGAAAGTAACAAGGAGAAGACAAATTATTCCGTTCGTTCCGTCGCAAACACTGAGACACCAGCGCGAAGTCAACGAGTCGCCACTGCGCGTTCCCCACTGGACTTTTGATACTGACACCCCTTATAGTATACACCGCTTGTCGCCCCTGAGTCGCAGCCCGTTCACTAGTCCACCACAAACCTCAGCGTATTGTGGACTTAGAAAAATTCCTGGTGTTTTCTGTACCGCAGCGTTTCTGTATATATATATATATATATATATATATATATATATAAAATATATATATATATATATATATAATATATATATATATATATATATATATATATAATATATAATTATATATAATATATATATATATATAATATATATATATATATATACTGTACAGTACTTTGCAAAAAAAAAATGGCAGTCAATTTTGCTCAACTAAATAAGCTGAAATCTAATTAAATATGCATGTTCTGCCCAAATTTGCATTCCACTTAAGTGAGCAAACACTACCAAAAGTAAAAAAAAATTAGCGGAGAGTAACGTGCCTTGATAATAGAGCAGACGACAATTTCTAATGCTAGTTGCTGAAAATGGATACAAAGGTAAAGTGTATGTTAATTTCACAGCTTTGGAATGAAGGAAATCAAACATGTTCCAACATTTCTAAAAACTTGAACATTCCTGAGCGGACTGTCTACAGAGTTGTGAGTAAATTAAAAGCAGGTAATGGAATCGAGCGAAAAGAAGGTAGTGGGGGGCCAAGAATTTTGGTCACAAAGGACCATCGGTGTCTCGCCCAAATCGTTCGGGCTGGGCCAATGAAGAGTGTAGAAAACATACGGCAGCGCATGATCGAGTTGGGAAGCCCAGAGGTATCTAATGCTATTGTCAACCGGGAGCTACACAGGATGAATTACACAAAAAGCGGGTAATTTCGTCACCATTGCTCACAGAGACTCACAAACAGATGCGCTTGAACTGGTGCCACGAACACCAAAATTTGTCATGGGACAATGTGATTTTTTCAGATGAATGTTCTCTTTGGTCTTATCCTGCTCAAATAAATATTTGGACGAAAGGCTCTGTAACGCCTGTGTACCAGCGACCGAAACATACCTAGAAATTCCATCTTTGGGGAGGGGTGTCAGCAGAGGTGCCACCCCACTGTGTGTTTTCACAGGAATTCTCACGAAAGAAAGGTACATCGACATACTAGAGGGACACCTTCTGCCATTTATGCAGGTCATGTACCCCGACGGGTGCACATTTCAACATGACAATGACCCAAATCATACAGCTCATACCCCCAAAGCATGGCTGCAAGAGAAGAATGTGATAGTGCTGAAGTGGCCCAGCAACAGTCCCGATCAAAACCCAATTGAAAACGTTTGAGCACTACTCAAGAATCATTTAAAAAAGAGTGGACTCAGAGACGTTGAACAATTGAAGAAGGTAGCTGAAAAATACTGGGACAGTCTGACTCTCAATTACCTACAAACATTTGTGGGAAGTATGCCTCGCCGCATCCAGGCTTGCCTTGCTGGAGAAGGCAACATTATATTGTACTGAAACCACTGTTAATAGATAGGGGAGATACCAATCTTCCTCTGGACATACAGTTTTTATTATTATTTGCTTCTATGAGTGTGCTGCGTTGCGAAAATATGACTGCCATTTTTTTTGCAAAGTACTGTATATATATATATATATATATATATATAATATATATATATATATATATATATATATATATATATATATATATATATATATATATATATATATATATATATATATATATATAATATATATACTTCATATATATACTCAATATATATATATATATACTCGTATATTATATATATACTCGTATATATATATATACTCGTATATTATATATATATATATAATATATATATATATATATATTTTATTTTATATATATATATAAATATATTATATATATATATTTATATATATATATATAATATATATATATATATGAAATATATATATATATATATATATATATATATGGGACCCAAAGATGCAGCAATAGAGAATGCAGTCAGCGACCCATAGCTTGACAGCTTGCGTCAGGGTCAGCGAACCAGAGCTGACCAAGACCCTACTCCACCTCCACGTGGTGGTCCTGGAAACAGGCTGCATCACTGCAGTCTGGCTGAGAAAGTAGGGTAGGGATCGAAGAAAGAAGGCAAACCCGGTCCCAAAAAATGCCATGCATAAGTCGGATGTGTCGGCCGAAAGGCGCAGATATCGCAGCTCCGGTGTAAACAGACACAACGCAACCAACGTACTGTTTAGGACGAACGAGGAAGAAGAAGATATATATATCTACATATATATATATATATATATATATATATATATATATATATATATATATATATATATATATATATATATATATATATATATATATATATATATATATATATATATATATCTCGTATATATATATATATATATATATATATAAAGGGTATATATTATAATATTTATATATATATATATCTTATATATATATAATATATATATATATATATATATATATATATATATATATATATATATATATATATATATTTTTTTTTTTTTTTTCTAACTAGCGGCACTCGAGCTTTCCAGCCCTTTTGGCCCAATGACATGTCATTGCGAGGCTGGGGGGTCAGTGGACTTTCCTTCCAACCCGGTCAGGAGCTTTGCTCCTTCCCATCCACAGGGGGTTTATGTGCAGGAGCCGTTCAGGTTATTCAGTCAAATTCCCGGTCGTAAACATTCCTTCAAACGCTGACGCCCGGGCTTGAACCTTGAAAACCTGGTCGCCAGTACAACGTTGCAGCCATTACACCAGCGCGGCTCCCATATATATATATATATATATATATATATATATATATATATATATATATATATATATATAAATTATCTGTTAAAGTCAGTTATATAACTGAAACCACCAGGCCTTTACACCCCTCCATTTTAATATTATTCTTGTTCAGAGTTTCTTCTTTATTTTGTTTTTTTGTTTTTATTTATTTAACGTATAAGCATAATTGTGATTGTCCCTATTTATAATGATTTGACAAATGTGATGCCACTTTCTCATATCGGCAGTTGTTCATATTATTTGGGATTGAAAACAATATATATCCTAATTATAACCCATCAGAGGTTGAACGGAATATTTATCTTCAATTAAAAAAAAAAAAATTTTACTCGATGCTTATTCTCGCTACTAGCCCTGGTATTGTCCAGCCGAAAATGGCGTCTTCGTCTTTCAGCCTCGTTTTCGATTCTGACATAGTTCGCGTAACTCTCTATACATCAAGGGGCTCTAGGTCTGACTACACAAGACAAAGACCTTGATACTGTGTCTTACGAGTGCCTGAAAACATACCTTTATGTTTGTCTAATATTTATTTACTGTTTACAGGCCTCGGGTTTCCCTTCCTTATGTGTTATAAATGTTTATACAATACCAAAAACCTGCCCTCTGTCCTGTACTTACTGTTCTTAGTCTTCTATCATTTACTAGATACAGTATCAAGGTCTTTGTCTTGTGTAGTCAGACCTATACTGTATAATAGGGGAACAACAGAAGTGATTGCGTCATTAATAGGCTGGACTGCCCATGGTAAATTTCCGGTGTTATGTCTTGCGCAGCGCACTAATGACCCGTCATCGAAGCATCATTTTTTGGTGATTCGCTTGCATAGCTAGGCGGGGTTGTCGCACGAAAGGTCCTGGGTTCGAGTCCTAGGTAAGCCACTCACGTCTGTTGTTTTTCTGTTGTCTAGTGTTCTACTTCTTTATTTCTTACGAGTGCTTGAAAACATACTTTTATGTTTGTCTAATATTTATTTACTCCTTCAGTCATAACTGACTATGGGAATGCGCCCCTGAGATTACAGCCCTCAGCTGCTTATTATTCTGATGTTTTCTCCTCTCTTCGGCTTGTTGTGTGAGCTTCTTTTCGCCCAATCTGAGGTGGCGCCGTAAATAGCATCGCCACTTGGTGCGATCGGCAGTTCATCCTCCCACGTTGCTGGATTTATGTCCAGTGCCCTCATATCTCTCTTGCACTTACTTACTTAGTCGTTCCCGTTCTACCGTGAGGTGTAGAGGTTTGGAAGAGAGAGCGCCAGACTATCCTATCGGCTGTCTTCCTCCTGGCCTGGTTCCATTCTAGTCCTCGGTCCTTCAAAGATTATCTCTCTTGCACACATCTTTGAACCTCAGCTGCGGTCGCCCAACTGTTCTTTTGCCATCTGCCAATTGCCCGTAGAAGATATATTTCGGGATGCGACCATCTTCCATGCGGCGGACATGACCAAGCCAGCGTAGTCTGCGCTGTCTAAGGGCTCTTACAGACGAGCGTTTCTCGCATGTGACGAATAAAAGAGTAGGGATTTAGAGAAAGCAGACAGTCTCGCTCGGCTGCGCAGCCGAGCGAGAGTGTCTGTAAATCCCTACTCTTTCATTCGTGGAATATTTCACGTGGAATATTTTGAAAGTACCACACCCGACTCGCCTGTTTGATAAACTATTCAAATTATTTTCAAACTGTTAAAACTTAAGTGATTATTAAATTTTGTTATTTGTAATGTTACAAATTTAACTTCGATTTAATCATTTTACAGTTACCGAAGTTGTCTCAGTCAAATTACTACACACACTCTAAACAGAGCTATACCAGAATAGTAAGAATTCCACTGAGTAAATCAGGGGTGGGGGTTTGAACGAGCTGAAATTAATAAGTGCTTAATTCCTTCACAAAAGTTGTCGGCATATTCTAGAATTAACGTGCTCAGCCAAAGCAGCATTGTTTTCGCTTATCTGAATATCTTGTGAAGACTCCCTTTGTAATAGAAGTGTCATTACCCTTCTATCTACATCTCTGCCAAGAGTAATCTTGTGCGAAGGCAGATACCTTTGAAGTCCATATTAGATACTCTTGAGTTTTGGCCACTGTTGGACCACTACTGCAAAGCAGGGGAGGCAATACCGTCACACGTAGTAATGCCTGCCATTTAAGAGATCAATTTTAATCCCAATCAACATTTTACCATCCCTGAATATAGAATCTTTCAAAACGATAGGATAGAAAAATAAAAAAGGAGGAGTGGTGGCATTTATAGTTCATAAAACGTATAATAACTGACTGGAAATCATTAGGAACAGAAAATTTTGAAGGAATAAATACAACAGTATGTTAGAAAAAATTACAGTAGTTAACTTCTACTGTTCAAGTGGAAAAATAAGTGAACGAGATATCAGAGAAGTAAACAAAAGAGTAAGCAACAAAACAGTTATAGTGGGAGATTTCAATGACTCATCATACAGCCTAAAGGGGGAGGGGGGCGCAATATGATAAATAAATCCAGAAAACTACTGTTAGACTTCATTGAAAACAATGATCTAATCATAGCATATACTAAAATATGTGCTCGTTCTCAGGGTGGTAGGCAAGAAGATTAAGAATTTTGCTTTGACTGGTTGACGTTTGACTCATTCAACCTAGATACATCATCCTATTGGATACATCATGTAACCAATTCCTGTAGATATTACTTTATGTAGCATATTATCTTCTTTTCCTTCATCAGCTTTTAAAGCACATTGGTCTATGCATAAATACATTTTGTGTAATTCACATTCTCATATAAAATACATGCAACAAAGAAATATAAAGGAAACATATAAATTATAATTAGTAAAATTGAAAAGAAAATGTTTACAATTTGCCATGATTATTACTCTTTGTAACTGGTCCTCTGTGCATGTAAATAAAACTGACACCGTTTTAGTAAGAGGTTAGAAACACAAGATCAACGGCACGCAAAGCAAAACAGCAAAGAGTGTGGCGCATGTCGGACATAGAAAAAGACAATGGCTAGCCACCGTGGAAGAGATTGGGGCCTTACCACGTACTTCCTACAGAACGTAATGGGATCACAACAACAAGATAAGAACCGATATGTAGAGAACTCTCTGTCCCCTGGGGAAGAATCTACTGTACAAATTAACAGGGAAGAGGCAACTCCTCTAATGAGTAAGGAAGTACATAATGACGAGTGTTCCTTAAATTCTGTTGAAAGGGAGCATTCTGAGAAAGACCACCTAAAAATTAGTAGGAGAAGCCTAAAAATAGGAACATGGAATGTTAGAACTCTAAACGGAGAAGGAAAGCTTGACAATCTTATATTAGAGGCATCAGACATGAAACTCGATATACTGGGAGTTGCAGAGGCAAGACTTTTGGATACAGGCTACATAACTGTCACGAAGTGGATTTAAGACTAGAGGTTGCCTACCTAAATAGACTAGACCCTAGTGGAAAGAAAGACTAAGAAGATAGATTTCAGAAGAAAAATAACAGTGACTGTGGGAGATGAGGCTATTGGCGTCAAGGGTCGAGAACCGAAATTGACTCTCCCTTGCCACTAAGTGACGTAATGTTTTGCGATAACCTCACTACCTCTAGCTACCAAGACTGGGATAAGGTTTAATACTTAACACCACAGACACCACTTACAGACAACATATAGGTTGAAGTAAGTGACTGATCCAGCCGGAAATTTACAATGGATTTTATTTACACCACACAAAAAAATTCATATAACATACTACAAAAATAGAATAAACATGCGTGTTCCTACACCTGGAAAGAACATAACAATTAATTTCAAGTGATTAGGTAAGGTAACCCCACAGTCGCCCTCCCCTCAACCTGTAAGGAAGAAAGGTAAGTAATACAACAACATGTGAAGGAGGATCTCGAACACCAGATCCGTCTTTCTCCTAATCAACCTGATATCATGTAAACACACCCTAACTCCTACTGTCCGTCTGTCTGCAGACGTGTTTCTACACAAATGACGTGCCTACACCGCTGCTCCACTATAGGCTAAATATTCTCTGACTATCACCAAGTCCACGACCAGAACCCTTCTATCACCTCCGACACAACTTACAGATGACTTGCTGAGTTCTAGTGTTATGTTCAGTGTCTGTCTGACACTCCTAGTTCCTACAGAAAAAAGCGACTCCTCCACTACTCTCCTTCTCTCCCTCTATTGCAGCTCAGAGGTATTTTTACCCTCTTTCCTCTGACTGCCGTTGTAGCTGCTAACTTGAATTGGCATTCTGGTTTCTCGACTTGGACTCTTCTGCACTACCAAATGACGATTCTGGAAAAATCACAGGCCCCGTTACCCATCTCTTGGGTCTGGGCCGTCGGTGTTATTATGTCCGACCAATCACGACACCTCTAGGCCCTGCGCCTAGGTTCAGTGTGTGCTTTATCTGAGCGTGAATATGCTCCGAATTTTATTAAGAACCTCTTGTTCTTGCTCAAGAAGTCTGTGCTTCCAGCTCCTTGCTTTCTTGAGGACAAAACGGTTGCACCAGTGACCCCCTTGTCACTTCTGCCCTTTCTTTCCTGGCTCTGCCGACTCTTCTTCTCATGAGAAGACCGGCGAACTTCTAGCCGCTCAAGGACTACTGTAGCCCTAGCTGCCACGCCTGGAAAATATCTGCTGTGGACAAAACAATAACAAATATATATCGCACAACAAATTTCCCATATCCTTAACACTTAACTCCCTTAACTCTCACTCTTCAACACTTAAATCCCAACTCTTCAACCACTTAAGTCTCAAATCTCTAACACTTAAGTTTTTTCAAATCTCGAACACTTAAGTTTTCAAATCTTCCATACAGCTCCCATGCTCTAGTATCGCTTCAGCGATTAGTAAACATGCCTACCCCCACTTTCCCTCAAATACCGTCCTATCGACACTCTAATCTCCAGACTCAGCTGGCTTAATCTCTTACAGGCTGGCGGCTTAGGTTAGCCGTCACAACATTCTAACCACTGAATGAACCTGTTGCCAGTAAATTCCTGGCCCTACTATTTAACAATGATCGATGTGTTTACCTGGCTACCCAAATACAATAGACTTCACCCGAGATAATAATCTCCCGTCTCCATGAATTCATCAGTATAAACATATGTCTATTAAATAAGGGACTAATTAAAAATCCCAACTAGACCCGTAACTGCTGACTTCAAAATGTAGGTTTTACCCACACAGAGAAAAATACACAATTTCCCATGCTCTAACATTTAAAAGTCACTCATTCTTAACAACAGCGTGACCCAAATTGGTCCGCTGGTAATTTACACACACGTGAAGAACAAATTAAATACACACCAAAACCCTAGCGTATTATTCGCTAATATTATAACTCAAATATTGAGAAATCTACACCCACGTGTCGGGAATATTATTTACACCCGATTCTGATAACAAGTACATTAAAATCTCTAAAGGAACTGAAATCCTATTTTACGAATGCAATGCATACCTAGTTATCTCCCCTCTCCTTCCGTTATCAGATTCCCCCCACTAAAAAAAAAGGACACGCAGCACGTGCTTAGATACCCTCTCAAATCCTTGAAAAATCACAATGAAATTACGTGCATCGTGTCTCAAAATTATAGTATTTAACATCTACCATCTTTAAGCTTTCATTATCTCATAAAAAGAATGAATGCACTCTGATAATAATTTAGATAAGAGGGTAACTCATGGCATGTCCGTTATGAACTAAAATTAATTTAATTCCGCGAGCGTGTTTTACGCTGCACCATTTAAAATCACAAATCCAGGAAAAATTAGATCCCCTGTCTTCTGACAAATAACAGTAATATTCCAATTCCTACAAACAGCTACTCTGCGGAAACTATCAAAATTCCCTACTACCACCTTTTTCACAAATTACCTAATTGCGCTGTCAGTTATATTCAATTAAAAATGTAGCATTGATGGCTCTACTTCTATGAATTAACTTTACCTCCTAGAAACAACTCTGCAAAAATCTTATAAACTATTAAAGCTTAATTAACTTCATATTTACCAGCACGAATTTCTCTCGAAAGAGCAGACGGCTCTGTATATATAAATACAGACAGTTCTTTCCCAAGGCGTAGAAGTTCAAAAAAATCTCTGCCTTCTGCCAGGGAACCCCGCTTATTTATTACCCCAGACCACGCTACGCGTGAGTCATAGCTAGGCTTTGTTCTTAAGCGGGTCGATCTATGAACCAACCAACGTGCCAGGAATCGCCCACGGTCATTTCTAAATTTAGAACTTACGGTCAAGCGGAAAATTTCCGTTGCTGACCTGTTTCCACGCGCTCAAAACTCCCCCTCTACCCCCATCTGATTTCACCCTTACTAAAAATTATAGCGCGCTCACTGAGAAGAACCGAAAATGCTCTGCCATTATGTTACACTGGAAATCTTCCATGAACGAATTATCTCAATGAAACAGCGCGCTGGTGCCAGTCTAAAAGTTAAAACTACCATCTTTGCTAGAAACCGTAATTCTTAAATCTACACAGAAAATCCAAACTCGATTATTATACAAAGAGAAATAAAAAAAACGAATAAGATAAAAATCCCACCGTAATCTTCCCTGAAAAACGTAAATAAATGCAAATTTAAAGACTAGGGGCCTGTTGTAAATGCAATCACATTAACTTCTCACATTTACCCCCTCTTCAAGTTCGTGGTACACGATCAAATTTTAATGTGATCTTGTATTTCCAGACTGGCCCCTATACAAGTCTACAGATCTGACTGTCCGTCCTGAAGTCTCATGGTCACGACTGGTTATTTCCGCCTGGCGACTACAACTCCCATGGTTGTCCTGCGACTTTCTTCTTCTACGTTTCCTCCTTCTTCTTCTTCTACCAACTCCCATGCTCCGGTGGAAGAGTTGATCTTTCTTCGGACCTGTGCCATCCAATGGTGGGTCTGAACCTTCCTTGGCTATGTCCGTAAAAAAAGCTGTCTTGGTCGGCTGCCCTGACCAACTGGCTTTGTGGCTGCCTGACGATGGCGACTACCTTGCTGCATCTCGGCGGGTTTGAGACCGCAGGTATATGGCGATGAAGGTGCGAACTATCTGGTGCTTCCAGCATAAATTCTCCGATCGCTTCACTCCCCTCTGGTTTGCCTAGAGGTTGCGTAGAGATTGCTCCTTTCTCTACTCTCCCACCAGGGGTTCTCACTGGGTTGCGCCTGACCTCAGCGACATCCGTTTCCCCTACTACGCATAACGCATTTGGTGTTACGTTTTTGCTTTTTGCCTCTTTGCAAGAGCGGCTTTCTATTAGCGAGCTAGCAGCGGGATGGGGCCCATCTCCGTTTATAGGCAAACGGTTTCTCAGATCACTGTCCTCCTCCGTCTGAGTAAAGTGCTGGTCGGATGGGGCTCCAGGGCTGGTTGGAAACATATGTTCGCTCGATTCGCTGTCTTCTGCCCTATGAAGATTGCGCTGGTCGTGTACATACGTTCTACCACTCTTGTCAGTATGTTCCTCGCTCTCAGGAGGAAATATCATTGGGGGGCTAATTCCCGACGACGACGTAGGTATTTCCAAAATCAAAGGCGTCGCCGCTGTTTGGCCCTTCGGCTTAACAGGGCTGTCAGAGGGATACGCCTCTGCAAAAACCATTCCACTAACCTTGGAGGTATTTAACCTCTCCATCTCAAGGCGTGGCTGGTTGAGCTCTCGTGGGGCTCCGTGAATCCGGGACATTCCCTTTTCACTTCTCTGGCCTGTAGTAGGCCCCCTTGCACCAGCAAGGATCGGGACTGGGGGGTTTCCCAAAACTATATATGGGGCCCCCAAGATGAAGTCATAAGCTGGCTGTTCCATTACAGCAGCTTTGATTGTGCCACGCACAAACCTGCTCTCCACCTTAATATTGGCTATCTGCAGACGCTGTGAGGTCCCTCCCCTCAAAACTCCACCAATATCAACCTTTTCCTTAGTCATTTGGCCTGGTTGTACCAAATGTCGGGCGACTATACTCGGGTAAGTAAGCCCGCTGTCAAATAAACAAGTGGTAGCAGTCCCATTCACTACTGCTGGTCCACTGTTAGAGAAACACTTCTCTGCTTTGAAAGGTTCCCAATTGTTCCCTTTTTTTCACTCTCACCGCCCTTAAACACGCTGTATGGTGAGTGGTGGTGGTTTGTTTACACACCGAGAAATCCAGTGTGAGAGGTGGTACGGCAATTGCGACAGTACCTGTCGTTTTCTCCCCTGTTTCTAGCAGGTTCATGAGACGTTTGTCGCCTGTGCTCTGTTATGCGGTTGGGGCCGCAGGTTATGAATGGGATGGGGCTCCTTGCGAGACGGCCCCTGCTGCTGATGAGCAGAAGACGAAAACGACTGCGATGCCGATGCTCCTTGGTCCAGTGCTGGCAGGTCTGGGTGTTTTCGTTTCTGGCCCAGTACTTCGGCCTGTGCCGTCTGGAACCTTTCAGCAAAAAGAATGATCTGGTCCAGTTGCTGGGCGCCCTGCTCCGCCAGATACCTCCTCAAGTCTGGAGACATGTGTGCTTTCACTTGTTCGCACATGACAAGCTCTTCGAGTCCTTCAAAAGTTTTTGCTAGACCCGACAATTCTCTCCAACGAGTGAGATAATTCCTCAGCCTTTCTGCAAAATGGGGAAAACTCTCTCCTTTCTCCGGCCTGCTCTCCCTGAACATAGCTTGGCACTTACGGGGGGTCCACTGGAAGCGTTGTAACAGTGCGTTACGAAAGGGCCTCAAAGTTATTTTGTTCATCACTGAGCATCTTACTATAGATGTCGTAGGCCTGGTTTTTCAACGACTGAGATAATTTGAGGCACCACAAAACTCTCATCCAACCCGTACGCTTTTGCCATTCGTTCAAATTTTTCCAGGAATATGTCAATTTTCTCATTCCCGTTAGGGAAAGAGTCCATTGGAAAATTCATGGCTGCCATCCGGGGCCCTCCGTTTCCTGAGGTGTCTGTCGCCCCTGCTCCGGGAGAATCTCCGTTAGCCGAACTGCCTTCCGAAGATCGGTACTGCAGTTCCAGTGAACGCAGGGCAAGTTCATGCTGTCTCTCTGCTTCTGTGGCCCTTTCCTTCGCCTCCCTTTCTGCCTTTCTCTCCTCTGCCTGTCGGGCCTTCTCTTCTTTCTCCGCTTCCAATTTACGCAGGTCCATCTCTGCCAGTCGGGCCCTCTCTTCTTTCTCCGCTTCCAATTTACGCAGGTCCATCTCTGCCAGTCGGTCCTGTTCCCTCATAATGTAAGCCCTAGTCTCGGCCTCATTCATCCCCATGCTTTTAGCTGCGTCCTTCCATGCAGTAAGTAGCTTGACCAATTCAGCCATCTTACCTGACAAATCAGCAGTAACTCACCACGAGGGGAAATGACAAAAAAGGAACACGAAAAATTTACTGTTACCTTCTGGGCACTACTCCCTGTGTAACCAATGTCCCAAAACCCGAACTCAGACTAGCACCAATCTGAAGAACTACCTGAAAAAATTTTCATTAAGCAGCTACCTAAAAACCCGAATTTACCTTCCTGTTAAGAAAAAATTCAGTTAGCCATCAGTTACCTCTAGTCATCAACTAACTACAGCTACAATCTGACTGCACCCTGTGGAGAAACTTCCTGTGGAAAAAAACTATTAGCTGGATCAGTTTATATATAGCTCTAGTCTAGGGGATATTATAAAGAAATCTATTTTCCAGAACTTTCCTATAGAAACAATCTATGAATCTTGACACGATCACAGAACTGATCCCAACAAAGATGATCTACCGGACGAACGCCGCCACTTGTCAAGATCACAGAATTGAACGTAACAAAGATGATTCACCGGACGATAGCACCCACTTTGTCACGAAGTGGATTTAAGACTAGAGGTTGCCTACCTAAATAGACTAGACCCTAGTGGAAAGAAAGACTAAGAAGATAGATTTCAGAAGAAAATAACAGTGACTGTGGGAGATGAGGCTATTGGCGTCAAGGGTCGAGAACCGAAATTGACTCTCCCTTGCCACTAAGTGACGTAATGTTTTGCGATAACCTCACTACCTCTAGCTACCAAGACTGGGATAAGGTTTAATACTTAACACCACAGACACCACTTACAGACAACATATAGGTTGAAGTAAGTGACTGATCCAGCCGGAAATTTACAATGGATTTTATTTACACCACACAAAAAAATTCATATAACATACTACAAAAATAGAATAAACATGCGTGTTCCTACACCTGGAAAGAACATAACAATTAATTTCAAGTGATTAGGTAAGGTAACCCCACAGTCGCCCTCCCCTCAACCTGTAAGGAAGAAAGGTAAGTAATACAACAACATGTGAAGGAGGATCTCGAACACCAGATCCGTCTTTCTCCTAATCAACCTGATATCATGTACAAACCCCCCAACTCCTACCGTCCGCCTATCTGCCGACGTGTTTTCTACACAAATGACGTGCCTACACCGCTGCTCCACTATAGGCTAAATATTCTCTGACTATCACCAAGTCCACGACCAGAACCCTTCTATCACCTCCGACACAACTTACAGATGACTTGCTGAGTTCTAGTGTTATGTTCAGTGTCTGTCTGACACTCCTAGTTCCTACAGAAAAAAAGCGACTCCTCCACTACTCTCCTTCTCTCCCTCTATTGTAGCTCAGAGGTATTTTTACCCTCTTTCCTCTGACTGCCGTTGTAGCTGCTAACTTGAATTGGCATTCTGGTTTCTCGACTTGGACTCTTCTGCACTACCAAATGACGATTCTGGAAAAATCACAGGCCCCGTTACCCATCTCTTGGGTCTGGGCCGTCGGTGTTATTATGACCGACCAATCACGACACCTCTAGGCCCTGCGCCTAGGTTCAGTGTGTGCTTTATCTGAGCGTGAATAGCTCCGAATTTTATTAAGAACCTCTTGTTCTTGCTGAAGAAGTCTGTGCTTCCAGCTCCTTGCTCTCTTGGGTACAAAACGTTTGCACCAGTGACCCCCTTGTCACTACTCCCCTTTCTTTCCTGGCTCTGCCGACTCTTCTTCTCATGAGAAGACCGGCGAACTTCTAGCCGCTCAAGGACTACTGTAGCCCTAGCTGCCACGCCTGGAAAATATCTGCTGTGGACAAAACAATAACAAATATATATCGCACAACAAATTTCCCATATCCTTAACACATTAACTCCCTTAACTCTCACTCTTCAACACTTAAATCCCAACATCTTCAACCACTTAAGTCTCAAATCTCTAACACTTAAGTTTTTCAAATCTCGAACACTTAAGTTTTCAAATCTTCCATACAGCTCCCATGCTCTAGTATCGCTTCAGCGATTAGTAAACATGCCTACCCCCACTTTCCCTCAAATACCGTCCTATCGACACTCTAATCTCCAGACTCAGCTGGCTTAATCTCTTACGGGCTGGCGGCTTAGGTTAGCCGTCACAACATTCTAACCACTGAATGAACCTGTTGCCAGTAAATTCCTGGCCCTACTATTTAACAATGATCGATGTGTTTACCTGGCTACCCAAATACAATAGACTTCACCCGAGATAATAATCTCCCGTCTCCATGAATTCATCAGTATAAACATATGTCTATTAAATAAGGGACTAATTAAAAATCCCAACTAGACCCGTAACTGCTGACTTCAAAATGTAGGTTTTACCCACACAGAGAAAAATACACAATTTCCCATGCTCTAACATTTAAAAGTCACTCATTCTTAACAACAGCGTGACCCAAATTGGTCCGCTGGTAATTTACACACACGTGAAGAACAAATTAAATACACACCAAAACCCTAGCGTATTATTCGCTAATATTATAACTCAAATATTGAGAAATCTACACCCACGTGTCGGGAATATTATTTACACCCGATTCTGATAACAATGTACATTAAAATCTCTAAAGGAACTGAAATCCTATTTTACAATGCATACCTAGTTATCTCCCCTCTCCTTCCGTTATCAGATTCACCCCACTAAAAAAAAAGGACACGCAGCACGTGCTTAGATACCCCTCTCCAAATCCTTGAAAATCACAATGAAATTACGTGCATCGTGTCTCAAAATTATAGTATTTAACATCTACCATCTTTAAGCTTTCATTATCTCATAAAAAGAATGAATGCACTCTGATAATAATTTAGATAAGAGGGTAACTCATGGCATGTCCGTTATGAACTAAAATTAATTTAATTCCGCGAGCGTGTTTTACGCTGCACCATTTAAAATCACAAATCCAGGAAAAATTAGATCCCCTGTCTTCTGACAAATAACAGTAATATTCCAATTCCTACAAACAGCTACTCTGCGGAAACTATCAAAATTCCCTACTACCTTTTCACAAATTACCTAATTGCGCTGTCAGTTATATTCAATTAAAAATGTAGCATTGATGGCTCTACTTCTATGAATTAACTTTACCTCCTAGAAACAACTCTGCAAAAATCTTATAAACTATTAAAGCTTAATTAACTTCATATTTACCAGCACGAATTTCTCTCGAAAGAGCAGACGGCTCTGTATATAAATACAGACAGTTCTTTTCCAAGGCGTAGAAGTTCAAAAAAAATCTCCGCCTTCTGCCAGGGAACCCCGCTTATTTATTACCCCAGACCACGCTACGCGTGAGTCATAGCTAGGCTTTGTTCTTAAGCGGGTCGATCTATGAACCAACCAACGTGCCAGGAATCGCCCACGGTCATTTCTAAATTTAGAACTTACGGTCAAGCGGAAAATTTCCGTTGCTGACCTGTTTCCACGCGCTTAAAACTCCCCCTCTACCCCCATCTGATTTCACCCTTACTAAAAATTATAGCGCGCTCACTTAGAAGAACCGAAAATGCTCTGCCATTATGTTACACTGGAAAATCTTCCATGAACGAATTATCTCAATGAAACAGCGCGCTGGTGCCAGTCTAAAAGTTAAAACTACCATCTTTTCTAGAAACCGTAATTCTTAATCTACACAGAAAATCCAAACTCGATTATTATACAAAGAGAAATAAAAAAAACGAATAAGATAAAAATCCCACCGTAATCTTTCCCTGAAAAACGTAAATAAATGCAAATTTAAAGACTAGGGGCCTGTTGTAAATGCAATCACATTAACTTCTCACAATAACAAGAGACCAGTACACGCTTATACACTCAGGAGGAGAAAAACATGAAAGAGGGGTAGGAATGTTGATAAAGAAGGAGTTAGAAAAATACGTATGTGGATACTGGACACACAATGACAGAATGATGTTACTAAAGATGAGAGCAAAGCCATTCGACATATCAATCTTACAAACTTATGCACCAACTAAAGATCACAGCGAGGAAGAAATAGAAGAATACTATGAAGAGCTACAACACACACTTAAACCAGTCAAATCTACAGATGTGTTGATAGTAATGGGTGATATGAATGCAAAAGTAGGAAAAGGAAAATACAAGAAAATAGTAGGACAGTGTGGTAAAGTGGGATGTTATAAATATTTATAGGGGACTTAGTGTACTGACTGAGATCAGCTGTGAAGGTATCTGTATCTAATAAGTGTGGTGTATTACAGATGACCTTACTTGCTACCACATTTATACCTCAGTCAGAATTATTCTGGAATATTGTGATGACTACGTTAAATGTCTAGGGTTATGATAATGATGAAGTGTAAGTCACAACAACAACAAACAGATAAACAATTTAATTTATTCCACAACACTTTACAACACTATGACACTCACACACATATAACACTCTATAAGACTATCTTAAATGAGTCAAGTGTTTAAGTTTAAAAATATATGTATTAATTCCTTTCAATAATAGATATCCTGATTCAACTACACAGTGAACCAGGAATCACAATCAAAAGTAATTACAAGTTGTATGTACACAGTTTATATATATGATCTTTGTATTGACATATTTTATTATTATTAATCTATGTGTGTAATTTGAGAAGTAGTACTATGAAGTAATACTGGCTTTCAAGCTAGGCTGTGGTTTGTCATCATGACTTCAAGTGTTTACTTATGGTGGAAATTGTATTGGGAAAAGTTCACAGTTCCTGTCAATTGAAACAATTTATTGTCCCTCTTTTGTTAATATAATGTCAATTTTAGAGGGGGCACATAGGATTGAGCTGCTCTGGCCACAGAATCTTATCTGCTGTGATGGCGGCAGGAAACAGTCTCCTCTACTCGATTGCTTCACTGTGTTCTTCAGACCTCTCACTGGTCGCTATCTGGACCACGGGTATGCTATCAGCCTCTGGATTCAGCACAACTCAGACCAGGTGCTGCTTCAATAAGTTATGACCACGGTCCCTGAAACAAGAAGGTTGTACCTCCTACTTCAGAACTAATTTATAATCTATTTCCACACTGAACACAATACATAACAAACACTGAGTTCAGAGCGGTAGGCCAACTGCTAGCTTCATCTGAAACAATTTACACCAGTATTCTTCTCCCTAATGGTTACTACGCCTCTGCAATTCCAGCATTATTTCCTTCTAGTCAATAAGATAGGTGTCAGTGTACCATTTGGCGATCCCATGCAGATATACTTCTCTCCGACAAGTTTTGTTCAGGTTGGAGCAATATCTAGGCTTTGCCTCATGTTTGCTCTGAACCACACACATATACAGACATAAATTATCAATTCACATTCAATTTTCATCAAAAAGATATCAAATATGTCAATCTTACCATAATTCATGGAAATAATAAACAAATACGTTGACTGGCGATGAATAATGGCACAAATTCCGATCTGCCTCTGTCCCAGGCTTTTATTTAGAAAAATATGCACTGGAACTCAACGCACTGTTTCTTAGTAAGTTTATTTCAAAATGTGGCACTGAACAGACGCTCCTCATTGACTATATCAACGGTTCTAGCCAATAGGGCCATGTTTACAAAGCTTTTTGAAAAAATGTATCCTTCCTACGTTTCCCCTAACAACCAAAATAGTATTTGCAGTCCGACTAATCATGTTTAGCCTTACATATCATTCCCGCCAATCAAATAGGATGTAACTTGTTGGCCTATTTCCCGTAAAATGGTGGTTTCAAAACATGCCACTGTGCGATTATGATTTGGTGCTGTCCGACATCCTCACTATTTTCTTTTGGCTATAATTTGTTAATTCCTAGACTATTTGCGTAATACTTAACATATTCTTTGTCAGCAAGTCCTAAGGAACCCAAATATATAAATTTAATGGAGCTAAGTGGCTCCGTTCAAAATATGTATTCTAGGATAGTCGTGTATTTTTATTTATTTTTTATTGTTTTAGAACCGCCACCTGTCCTGCCTTTTCGACTGTTCTGTCAGACTAATGTCAGGATTTCAGACATAAAACAGTAGAATGTCACGTTTCCTAATAAGCATTAAACAGGTTTTTAAACCTAACCCTCGTAGTTGTAGTGTTTTTTGATCACTGTCTATTTGAAAAAAAAGTTAGTGCTTCAGGCCTTACGCGGGGAGGGTGGCATTAATTGTATATCGCGAGACGCGTGTTAGTGTTGCATGCGTTCCTGCTTTCAGCCCTCACTCTCTCTATCCTAATTCCATCTGTCCTTCCGTTTATGTTAACGTAGTGTATAAAATGAAATTAATGGAAGTATTAATTTAGGTCATTACGCAGTGTGCCTAGCTCAAGGTTTTCTTAGAAATACAGTACACGTTTTATTGTTTTGTTGAAACGCGTGTATTGATGCAGTAGGCTTTACTAGTAAACGTGAAAGCGTGAGAATATGCAGACGAAGCATAAAAAAGGGGTTTTTATTGTTCAACTAGCATGACGTTCTATTAACACAGGCGTACGCTATTGGAAAGCACGGGTCTTTAACCATTTCTCTTTCCTTTTATTGACTTTATGTGTTAGGCTTTACATTTACCTTTTAATTTATATATGTGGATTTAGAATGTCTCACGACAGACAGTATGGATTAGGGACAAGAAATGATAGAGGAGACAGACTTATCCAGTTCTGTGAAGAAAACCAGCTGGTCATATGTAACACCTTTTTTGAACACCACCCAAGGAAATTATACACATGGAAAAGCCCAGGAGATGTAACACGAAATCAAATCGACTATATCATGATAAAACATAGATTTAAGAACAGTATCACAAGTGCAAAGACACATCCTGGCGCCGACATAAATTCAGATCACAATCCAGTCGTCATCAAAGTAAATATAAAGCTGAAAAGAGCAGGAAACAGAAGACAGCAGGAACCCCAGATAGAAATATCGGCGCTGAAACAACCAGATATAAAACAGAAATATTTAATCGATGTCAAAAATAAATATCAACAGTTATTGACAGAAAGCATGGAGCAGTATAGAAGAGAAAACCCAGAAGAAAAAGCAACCGCAAAATGGGAATGCTTAAAAACAAGCATACAATCAGCAAATGCAAATTTACCTAAAAAGGAGTCTAAGAAAAATCAAATTTGGATGACAGATGACATCTTGAATAAAATGGCAGAAAGAAAGAAAGCAAAAAACACTCCAGAATATAAAACAATAGACAATGACATACGTACTATGTCTTCTTCTTCTTCCGTCCTTAGCCACCAACCATCAAAGCAGTCAGTGGCCATTACGCCTAGTGGCGTCTTAGGGCAACAGCAGATAGGTTTTCTTTGCCATTGTTTCCCATCACGCCTATTGGCGTCTTTAGGGCAACGGCAAATCAACCCATTTGCTGTCGTTTCCGTAATCGAAGTGACTGGCAAACGGGTGATCAGCCCATTGGTATACGTACTATGTGTAGAGAAGCAAAAGAACAGTGGATAGCAACAAAATGCAAGGAAATAGAAGACTTGGAAGCAAAGCACATGACAAGAGATATACATGAAGAAATAAAGAAATTATGAAATCGGTCGCGGTTTGCACAAGGAGGAAGCTGTATCAAGAACAAAAATGGTGTAATATTACTTGATGAGAAAGACATATCAAACAGATGGGCAGAATACGTAAAAGAACTATTCGAGGACAACAGAGGTAAAAAACCATCACCAGATTCTAATGAAGGCCCAAACATTCTCAGATCAGAAGTAGAGAATGCCATTCATATGATACAAAAAGGAAAATCAGCAGGCATGGATAACATAAACATTGAAATGATAGAAGCTCTGGAGAGCTTTGGTATAGATACAATCACAGAAATATGCAATGATATATACAATACAGGATATTTACCACACGACATGAAGACATCAGTTTTCATAACATTGCCCAAAAAACCAAATGCAACAGAATGTTCAGACTTCAGAACAATCAGCCTGATGAGTCATGCAATTAAGATACTGCTCAAAATCATACAGGAAAGAATAAAAAGTAAAGTAGACAGCGAAATCCAAGAAGAACAGTTTGGTTTTAGACGGAACAGTGGAACAAGAGAGGCAATATTTTGCCTAAGAATATTAGCAGAAAAATATACAGAGGTCCAAAAAAGTATGTATATGTGCTTCATTGACTATAAGAAGGCTTTTGACAGAGTCCATCATGAGAAAATAATTGAATGCCTCGAAGACATAGGTATTGATGGAAAAGATATAAGAATACTCAGTAACCTTTATTGGGAGCAAACTGCCACAGTAAAATCGGGAAGGAATTATTCACCATACATAGACATAAAAAGAGGTGTCAGACAAGGTTGTGTGCTGTCCCCCTGCCTATTTAATTTATACACCGAAAAAATTTTCAAACAGATACAGGAAATACCAGGACTGAACATCAGTGGAAGGTCAATAAACAACCTTAGATATGCAGATGATACCGTGTTGTTAGCTGAAAGCGAACAGGAGTTACAAGAACTAGTGAAGCAAGTGAACAGTATAAGTCATGAATATGGACTGGACATTAATATTGAGAAAACAAAAACTATGATAATTAGCAAAACAGACGATAAACCCACATTAAAGATAAGCGTAAATGGGAAAATCCTGGAACAAGTCAAGAGCTACGTATATCTTGGTCATATAATAACAGAAGATGGCAGATGTGAAACAGAAATCAAGAAGAGAATAGGAATGGCCAAAGCTACATTTAACAACATGAAACATATACTGACATCCAAACAGTTATCTCACAAATTAAAACTGAGAATCATAAAGTGTTATATATATTCTGCATTTCTGTATGGTGCAGAAACATGGACGATGAATAAGCATTTGGAAGAAAGAATTGAGGCTCTTGAAATGTGGATATATAGAAGAATGGGGCGTATCTCATGGAAAGAGATGAAAACAAATAAGGAGGTCCTAGAAAATCTAGGTATGAAAAGAGAACTAATGAGGAAGGTCAAAGTTCGGCAGCTAAAATACTTTGGCCACATAAAAAGGCATAACACCTTGCAGAAGACCATAACAGAAGGGAGAGTTGAAGGCAAACGTGCAAGGGGAAGACAGCGCTATAAGTGGGAAGATAACATCAAGAGATGGACAGGAAAGAGTCTATCAGAGTGCACCACCAAGACAAGAGACAGAAGATGTTGGAGATCCATTACAGCCAACCTTCATTGTGGAGATGGCAGCTGATGATGATGAGAAACACAATCTCACCCAAATGACTACCGAAATGACAGTTAAGTTTCCTAAGTCACTACGTCCTTAGATAAGTATCCGAAGGCACAGTAATAAACAGTAAGCTGGTATTTTGTTGTGTTTGTGTTTTTTTAAAGAAGGTTATTGTTGTTTTTTTTAAACAAACTATGGGAAGGTAAAGTTGTTGTGATATACACATATAATGACAAATAAATAATGACTTAGGTATCATCCTGAAGTTTTCACACCCTCCTCCCCCTTATTAACACCATGCCAAATACGGGAAATCTACCATTTTTGGACTTGGGGGAAAAATACACAAGCACATCCACAAATTGTGCCACTTTAATTTACTCAGTTTTCAATAGTTCAAAAGAGAAATGATACATGTTCATGGTTCATTAGAGGCAAAACTGATTATGGAAGCATAGTATATGACTCTGCAGCACAGTCACAAGATTAAATTAGATAGAATTCAGCACCAAGCATTATGTACAATTGCGAGTGCAATCAGATCAACATCAAGGGGTGCTCTGGAGGTGGCCTTAGGAGTCCTCCCTTTGGAACTTCAGAGAAAGAAACTAAGACCAAATTACATGACCAAAATTATGTCGGACAAGACTCATCCAGCTGTTCCAGCATTTGCTAGATATCAATTAACAACTCAGAACAGGTTCATGAATACCAGTAGATACACGACAGGTTGGAAATGCAGGGGGGAACTAGTACACTTGGATGCCCTAAATGCATCAATTAATAACAGTAGTATATACAAGCTATTAGACAGGTGACCCCAGTTGAAAATATATTCAAGGGAGAAGAGTGGAGTAATTCAGATGAGAGCTGGATGAACTACCAGCAAGTCATCATCAGCCTTGATAGGGAATGCAGAACTTGGGCCAATGGGAGAGCAGAGCTGGAAATTGATCAGCTTATAAATGATAATGCTGGGGATGATGATGCCATTGTGTACACTGATGGGTCTGTAATCTGTGGTAATAAATCAAGGTGGGGCTTCTCTGCTAAAGGGCAGAACCGTCGCTGAACATAGTGGGACTTACATGATAACAACCTCCAACATGAGAATGGAGGTACAGGCAGTTACTGCTGCCTTAAGATGGCTGTCTGAGACTTTTTTAACAAAGGCAGTTATTGTATCAGACTCACAATTCATGCTTCGAAAGGTCCAAAATGGCTGGCTTCGACATGAATGGAAAACCTCAATAGAAGCATCGAATCTTCAAGAACTGATATGGATCTACTGTCCTGGTCATGCTGGGTTACGTGGCAATGAAAGAGCTGACAGACTAGCTTCAAGAGCACCAAAAAGGTGCATTGGCCATGGATAAGGAAGAAATACTGAGGGCAATTCATGTTCATCTATTAGAGAATGACACTGCAATAAATGAATCATCAAGGCTGACTGCTGGAATTTGGCATAAAACGTAAGACCAGCAGGGATGGATGTTTGAGAGGACGCATCCGCCTTGTATACAACCAGCACGCAACAGGAACAATTAGCATTCATACCCTTCAACATTTGCTGAGGGAGACTGAGCACCTATGGGTTTGCCTGGAGTGCAATGACGTCGATTCTGATTAACATTAACATTAATTAATACAAGCTATTGATACCACCCTGCGAGCTCAAGAAACCAGATATAGACTACCACCTGGCAGGCATTGTTAATAAAGCAACTGATATGGAAACTATCAAAAACAAAGCCATGAAATATGTTCAATAAATATCAATGGACAGTATTGTACACAAATGGATCTAAAGGAGAAGATAACAAATTAGAGATAGGAATCTATGTACCCATGTGGCAAATGGTGAGGGAAAACAGTATAACAGATCAGACATCCATTTTCACAGCAGAGATTGTTGCAATTCTGAAAGCTCTAGAAATCTTATCTAACAACCCTCCTCATGGCTTATAAAATTCCCAGCTGCATTGTTTCCATCATAAAAAGCCTTATTTGCTAACTTTATTGTATCAGACTCACAATTCATGCTTCGAAAGGTCCAAAATGGCTGGCTTCGACATGAATGGCAAACCTCAACAGTGTTGGGTCGAGCAATATAACTTTTGAGGTGAAGACAGGAGTATAACAGGGATGCCCCTTATCGACAACTTTATTTTTGACAGTCATAGACTGGGTGATGCACCAGACAACAGAATGCAGTCCAAGAGGAATTAGATGGACAATGTTATCTACACTGGAAGATCTGGAATATGCAGATGACATTGCACTACTCGCACATTCACATCAACACATCCAAGAAAAAACAGACTGAATAAGTATAGCGAGCAGGTAGGTCTGAAAATCAGTCTAAAGAAGACAGATGTCATGACACTTAATGCGGGCAGTCCTGAGCCTATAACAATAAGGAACCAGAAGCTGGAACAGACAGACCACATTTACATACCTAGGATGCATTTTAACGTCAGTTGGTGGAACAAGCAAAAACATCAAGAACAGAATGAATAAAGCGAGAACAGCCTTTGTTAGCCTAACAACATCTGGAAGTCTTCCCAGTACAGCACAAACACCTAATTAAGATTATTTAAGAGCTGTGTACTTTCTGTGCTTCTCTATGGTGTCGAATACTGGAGAGTAACAGAGAAGGAAATGTCGAAACTGTCCTCCTTCCACACAATCTGCCTAACGAAAATTCTCAGAATCTTTTGGCTGAGTACTATCACTAACCAAGAACTACTTACTCAGAGTAACCAAGAGGACATGCACACCATCATAGCTGGCAGACGCTGGAGTTGGGTTGGCCACATCCTCAGAAGAGACCCCAATGCCATCACAAGAACAACTATGCTATGGACCCCTGAAGGAAAGCGAAAGAGAGGCCAACCAAAAACAACTTGGTGGAGAACTGTGGAGGCCGAGATGCAAAGAATGAACCAGAGCTGGAGCACTGTATGAAGGATGGCAGCTGACCAAACAAAGTGTAAACAGTCTGTTGCTGCCCTACAAGACACCACCAGGTGTGATGGCCACTGACTGCTTTGACAGTCGGTGGCTAAGGATCAAAGAAGAACCCTCCTCATAAATTGACAATATTAACAGATTCACTTTCAGCTATTCAAGTTATAAGAAACTTACAAGAATGCAGTAGACCAGATATAGCAGAAGAGATATTACTGGCAAATACTTACCTATACTCCAGAGGATGTTCTGTTCTAATAGCTTGGATACCTTCACATGTTGGCATAGAAGGAAATGAAAAGGTGGATAAAGAAGCTAATAAAAGTAGAACTAATAGAAACCAAATAAATGTGGGGATGGGTAAAACATAGATCGAAAGCTTAATTAAAAGAATAATAACTGAGGAATTGACAGTAGAGTGAGATGGAAGCCTTAAGGGCAGACATGCATATAAATTGTTCAAGACTCCAATAAGAACGCGTCAGGTGTCTAGAGAACTAAAAATTCCTAGCAGTAAGAAACTTCTTACACTGCAACTAGGAATGGGCTATTTCAGAATACGTTACTGTGTAGAGTGTTAAGAAAAAAATAATATTGAGCATTTTATACTACAATGTAGTTAGTATGAGCAACAGAGAAAACCAATATTATATTATTTACAGGCATGCAATTCGTCCATAACTGTGGAACAGGTGTTGAGAATACATAGGCCTAGAGAACTGCATAATTTAGTAAAACAGTATATAACAAGAACTAAAATTAATATATAATGATCAAAGATGGTGTGAGGATAAGGGGTAGTCTGATGGGGTGCTCGTATGGATGATGGCAGATAATTGGTAGATTAGGTGTCATCCTGGACACCCCCAGGTTTTCTCACCTCTTTTCACCTTGTTAACAACAGGGCAGTTATTACTTTATTTTTTCTGGATTTGTTTTTTGTTTTAATTTTTTTGGTATTTATTTTATGGAAAGGGGAGAGCGCACTTCACACATACATTCACACAATTTTACAGTTTTGATTTACTCTATTTGGACTGAGTGGAGGGGGAGAAGATACTATATTTAGATATCGGAAATCAGATTTTATTATCTTGAACTTACTATATTATATATCCTAATTACAAGGGTTGAACAGAAAAAACTATACCATGATCAGATATCGGCAATTGAAAATATGGCCGATGGGAAGGATGGTGAACTGGAGGCTGCCATATTGGTCTATTTTTGGCAAGTGGCTATGATTATGAATAATGTATGTAATTGTGCCGTTTACCCGGTTACGTACAAGATGATATATGTAAATGAGAAGATGTATAGTTGGGGCAATTTTTTATGGCATTGTGAAGGGAGGGGGTGGGTGGATGGAGGGTTAGGGTTAGGTATATGTCTGCAATTTCGTTTTAGAACACGTCTGCTATTTTTTTTTTTTTCGTACGCCCGCTAATACTCGAGGCGAAATCTCAGGTTATTGTTAATGTCTAACCTGACATTGATTTTACGTGAGTATCCCTTTTCTTGTACAGAGACAGGTGTCCCTCGCCATTCAGGCAGATACTCGCCGATTTCGGAGGTACCCATTAGAGCTGGGTCGGCTCAGGAGCCGCCAATCCCTGGTCGACAACACTCCTTCAAATGTTCTCGCCAGGTCTCGAGTTAATCCAGTCCAATTCCCGGTCGACGAAAAATCCTCAAATGCCGTCGCCCGGGTTTGATCCTGAATCACCCGGTCGCCAGAGCGACGTCTGCTATCATTTTGATACATTGTAATTTTGCTGCACTTCGCGCACTAACCTTGACTCAAAATCCTACCATTTTTCGAGCTTGCACCGTTGGAAAAAAAACTTGTAAACCGAGGAGTTTACACTCACGGGTAAGCAGAAATAGGCCGGGGGTGTTCGGATTAGCGTTAATAATGGGTATTTTACATTGTGTCGAAGCGATACGGTTACATTTCAATAACGTTCGGACAAAATTGCGGACCTTGTTCCATTATCCTACCCATTTTATTATCTGCAATTAGAGACATTTTATATCCTAATTATAACCCATCTGAGGTTGAATGGGATTTATTTTTATTCATAATTCTTTTAAACAAATAATGCAAAATTAGTATTGACAGGAAACATAATATGAACTGGCTGTATCGCAAGTTGTAATTGCAGATGAAAAAACAGCATGCATGCACAAAACGAACTTTGGCTAGGCTAATCTGGTAATCGCAATGCTGTTTCGCTAGTCGTAACTGTAAAAGAAAAAGAATTCATATCCGGAATTCAGACTACAGCTAAATATAACGTATCAATAGCCATTTGGGCGATACTTGAATCGTGTCCCCCTCGGCTGTATTTCAACCAGTATGAGTGAGATGAAAACTGCATTGTTTGATTAACAAAAAGCAGTAAAAATAAATCAATCAATACCCTTTAGCTCCCTGAGGAGCATATGCCTTCAACAAACACATGCCAAGTCTTCCTATCCTGTGCCATCTGCTCAAGTTCTTTTCATGTTTTCCTCATCATTTTTCCCTCTGTATCCAGTTCTCTTCTCCTTGTGTTTTTTGGTCTACCTCTGCCTCTCTTTCCCTGTGGATTCCAGAACAAAGACTGCCTGTAATGCTAACAGCAGGTTTACTCAGTGCGTGTCCTATCCATCGCCAACATCTTCTTCTCAGCTCTTGTTCCACT
This sequence comes from Oreohelix idahoensis, assembly GCA_024509875.1. NCBI lineage: Eukaryota > Metazoa > Mollusca > Gastropoda > Stylommatophora > Oreohelicidae > Oreohelix > Oreohelix idahoensis. Next base: position 199,688 of record JAMPIV010003545.1, read on the forward strand.
GGCACTTGTCTGGTTCTTGTCATCAATACCATTTCAGTCCTTCTTTTCTACGCAAGCACCCGTTTATAAAAGTCTGTAGCTTTTTAGTTGTTGTTTTTGTTGCTCTCCATGTCTCAGAGCCATGCAATAGGACTGACTTGACATGTGAGTTGAAGATTCTTATTTTCGTGTTGGACTTGATTTCTCTTGTTCTCCTTATGTTTCCCAATGCAATGAAAGCTCCTCTTGCTTTTTGTATTCTTATTTTGATATCATTGTCTGTCCCTCCAACTTTGTCTATATTACTGCCAAGATATGTGTACGATTCTACATCCTTTAGTGGTGTTTCTTCAAGTTCAATCTTGTTAACATTCTTGCGTTTATTCTCATGAAGAACATAATTTCAACCTGCACTTTTTAGACACCCCCATACAATTCTCACAACTGAGATCGGAGTGGAAGTTAATAATAGTATGAATTGAAGGACGTAATTTACCTTAAAAGCATGGACCAATAACGTAGTTATTTATTTTTACAAATAAATATTCTTAAGTCTGAAAATAAAGATGGTTCTCGGTGAGTCGGTGAAAAATGGATAATATCCCAAACTGATAAGGACCACAGAAGAAACGTAGACCCTGTGTTTTGAATCTAAATAAAGCTTCATTTCTGGAAGGATTTCATGAAAGACAAGAGCAGCTCTTTAAAGTACTGCTAATGCAGTACACAAATGAAGATTAAACTAGAAAGATTTAAAACAATGATGGGTACTCACCAACGTTGAGAGCCGTCTGCTAACTCCAGCTGCAGTCGTCAATAAACAATCGCTTAGACATTTAATAAAAACGAATAAACTTCCTGTACATGTAGACATTACTTTTGTCCCATTATTTAGGGTACAAAATGAATGTTTAACCTTTTTTCAACCGTCAAGCAATGCTCCTCTTTATTTTAGCGTAGAATCGCACCTCTTTGCCCAATTACTGCAGATGCCGTATTGTAATCATTATTATTGTGTGTCTTATCGGGCTGACTGACGTTAGCTACCATTCCACTTTATGTCTAAGCTCTCAGATTGTTTTGTTTTTTAAATGAACAAAATAAATCGATTCCAAACAGAAATCATTCATTATATTCGCCAGATCCGATCTTTTTTCAACTCTTCGGCAACTTTGCAGCCAAGAGGCCAGAGTTCTAACCGCTTAGCCAATCGGCTGACCGTCCGACTGGTAGTGTGGTTAGAGTTCTTGCCTCTCGCGTCACATTTGTCGGGTTCCGTGTTCAAAACCTTATAGCGCCACACTGCAGCCTACCCAACTGTATAGGACTATGAGCTCAGGTGAGGCGAATGACGTGGCTTCGTGGAAGCTAGGTTGGGCCTACTGATAGTCAGGACACCGACTAATATTCTGTTAATCAAGGGAAAAATGTAGAATAACTACGTCGAATGTAATGAGGAAAACAGCAATGGCAGCGAAGGTGGTGACACACTACAATATAAAAAAATCTTTGGACTAGCAGGACACAAAGGCGAAGAACATACACACACGGTGAAATTTGTTTTTATGATCGCACCAGATATGAACAAAAAAGACACTGACATAATAGGTACGACAATCATGGAGGATCATAACAGCAGGCGTCCAAACAAAAGGGAGACCAATCATGGACGACAATCCATAGCTATTAACCAACAAACATTGCAGACCTTTATGATCAACTGCAGGGAGCATTTGGCAAAAACAAAGGAAATACATCAATATTATCAGTCGAGATATGAATGAAAATGTCGGAACAGATAGCAGAAACCATAAACTGATTGTGGGGGAAGAATAGCACAAGAAATTGAAATGAAAATGAAGATATCCGTCACTGGTTGAACTATGTTTCCATGCAAAATTGTGCACAATGTCACACGGATTTCACCAGATTGGCAGACGTAAAACCAAAGAAAATGAAACTTTGGAAACAATGCATTACAGAGTCCCCTAAAGATCGTTAACTTATAAAGAACACATATGAAGGAACGAAATATATAATTCTTCATGAAAAACAGCTTACAGAACATTTGAAGATAAGAACTGAAGCTAGACAGTTATGTCCCTTTCACCACTGTTCTTTTTGCTGGCTATAGATTGAATTATGAAAGCTACATCAACACATTAGAAATGGAATTCAGTGGAATCTGTTTAGATTTAGCGGATGATGTGACTCTTGTATTCCGTAACCACGTGCAAGACTAAATGAGAATACCTGAGGAAGGTTCATAGCAATTAGGTCTTAAAATACAGAGAGAAAAGACACCGATTTTGAGAATAAATGAGGTAAATGATAGCCACACTGCACTTGGAAGAACAGCTCTATAAGATATGGACTTATAGCATCAACATAGACAACGTTGGAATGACATGTACAAGACATGGCCTCTTATATATATCATGGCAGCAACATAGACAAAGTTGGAAGAACAGCTCTTTCAGATATGGACTCATATCATGACAGCAACATAGACAAAGTTGGAAGAACATATCTATAAGAAATGGACATATCATGGCAGAAACATAGACAAAGTTGGAAGGACAGCTGTATAAAAGACATGGACTCAGACATATATCATGGCAGCAACATAGACAACGTGGAGGAAGGGACAGTAATATCAAAATATAAAAGGCAAGAGACGTTTTCATTGCACTGGGAAATATACGCTAATCAAAATAAATCAAGTCAAGCACAAAAATAAGAATCTTCAACGCAAATGTCAAGGATTGAAATGGTATGACAGTGTCACCAGTTTGGAATTGATGAAAAGAACTAAACAAGTGCCAGTAAAACTCTAGGAACTAAAAGGACACAAAGATGGAGAACATGCACATATGGCCATGGGGGTTGCCTTTATGGTGCTACCAGATGTGAAAAAGGCACTGACTGAATGAGAAAAGGTGTTGGCGGAGAGCAGGATATACAGTGAGGAAACTTGATATCATTAAATGGCGGTCTTGGTTCTGAAATCCCACCTTGAATGACGTAGAGGGAGACCAAAAGAGGAAACAACACTTAGAAGGGAATTAGAATAAAAATGATATGGTTAAAGTAGACACGAAGAGACGCTGAATGAATGGCATAGAGCAGGAAGGCTTGACATCAGTTTGTTGAAGATCTATGCTGCTTGGAAAGCTTAAGGGAAATAATGATGTTGTTCCGTTTTCACCCCACTTCTATCCAGTCCGTGTTATAGAACCATCAATTCTCTCAAATTAGTTTTCTATGCTTGTATCCCACTCCATTCGTTCACGTCGTCATAGCTATCTTGTACCATAGAATATCGACTGACTTACACAGCTGTTTACGTTGTTTGTGGACTCGATCCGTTTGTGCAATCAATCAATCTCTGATTGATCATGCTGAAATATTTCCTCAGCAATCTCTTGTCAAACATTGTAGATGTGCTGCTGGGCTAGATGTTCGTCCATTGTGTTAGTAACTTCAGACGGAGCACCCTACTCATTTAGTACAACTGAAATAATGATGGCCTATAATTAACCAAACCCGACATCACAAGAAATAACATAGGAAAGCTTGGTTCATACGTTTGTTATTCTGTCATAACAAAAGCTGGCTATAATTCCAAGTTTCTGGCCAAAATACATTATAAAGAAAGTGTTCAGCGCTTAATTTCTAAGTAAATAAGATGAGAAAATGTAAAGATTTTCTCTGTATAATAAAATCTTTACATATTCTCATCAAGAAAAGAAGAATGTAAAGATTATTCAAGGAGTAAGTGTTTAGCTCTGAACATCTAAACGAAATGAGCATTTTTTTTTTTTTTTAATAAAGAAAGAAAGAGTGATGAGCAAAACCAACAAAAGCATAAAGAATGTTCGGAAAATAATTGAGAAGAATAACTATGGATGAATGTTGCGATGAAACGTAAATTTCAAATTTCCATCACAACCATAGTGCGTAAAGCAACATAAACATACATCTATTAAATAGTAATAATAATAATAATCCCCCCATATATAGAATTGTAAAAAGTTTCCCTTCCTAAACAAGTTCCCACCAACTTGCAATCTTTTACGCACTGCGGCGTGGAAAGTAAATTGCAAGCTGATTGAAATAACGTGCTTTTTTTACCATCTGTTAGTGACGTTTATGCCAGAAATATTCATGCCTGTTATTTAGACAAAATTTTTTGAATTTTACCCATATATTCAGCACAGTTCATGCACGTACGTATGAATAAGTATCTCCATCTCAAATATTGATATATTTAGCCAGAAGAGCATTGCACATCATAGACTTTTGCGTGTAATTGATTTACTTCGGAAGGAAAATGGAAAGGAATAAAATGACCAAAGGAGAATTAGAGCCGTTTTCAGGACATATAGTAGAAATATCGCAACATAATTGTTTCCCGCCATGTTTTGGCGAGATACTTACTAGTAATCCAATACCATAATTCCCGCCGTAAGTACGTCGGTCGGTCACATCATGCACACCGTCATTTGCGCACTTTTCTATTTTCGAGAGAGTATATTAACTTTCAACCACAGCAAAGGGGTGCAACTGTGGTTGAAAGTTAGGCAATAATTGTATTGTTTCCCTTATATGTATTACAAATAAGGGAGGGAAACCTGAGGCCTGTAAACAGTAAATCAATATGAAACAAATATAAAGGTATGTTATCAGGCACTCGCAGGAAATAAAGAAGCAGAACACCAGACAACAGAAAAACAACAGACATGAGTGGCTTACCCAGGATTTGAACACTGGACCTTCCGTGCGACAACCCCGCCTAGCCATGCAAGCGAATCACACTATCCGCTCTGCCATCTACGCATCATCAAAAAATGATGTTTCAATGGCAGGTCAATAGTGCGAACCACAATACACGACACCAGAAGTCCTCCATGGGCAGTTTAGCCTATTAATGACGCAATCACTTCTGTTGTATTTCTATCAAGCAGTATAGGCCGAATCCAACAAGACCCTTAGGACCTTAATACTGTGTCCAGTAAATGATAGTAGACTAGAACAGTGAGAACAGGATAATGGGTAGGTTTGGTATTGTACAAACATTTATTACAAATAAGGGAGGGAAACCTGAGGCCTGTAAACAGTAAATCAATATGAAACAAATATAAAGGTATGTTATCAGGCACTCGCAGGAAATAAAGAAGCAGAACACCAGACAACAGAAAAACAACAGACATGAGTGGCTTACCCAGGATTTGAACACTGGACCTTCCGTGCGACAACCCCGCCTAGCCATGCAAGCGAATCACACTATCCGCTCTGCCATCTACGCATCATCAAAAAATGATGTTTCAATGGCAGGTCAATAGTGCGAACCACAATACACGACACCAGAAGTCCTCCATGGGCAGTTTAGCCTATTAATGACGCAATCAAACCTACCCACTATCCTGTTCTCACTGTTCTAGTCTACTATCATTTACTGGACACAGTATTAAGGTCCTAAGGGTCTTGTTGGATTCGGCCTATACTGCTTGATAGAAATAATACAGAAGTGATTGCGTCATTAATAGGCTAAACTGCCCATGGAGGACTTCTGGTGTCGTGTATTGTGGTTCGCACTATTGACCTGCCATTGAAACATCATTTTTTGATGATGCGTAGATGGCAGAGCGGATAGTGTGATTCGCTTGCATGGCTAGGCGGGGTTGTCGCACGGAAGGTCCAGTGTTCAAATCCTGGGTAAGCCACTCATGTCTGTTGTTTTTCTGTTGTCTGGTGTTCTGCTTCTTTATTTCCTGCGAGTGCCTGATAACATACCTTTATATTTGTTTCATATTGATTTACTGTTTACAGGCCTCAGGTTTCCCTCCCTTATTTGTAATAAATGTTTGTACAATACCAAACCTACCCACTATCCTGTTCTCACTGTTCTAGTCTACTATCATTTACTGGACACAGTATTAAGGTCCTAAGGGTCTTGTTGGATTCGGCCTATACTGCTTGATAGAAATAATACAGAAGTGATTGCGTCATTAATAGGCTAAACTGCCCATGGAGGACTTCTGGTGTCGTGTATTGTGGTTCGCACTATTGACCTGCCATTGAAACATCATTTTTTTGATGATGCGTAGATGGCAGAGCGGATAGTGTGATTCGCTTGCATGGCTAGGCGGGGTTGTCGCACGGAAGGTCCAGTGTTCAAATCCTGGGTAAGCCACTCATGTCTGTTGTTTTTCTGTTGTCTGGTGTTCTGCTTCTTTATTTCCTGCGAGTGCCTGATAACATACCTTTATATTTGTTTCATATTGATTCCCTTATATGTACTCTCCCGAAAATAGAAAAGCGCGCAAATGACGGTGTGCATGAACAGTTTAATTATGGAAAGAAGCCAACAACACAATTGATAAACAGTACTTGAACTGGAGACAGGAAGGTGCGGAGATGCAGATTAAATCAACTGTGGTGGGTTTTGATGTTAAGAAGAATGGTGTGCGTATAGTTGTACTTGAGTGAGATCAACTGTGAAGGTCTCTGAGGTAAACAATGGACAACTGTGTTACAGAGTACCTTTCTTGTTACCACCCTACGATCTCACTCTAAGTTATATTCTTTCTTGACTAGCGTGACTGAAAGCGACATAAAGTGTCTAGGGTATTGTAAGAGTGTTGTTAAAGAATCTCAATACAAAAACATATACAAACATATACTAATTACTATGATAAAATCAACTAACTCCAGCTGTTAAATTTTATATTTAAAATTTCTTTTGTTAAACTTTATTGGTCCTGAGCCTAAAGTTGTTTTGGTCAGGACTACAGTTCAATGAGAAACAATTTAGATGGATAGATATATTTACAAATATATATAAAGATATTTACATACAACCGACAATATGTCCATAGTACATTGTTACAAATTTTCAAGTTGATATTAATTACTCCATTTAACTACTGGTACTAGAAGGCAGGTTGGGGATTATCATCATCCCAAAGTTCTTTTTGTTTCACTAGAATTGTTTATGTTAGTCTTTTGGAGGAACGTTTTTGTCTATACAGGAGATTTTTCTTTAGTCGTGATAAGTTGTCCCAGGCCAGATATTGCACTTATCTGGATCCTGGAATCACAGCAGTTGTAGTTGGTTTGGCCAAACACTTCAGTCTCCTCTGGTCTTGAACTTCTTTAATACCAGCAGATACCAGAGACTCTTAAAAATCGTGCTGAATTTCTCTATCATCGAGTACCAGCACCAGACAAGTGCCAGCAGGAACCCCTGTCGATGCAAGTTATGGTTCTGTCTTAATATCAAACTAATTCCTCCTAATTTACATGTAAACATACATTCAATACAAAAGAACATGGTCAGCTCTCTCTGACAACTCTGCTTCTCCACTTTAGTTTGATGGAACAAATTGTACCAGTTTTCTTTTCTCTTCCCTAATGGATGCTACGCCTCTGTCATTCATGCAGTAATCTTTTCCATGCAATAAGATAGGTGTAATGTTCCTGTATGACCATCATATATATAGTCCTGTAGTTTTAAACTTCTTAGATAGTCCCTTATATGATGGATCAACATCTAGGCTATGCCTAAGTCTGCCATGGAACCATTTAATTACAATCTTTTACATGGCCTTTTCTTTTTTTCACACAACCTTTTTTAATTAAAAAGTCAATAAAATCAATCTTACCACATATCAAGGAAATATAATCAAGTAACGATGAATTAGGCAATAGAATATGGCACACTTTCATCACTGCCTCTGTTCAGACTGCTTTCTGTTGTTATTTAGTGTTAAAACAAAGCACAAGTCTGCTCATCGCTGCTTGTTCCTCAGAATATTTAGAAAAAATGGCAGCGAGCAGCCTACTATTTCGTTAAAGTAAAAGGCTTTGGCCAATGAGACCAAGTATCTCTTTCATTTGAATGAAACTTTATTTTAAAAAACATATCTCAAACCTCTATGTGTTACTATTACCAACTAGATTTGTATATTTAGGTTAGCCAATAATATTTCGGCTTCCTTCAAATTTCATCAAATCCACTTGTGGTGAGTTGGGAAATAAATATATTTATAGGGGACTTAGTGTACTGAATGAGATCAGCTGTGAAGGTTTCTGAAGATAATAATTTTGGTGTGTATACAGAAGACCTTACTTGCTACCACATTTCGATCTCAATCAGACTTATTCTTGAGTAATGAATAATAGCTTCGTTAAGTGTCTAGGGTTATGATAGTGATGAAGTGTAAGTATAACAACCAACTGACATATACACAATTGCTTTAATAATTTCCACAATTTACAGCACTTTGACAATCACAAACACATAACACTCTAAAATTGTGAATCAGGAATCACAATAAAAATGTAATCACAATATTTATATACAAGTATTTATACACTGGATATTTATCCAGTCATAGACTGTTTTAGCAATATGAGTGTGGTGTTGTTGTGTAATATTATGAGGTAATATTGTCATTAATAGCTAGACTGTTGGTTGTCATCATGACTTCATGTGTTTGTTACTGGTGGAAATCTTATTGAGGGATTCACAGATTCTGTTTCTTTAAAATTTCTGTCCCCTTTTATATAATAAGTTCAGTTCAGGGTTATTTGATTCAAGGTTGAGTCTTTTCGTGCTGACAAGCTCTTATCTCATAATGCAGTTGCAGGAAACCTGTATCCTCTGCTCGCTTGCTTCTCAGTTTGATAGTAAGATAGACAATGGCCGCTATCTTGTGCAAGGAGTCTGCTGCCAGCTTTCTGGATCACACAGTACTCAGACCGGACGATGCAATATCACCATCTATACCACGGTCCCTGAAATGAGAAGGTTGTGCCTCCTTCTTCATAACTAATATACAATTATTATTCCACACTGAAGTACATGACAGTACAAATATAAAGTTCGGCGCTTTAGGCCAACTGCTAGCTTTTCATGTGACAATATACACCAGTATTCCTCTCCCTAATGGTTACAACGCCTCTGCAATTCCAGCTGTAATCCCTTCCATACAATAGGATAGGTGTTATGTTACTATATGGCAATCCAATATATATATATATATATGCAGTTATACTCCTCTCTGACACTCTTTTACATGGTGGAGCAATATCTAGGCTTTGCCTCAGGTTTGCTACTGAACCACACACATACAGACATAATTTATCATTTCACATTCAATTTTCATATAAATACATATTAAAAATGTCTAGCTTACCACAATTCGTAAGGAAATACACACTAAAGATGACTGACACAGTTTGATCTGCGGTATGTCCAGGCTGTTATATATATTTAATTTTGAATAACACTGCCTGCTCTCATCTCTCTTTTGTGTAACGATATGGCGTCCCCTCTAAGATTTTTTTTCTGCCAATATCCAGTACACTGACCAATCGTTTTGAATATTTTCAAAAGAGTACACAGTTATTCAATTTTTCATTCACTTTTACTCCGTTTCTAGGCATTTATTTGTTATTCATAGGTCACCCAATCAAATTTCTTTTAACTTCAAGGTTCAGCCAATGGCCTTTCTCGTACCATCTTAGACTTTCTGTCACTACTATGTTTCACAAAATTCAGGGAATTCCATCCCAAGCAGATATGACCAAACCTGACAGTATCTCTGTTCTCTATATGTTTTACTATCAATATCTAATTATCTAATGGACTATTTAAACAACCAATTACATATTCTTTGTTCACAAGTCTTCAGAAACCTGAATATACAATTATCATGAGACTAAATGGCTTATTTAAAAATACTGTCTTTTTTCGATCTTAGTTGTTTATTTTAACTATCATCTGTCCGCATCCTTTTAACTGTACTATCAGTATAAAGTCAGGAGCTCAGACGTAAAACAGTAGAGTATCAGGTTTCCTAATAAGAATTAAACCTGTTTTCGAAACCTAATGTCGTGTCGTTAGTTTTTTTCATCACTGTTTATTTGAAAAAATTAGGCCATGCCCACTGCGAGTTGGTTTATTTTTTTAAACACGCGGCGAGCTGCTTGTGTGACCGTGTTCCACAGTCCGTCTATCTCTCTCTCTCTTCTTCTAAGCCCGTCTGTCTTTCCAAGGCTAACCTTGTCCGCGATTTTGCACTAATGTTAGTTTTTAAAATCAAGGTCGTCTAGAAAATTTGACTACACATTCTATTTTTAGAATTACGGTTATCGCCGTATCGTTCAGTCTAAGCATTTTATTTATGAACGAACGAATTAGGACAAGTAGGATTCTTGTGTTAGCCATTACGGCGTTATACCACGAAGGCGTTATCTATACTGGGAAAGCACTGGTCTTTCTCCATTCTTCTTCCTATCGTATTATTTCGTTCGGCTTTACATTTATGTTCTAATTTATATATGGGTATTAGAATTTTTCACCACAATTCTCCCCACTTAAAACAGACATCATATGTCAGTCCCTAATTCTATATACACATAGATAAATTTCTAACTATGCCTGGTGATTACTCTGATTCTCATCACACGGATGGCGGCTTAGAAAATCAGCACCTAGGTTAGTTTTTCCAGAAATATATTCTATACTGAACTGATATGGCTGTAAGAGCAAAGACCAGCGCAATAAACTAGCATTTTCATGCCTTGCTTGAGCTAGAAAAGACAGGGGTTTGTGATCCGTTTGTAACTTGAATGTCTTCCCATACAGATAAATATTGAATTTCTTGATCGCCCATATTACTGCGAGACATTCTTTTTCACTAGTTGAATAATTTTTTTTTCAGCTGTATTCAACTTACGACTAGCATATGCCACTGGGGTTAATTCCCCATCCAGTGAATCTAACTTCTGTAACAGGGTGGCACCCAATCCTAGATTACTAGCATCCGTTCTCACAATGAATTCTTGACTTAAGTCAGGTAATTTCAAAATAGGTTTGCTTGTGAGCTTTTCCTTCAATTCTTGGTATGCTAATTTACTTTGTGCTGTCCAGGTAATTCGATCTGGATTTCCTTTGCGTGTCAAATCAGTTAACGGTGCACATATGGAGTTAAAGTTTTTGATATATTTTTGGTAGAAACCACAAAATGAGACAAAAGATCTCACATCTTTTTTTGTTTGTGGCCTCGGTGCTTTTCTCAGTTTCTCCAAGTTCTTGGGATCAGGGGTCATGTTTCCCTGATGGACTGTGTGTCCCAAGAATTCTAATTCTTTACATCCAACGCAACATTTGGTTGGTCGGGCTGTCAAATTCGCTTCTCTAAGTCGATCAAACAACATGTTCAGAAAGTTAATGTGTTCCTCAAATGTTTCTGTCGCTATGAGGATATCATCCATGAAGTTTGTGATGCATGGATTATTCAGGGGATCCAACAATTTTCTCATCATTCTAGAGAAGACACTGGGCGAATTTTTCAATCCAAATGGCAATCTGTTAAATTCATAGTGTCCCTCTGAGGTACTAAAAGCTAGATAAGGTCTAACCTCAGGCTTTACTGGAATCTGATAGTAGCCTTTGCTCAGATCCACCTTTGAGAAATATTTAGCTTTATTCAGCCTGGCAAACAGCTGATTTGTATCCGGCAATGGATCCACCTGACCTTCTGTGATAGCATTCAGTCTCCTGTAATCTATACAGAGTCTATGTTCTCCAGAGGGTTTTCTCAAGAGAACCACACTGGAACTATACTGAGATTCACTGTGTGAAATAATTCCTTCCTTTAGCAAATAGTCTATCTCTTCCTTCAAAGCTTTCTCCTTAGCGAAAGGAATCGAATAGGCTTTCATACAGACTAGTGTTGGATCTATAAGTTTCAAATCATATTCTAATAAGTTTGTATGCCCCGGACGGTCCGTTAGCACCTCTGTATGATCATCTAGAACCTGTTGCACTCTCTCCTTCTGATTTTTCGTTAAATGTGTACTGATTTTCATCTGTGCAGCGGTCTCACAGGGGTGTAATGGATATTCAAATGATGAAAGTGGTTTTATTTTTCATCTCCATTGCAATAGACAAGGTCAGCAAATGTGTCTCTTCCTGATTTTCTCTTTCCACATATTTCTTCAGGAGATTCACATGATAGATTTTTTCTTTCCCCTTCTTATCTATCTTATAATTTGTTCTAGACACCTTCTCTAGAACTGTATATGGACCTTGCCATCCAATTTGCAACTTATTCTGGCTACCGGGTAGAAGAAGCAGTACCTTCTCTCCCACAGCCAAATCTCTGTCTTCTGCTTTCTTGTTATAATAGGCAGCATGCTTTTTCCTGGCTTGTCTCAAATTTTCATTGGCAAGTTTCCAGCCAGTTTTTAAACGAGTGGTCAGCTCATTCACATATTGGTATGATGATGTAATATTCTCCTCTGCCTTTTCATCAGTCCACGTTCTTAACAGGCTACATATGGACCTTTAATATTGTTGACCTATTTTTCCAGGTACCGGTATGGTCTCTTCCACTAGAAGCCCTATAGTGATGATTTTTCTTCCCAGAATCATCATTCACAAATCGACCGCTACCAATTCTTTTCTTGGGGCTTTCTCCCCACTTAAAATTCCTTGTGAGAGATCTCCTCTCTCTTTTATCTTCCTCCAGTTCACATAAGTCCGACTGAGGGATTTTCGGCTTATTCTGGGGTAAGACATCTCTTTGTACTCGCTGCATAGTGGCCATTGTAAAACATCCAAGTGAAGACTGTCCGTGAAAAGGGGGCTCCCATTCCACTTTGTCCACTTTATTAAATTTATTTTTCTTTTCAGTGTCAGGCCTAAGTGTGCCCCGTGGCGTGTCTAGGTCCTGATCACTGTTCCCACTTGTGGGTGTTCCTTCATGTAATATGCCACATCTTTCTACAAAATTCTCAATGTCAATCATTGCCTTGGGCCAATAATAATTGTGAGCCACCTTTTGAATGATGGTACCTATTTTCTCATGGTCCCCATCTTGTTTCACATGTAAGCTCCTTATTAACTCTGCCCTATACTTTTTAGGAAGTACCAGCTGTCCCTGACCATTGGATCTAGATCCAGCCTTCCTATAAATCAACTTGTTTTTCATATAGAAATCTCCCTTGCCTGGAGGTGTATGACATGTTGACAATTTCTTAAAACAAGGCTTGAGGGTCTTATCCCCAGCCTCTGCCTTCCTCATCTCATCTGGAGTGGTATTTATCATATTATCCTCCTCCTTTCTAGAGGTCGACCTGACCTGAAGGGTGGCCATATACACAGGTTTCCTTCTACGACGGTCAGTATCATGATTGTCCATCCGACAATTTTTACACCACTTCCTTCCTTGGTTGAAAGATTTTCTTTCATCAAATTTCCTTTCATCGAATTGTGGGGTTTTATTTTTATTATCATACCGTGGCCTATCAAACTGGTGTTTACCTTTGTTCTGATCTCTATGATCAAACTTATTAAAGTTTTGTGGTGCTTTAAAATTATCTGCCTGTTTCTTTTTATTACCACCTACCTCTGCTTGAGCCGCCTGATACCTTTCAGCGACATTGAGTAAATCACCCAGCCTCTCTGCACCTTGTTCCATGAGAAACTTTCTCAGGTCTGGAGCCATGGACTCTCTTAGCTGTTCTATAAGGATCATTTCCTTAAGATCTTGGGTTTTCCCCAGAGCAGTCCATTTCTCCAAGTATGTCTCTAACCGTGCAGAGAACTGGTGATATATCTCACCTGACAGTAGTTTAGCATTCCTGAATTTTTTTCTATAAAATTCTGCATTCTTTTCATATCTTAACAAAAGAGCCTGCTTTAACATGTCATAATTGTCTTGGTCATCTCTGCTCATCTTGGCAAAAACTTCATAAGCTGCACCACGAAGCCCTTGTGATAGCTTTAGGCTCCACCTTTCTCTCTCTAACCCATAAGTAGTAGCCAATAGTTCAAATCTACTTAGATACCCTTCAATATCATCGTCTTTCTCAACAAAATGGTCTACATGAAAACCCATAGCTGAGGTTGGGGCTCCCTGACTAACAGTGGCATCTGAGGCAAAGGGACTGGCACCATTTTCAGGAGCATGGCCTTGAATTTCCAACTCTCTTAGTTGTAACTCATGCTCCCTCTGCAATCTCCTATCTTCTGCTTCCCTTTCTGCAGCCTGTCTCCTTTCTTCTGCTTCTCTTTCTGCAGCTAGTCTCTTTTCTTCTCTTTCTGCAGCTAATCTCTTTTCTTCTCTTTCTGTAGCTAATCTCTTTTCTTCTCTTTCTGCAGCTAATCTCTTTTCTTCTCTTTCTGTAGCTAATCTCTTTTCATCTCTTTCTGTAGCTTGCCTTCTTTCTTCTAATTCCAACTTCTTAGCCTCAGCCTCCATCTGTAACCTTTTAATTTCTTTATCTGCCTCTAACTTTCTTTCTGCTTCAAATTTTCTTTCTTCACGTTCAATAAATTTGTCACATTCAGTTGTGACATAAGCAATCATAATTTGCCCCTCCATTCCCAGCTCTTTAGCAGCCTGCACAGCAGCAGATCGAAACTTTGCCAGGTAAGCCATTTTCTAACAGGCAAATTTATACAATGTCTAACCAAGCAATTCTATCTATGACTAATTATACTAAGGACAACCACAAGCACTGAGAGCTCAACCTTATTTATTTTCCACCCAAGAATAACTTTTTAATTTTATAAATCCCGGACAGGACCCCAATATATGTGGTGAGTTGGGAAATAAATATATTTATAGGGGACTTAGTGTACTGAATGAGATCAGCTGTGAAGGTTTCTGAAGATAATAATTTTGGTGTGTATACAGAAGACCTTACTTGCTACCACATTTCGATCTCAATCAGACTTATTCTTGAGTAATGAATAATAGCTTCGTTAAGTGTCTAGGGTTATGATAGTGATGAAGTGTAAGTATAACAACCAACTGACATATACACAATTGCTTTAATAATTTCCACAATTTACAGCACTTTGACAATCACAAACACATAACACTCTAAAAGACTATCTTATTAAGTCAAGGGTTAAGTTTTTAAAATGTATTAATGATCTTTCAATATCTTTCCTGATTCTATTGTATTTGTGAATCAGGAATCACAATAAAAATGTAATCACAATATTTATATACAAGTATTTATACACTGGATATTTATCCAGTCATAGACTGTTTTAGCAATATGAGTGTGGTGTTGTTGTGTAATATTATGAGGTAATATTGTCATTAATAGCTAGACTGTTGGTTGTCATCATGACTTCATGTGTTTGTTACTGGTGGAAATCTTATTGAGGGATTCACAGATTCTGTTTCTTTAAAATTTCTGTCCCCTTTTATATAATAAGTTCAGTTCAGGGTTATTTGATTCAAGGTTGAGTCTTTTCGTGCTGACAAGCTCTTATCTCATAATGCAGTTGCAGGAAACCTGTATCCTCTGCTCGCTTGCTTCTCAGTTTGATAGTAAGATAGACAATGGCCGCTATCTTGTGCAAGGAGTCTGCTGCCAGCTTTCTGGATCACACAGTACTCAGACCGGACGATACAATATCACCATCTATACCACGGTCCCTGAAATGAGAAGGTTGTGCCTCCTTCTTCATAACTAATATACAATTATTATTCCACACTGAAGTACATGACAGTACAAATATAAAGTTCGGCGCTTTAGGCCAACTGCTAGCTTTTCATGTGACAATATACACCAGTATTCCTCTCCCTAATGGTTACAACGCCTCTGCAATTCCAGCTGTAATCCCTTCCATACAATAGGATAGGTGTTATGTTACTATATGGCAATCCAATATATATATATATATGCAGTTATACTCCTCTCTGACACTCTTTTACATGGTGGAGCAATATCTAGGCTTTGCCTCAGGTTTGCTACTGAACCACACACATACAGACATAATTTATCATTTCACATTCAATTTTCATATAAATACATATTAAAAATTTCTAGCTTACCACAATTCGTAAGGAAATACACACTAAAGATGACTGACACAGTTTGATCTGCGGTATGTCCAGGCTGTTATATATATTTAATTTTGAATAACACTGCCTGCTCTCATCTCTCTTTTGTGTAACGATATGGCGTCCCCTCTAAGATTTTTTTCTGCCAATATCCAGTACACTGACCAATCGTTTTGAATATTTTCAAAAGAGTACACAGTTATTCAATTTTTCATTCACTTTTACTCCGTTTCTAGGCATTTATTTGTTATTCATAGGTCACCCAATCAAATTTCTTTTAACTTCAAGGTTCAGCCAATGGCCTTTCTTGTACCATCTTAGACTTTCTGTCACTACTATGTTTCACAAAATTCAGGGAATTCCATCCCGAGCAGATATGACCAAACCTGACAGTATCTCTGTTCTCTATATGTTTTACTATCAATATCTAATTATCTAATGGACTATTTAAACAACCAATTACATATTCTTTGTTCACAAGTCTTCAGAAACCTGAATATACAATTATCATGAGACTAAATGGCTTATTTAAAAATACTGTCTTTTTTCGATCTTAGTTGTTTATTTTAACTATCATCTGTCCGCATCCTTTTAACTGTACTATCAGTATAAAGTCAGGAGCTCAGACGTAAAACAGTAGAGTATCAGGTTTCCTAATAAGAATTAAACCTGTTTTTGAAACCTAATGTCGTGTCGTTAGTTTTTTTCATCACTGTTTATTTGAAAAAATTAGGCCATGCCCACTGCGAGTTGGTTTATTTTTTAAACACGCGGCGAGCTACTTGTGTGACCGTGTTCTACAGTCCGTCTATCTCTCTCTCTCTCTCTCTCTTCTTCTAAGCCCGTCTGTCTTTCCAAGGCTAACCTTGTCCGCGATTTTGCACTAATGTTAGTTTTTAAAATCAAGGTCGTCTAGAAAATTTGACTACACATTCTATTTTTAGAATTACGGTTATCGCCGTATCGTTCAGTCTAAGCATTTTATTTATGAACGAACGAATTAGGACAAGTAGGATTCTTGTGTTAGCCATTACGGCGTTATACCACGAAGGCGTTATCTATACTGGGAAAGCACTGGTCTTTCTCCATTCTTCTTCCTGTCGTATTATTTCGTTCGGCTTTACATTTATGTTCTAATTTATATATGGGTATTAGAATTTTTCACCACACCACTTCATCGTACTATCTTAGCCTTTCTTTCACCTAATTTTTTCCCAAAAAATATGCTATCCAATCTAAGCAGACATGACTTGACCTGACAGTATCTCCGATTCTCTATGTATTATTACCAATATTTGATTATTTATTGGACTATTTAGATAACTAACAACATATTCTTAGTCAGCAAGTCTTCAGGCACACGAATATATGATTTTTATGGGGCTAAGTGGCTTGGTTCAAAATTCTATCTTTTTTTCTATGTTAGTTGTTTATTTTTAAACTACCTCCTGTTCAATTCTTTTTCCATGTACTTTCAAGCTAAATACGAGAGTCTCTCGTAATACACGAGAATTACGTCATTCGCAACAAGAGCTAAGCGTGTTTTCATGACCGTAGTGTCCACATTTTCTAACGTTTACATCGTAATTTGAAAACCGCCTAAGGGCAAGGCTAGCAAGTTGATTTTATTTTTAGAAACAATGTGAGACGTGATTTGCGTTGGGTTATCTATCCGTGCTCCTCCCCTCTACAATGTATTTTAGGCAAATACTTCATTGAATTTGGAAAAGCGGTACGTTTGTCTCAAGGACGAATTTGAAAAATAGGGTACCCTTTTTGGTTCGGCCAAAGCGTTATCAAATAATACGCTGAAGGCGTAGGCGACGACTACAATTCTCGCCGAAAATTTGTAGTACTATCCTATCTTTGACTTTATGCACTATACTGTTTTATTCTAATTTAGATATTGTATTTAGAAGTTCACCACATCAACAAACAATCAAGATACTCTTCTGTCCAGTTTCATTCGGGAAACGGATTTAACTCAACATTTTCTCAAAAATAACCTTAAAATGTAAGTTTTTGATTGTTTCTTCAAGACAAAATTTTAATTTAAAGTATTGCAGACTTATTATTATGGATCAAAATGATAAGATGGCTGCTATTAAAAACCTGTCAATTTTGACGGGTTGTTGCTAGTAATAATAATACTCAGTTTATGTCTGTCCTTCAGTTGCACGTTTAAAACTGCACTAGGTTGAAACTATAAATAGTGATAGATTTAGCAATGCGCAAATTTTGCGGCTCATTGTATGTTTCTTCTTTCATTCCTCCTCAGCTTCCAAGGAGCGTAGGCCTTCAACAAATTTATGCCAGAAGGTCTCTTTCTGTCCTGTGCCACCCGCTCAAGGTTTTTCCATGTCTTCTTAATCCCTTTAATTCTGGTCTTCAGTTCTTTTTTCTATGTTAGTTCTCTAAGAATTATCTTTAATCCTTTAATTTTGGTATCTAGCTCTCATCTCTAAGTGTTATTCTCTATGAATTATCTTTATCCTTTTCATTTTCGTCTCCAGTTCTCTTCTCTACTCATCTCTATGTGTTATTCTCTATAAATTATCGTTATCCCTTTAATTTTGCACGTGTACATAGAAGCAAGTCGGCATCTGTGAGTAGTATACAATGTTCTGTACGACGCGGATTCAGGAGGATGCGCGTGACTTTTATATAAGGAAATACTCCGATCGATATCAGGAGGATGCGCGTCAGGAGGATGCACGTGACTTTTTATATAGCGATATATATTATCCGGGGTGACTTCCTCTGACGATCAGGTTGCGTCCTATTATAGTTTAATTGTTGTGTGTAGGTTGTTTGTTTATGTTTACAACAGGTAGACAATATTTACATATACATATATTTACATATATTTAGTTATACATATATTTAGACTTATATTACAATATACATATATTACAACAGTTAGACGATATATATATATATATATATATATACATATATTACAACAGTTAGACGATATATATATATATATATATATATATATATATATATATATATAAGGAAAAACACTAGATACATTTTATATATTTATTGACAAAGTTAGCTGGTCTATGGGTGCTGTAGGGTGACGTCTAACCTCACTACTACGGTCGTGCCAGTCATACGGCTACAGTGTATAAGCGGTGTGGTGTGGGTGGTATTGCTTTTGGTTTGCTTGTTGTTGTGTGTTGTTATATTGGACTGGTAGTGTGTTGGTGTGTTTGTTTATACAAGATATATATATATATATATATATATATATATATATATATATATATATATATATATATATATATATATATATATATGTGTGTGTTAATTCATATTCGAAGTTACAGTTAGATGTTAAGGATTTTGGTGTACGGGGCTGGAGTTTGTTAGTAAGTAGGTTAAGGTCATGAGATACATGACGTGTATATACATGTGCGTGGGTAGAGAAAGGTGTAACTCTGTTTAGAGTGTATTATTATTGAAGTATGCAAGCTTGGAATGTTACATTTAAAAGTTCACTGTTAGAAGCACGTAGAGTATGGTTGAAAAATACTCAGGGGCGTTCATGTGTCAATTGAGGTTTACAGGACAAGAGAAAAGCGTGCGAAGGGAATGAAGTTAGCATACGTGTCAGAGAAGAATACTGAGTTGTTAAAGGGGAGTCTGTGGCCGTCCGTCGTGGGAGACGGTCAGTGTTTCTAGAGTATGTGAATAGTGTATGTGATTTTCATTATAATATATTGGATGTGACGCGATGATGTACCGCGTAAGGTGTTTTTACAAGGCCTTTATATATTATTATTTATAAGCGCGTTGTGGTTTTCCCGCGCTGTAAAGTTCAGGAGGAACTTGGATGCCTGGTGATTAGACCAGAGGTATAGATATATGTGCGAGGAGTGAATGCCGCACTTTGGATTATAAAGACACGTCGTTTTCCCGTGTCAGTAGGAGGTCTATGGTAAGACCATTATATGTTATTGTTTGAGGGCGCGTTGTTGGCTTTCCCGCGCCAATAGGAGGTCTACGTAAGCGCGTTATGGTTTTCCCGCGCTGTTAAGTTCTGGAGGAACTTGGATGCCTGGTGATTAGACCAGAGATAGAGATATATGTGCAAGGAGTGAATGCCGCACTTACATTGAAAGTAGGACCACAGAGATATATGTGCGAGGAGTGAATGCCGCACTTACATTGTATACAGACCATATAGAGATTTATGTGCGAGGAGTGAATGCCGCACTTACATTGAATATAGATCAGATATAGAGATTTATGTGCGAGGGGTGAATGCCGCACTTACATTGAATGCAGTTGTTACCAGTACGTAAGGATGACTGTACTACATATTCTAATTATGCAAGTATTTGTACTATTGTTGCTGATGTCCAGGACTATGCTGTTGAGATTATATGTATGGAACTGTGACCCAGACTTCTGTCAAGTTATTTCATTCGCGTATGTACTGTCTTGAGTGTCAGTCCAAGTTATATTCCATTGTAACATATTCCATAGTTATCAATATATATATATATATATATATATATATATATATATATATATACATATATATATATATATATATATATATATATATATATATATATATATATATATATATATATATATATATATATATATATATATATATATATATATATATATATAGGTTAGGGTTCCCATAATGTTTTGTTTAAAAACCGGGACATTTCCAAATTTTTACCTAAAAAACCCGGGACATTTTGTAAAAAAAAAGGGACATGTTAAAAATTAAGATAAAGCACAAATAAATCTATTATATATTATATGTTGCACTTAAAATAAGATACTGGTATAAAAATACACACATTAACTAACACAACTTCCACTTTAAAAAAGAATTCTAAATTACAAACATACTTAATTAGAAAAATCGCACTTTTACAAAATACAGAATAGTCAAGTTTATATTTCAGATTCATTAGAATATTTATCAGATCTATGGGCTTGTTCAAGAAGTTTTTTTTCTTCTGATATTTGGACATAGAACTCAGCACAAGAGAAATCCTTAAAATGGGTCTTTATAATGGTTAAAGTTTTCACTGTCTCAATTTTAAGTCTGTTTTTTTCGTCTGTCCAAAGCGCATTTATTCATGAAAAACACGTGCCAAACAAAAACTAACTAGGCATTTCAGATTCTCAGCATTTATATCCTGCTTTGTAAAATGAGCGAACATCTCACACCATTTTTCACTGACACTTTGATCCTTCAGTTCACTCCACACATCAAATTTGCTTTCACAATATTTTTTCACACATGCAAACTCATCAAATAAGTCCTCTTCATTCACAGTAAAATTTGGTGACACTGTCTTCATGAATATGTAGCTTTCTTGGATGTTCTTCCAAGTCACAGACTCCTTTCCCTTCAAATCGATCCAATCCATAGACTGAAGAGGCGTAAGAAATGGTGTACACCACTCCTGAATATATTCAATGCAGGTGTCATAGAAATCTACTGCATAGCTTTGAAACTTTTCGACTGTTATGTGTCCTTTTTCTAATTCTTGCAACTGATTTCTCACAGTAGTGGTAAGAAACTTTTCTGCCTTCCTGTAGTTTAATTTTTCCACCAGTTTGTTTACTTCATCCTTCACTTCAATTACTGTTGTTCTTGCTTTTCAGCACATTTGATGGTATCAGAAAAGGTTTTTAACTGGCTGGCAATGAAATGCAGGAGTGTAATTGAAAGTGGATTTTCAAAGAAATTTTTGAGATTGGTAGGACATTTGTGAATGGAAAGGAAATATGACTTCAATGCAGGGAAAATGTCAATAACTTTCTGGACTGCAGGCAAAAGAGAGAGAGCCATCTTGTCTTGCTGTTACCCAAAACAGTTTTATATTATGTATTGGTGAATTCGCAAAATGATTTGAGTTCCTCAACTCGTACACAATAAATGTGGTAATGCTGGTAAATCTTGTTAATTATTAACTGAAGATTAATAGGTAAGCAATCCGCAGCAATCTGCACAACATTATGTATCACATGTGCAGGACAACCAATACCAATTAAATTGTTCACAGTGTTTTCTTGCATTTTGAAGTACAGATTATTCTGTCCCTTTCTCTTCTTTCCACCAAAGTTTGTATTTGTATTATCTGCTGATATAGCAATAACCTTTTTAAGGAGATCTGACTTCTGTAACACTTCCAACACATAAGAAATAACAGTTCTGAAATTTCACCGCCTAAATTAACTAACTCCAACACCTTCACCTTCACACCTTTTGCTGCATGATAATATCTCACGACCAGAGGCACTAACTTCTTGTCCAAGTGGTTTGATGAGTCGATTAATACTGATATGAAACGAGCTTCTTTTAGCTCTTCATCAATCTGCTTTGTCGCAAATGGCGCAATAACATTGGTGATTATTGCCTTGCACTTTGTTTGCGAATATCTGAATTTATCGTTGAAATGTTTTTTCACGATGGCTGTTGTGCAGTCCATGGACTTAACGCTGTGGTTATGCACCGCCGTGTGATAAGCGAAGGTTGCTTCCTGTGCTGCCAATTATAACTGTTTTTCCATTTCCTTTTCACTCTGGGTTTTCGCATTTAAGAAATGGCTTATACTGCTGTTGGGCCTTACTTTCAACAGCACCTTTATGTTTTTTTTCGTTTTCACGTGGTTGACTACGTCTTACCGACCACCATGTGAAATGCAAAATTTAAAGCTGCATAAAGTACATTCCACATTTTCATCTACACCTTTAATGAAGGGAAATTCTCTTGTATGTTATCATTTATACTGCATTTACGTTTCGGCATTATGCGGATGAAAAACGATAAAAAATACTGTATAATAATGCTAATACGCATTAAATAATTTGGTAGATGCTTACTGAACACTGTTTTGGTCGACTTTCGAATTTTTGTTCGAGTTCAAACCGAGGGTCCACTGTAACCGGAAATTGATAAAGTAACACTACTAAAACACGGAATAAAATCCGTTACCCAAAGATTTTTTTTTTTCAGAAAGGACCCTTAAAAAGCGGGACATTTGGAATAAATTCGGGACACCGGGACATTTTATGAAAAAACGGGACGAATGGGAACCCTAATATAGGTAGACAATGGACATACAAAATCGATAAAAACCTGCAATATTGAGTTAAAGAGGAAAATATAAAAAATCGATAAATTCGCTTATATATGCATTTTATAGAGAAAGATGCCTAATGACCGGAGTGTGGTGCTGCTTTTCAGTGCGCGGGGTGGGTATTGGTTTTGGTTGGCGTGGGTGACGCCGTATGTGTGAATTGTGGTGTAGCAGGCGGGGGTACCAGCATCTAGAGGTAGGAGTGAGGTGTTAGAGACTTTACTAGGTCTAGCATTGAGAGGCGGGAGTGAAGTGTTGGAGACGTGACTAGACCAGTTTTAGCATGAAGAGGTGGGAGTGAAATGTTAGAGACATGACTAGAACTATCATGAAGAGGTGGGAGTGAAGTGTTAGAGCGGTGTGGTGTGGGTGGTATTGCTTTTGGTTTCCTTGTTATATATTGGACTGGTAGTGTGTTGGTGTGTTTGTTTATACAAGATATATATATATAATATATATATATATATGTAGACAATGGACATAAAAAATCGATAAAAACCTGCAATATTGAGTTAAAGAGGAAAATATAAAAAATCGATAATGGTTGGTTAGTAGGTTACTAAGGGGGTTTTTGAAGCGGGTGGGGTCTTTTTGTGCTGGCGCGGGTGACGGCGCATGGGTGTGTACATTTTTGGGTGTAGCAGGCGAGTGTGCCAGCATTGAGAGATGGGAGTGAAGTGTTAGAGACGTCACTATACTAGGACCAGCATCGAGAGGTGGGAGTGAAGTGTTAGAGACTTGACTAGGACCAGCGTCGAGAGGTGTGAGTGAAGTGTTAGAGACTATACCGGGGACAGCAGCGATAGGTGGGAGTGAAGTGTTAGAGGCGTCACTATACCAGGTCCAGCATCGAGAGGTGGGAGTGCAGTGTTAGAGACTTGGCTATAACAGGTCTAGCAGCTAGAGGTGGGAGTGAAGTGTTAGAGACCTGACTATACCAGGTCTAGTATCTAGAAGTGGTAGTGAAGTGTTAGAGACCTGCCTATACTAGGTTTAACATCTAGAGGTGCGAGTGAAGTGTTAGAGTTCTAGAGGTGGAAGTGAAAGAGGCGTGTCACTATACTAAGGCCAGCACCTAGAGGTGGGAGTGAAGTGTTAGAGACTTGACTATACCATTTTTGTGTAGGTATTTTAATTGTTATGTGTAGTTGTATTGTGTGTTGGTGTGTTTGTTTATACATATATACATATATACATACAATATATATATAAAAATATAAAAAAGCAATAATGGCGGAAAATATAAAAAATCGATAATGGCAGGCTAGTAGGTTACTAAGGGCTTTTTTAAGTGAGAGTGGGGGGAGTTATTGATTTTGACTGGTTGGGGTGATGACTCATAGATGTGTTGAGGTGTAGCGCTGGAGTAAGACAATGTAAAAGCGGTGGGGTATAGGTGGTAT
Organism: Oreohelix idahoensis; assembly: GCA_024509875.1. Classification (NCBI taxonomy): domain Eukaryota; kingdom Metazoa; phylum Mollusca; class Gastropoda; order Stylommatophora; family Oreohelicidae; genus Oreohelix; species Oreohelix idahoensis. The sequence continues at coordinate 224,075 of JAMPIV010003545.1, forward strand.
GGGTTTTGTTCTTGTCTGGTAATTTTGTGTGTAGGTATTGTAATTGTTGTGTGGTGTAGTGTAACTGGTGGGTTTGGGTTTTTGGGTGGTTGTGTTGTGTATGAGTCGGCCTTGTGTTGGCGAATACAGATAAAAGACTAGTTTATTGTGATGTTTATTAAGACCATTAGTACATTTTTTCCGCCCTGCATTTGTTATGTAATGAGAACCTCCAAAAAAATTGTGTTTGTCTGGTGGTTTGTGTGCAGGTATTGGTGTGAATTACAACTAATTGGTGTTAGCTTTCTTGGTTTGATAGTCCTTTTCACAGTGTAAAATCACTATTGGTTATCTGTAGTGTTTTAAATATTTTTGTTAAGACATTATTTCTATAATATTTAGGGGCCATCTCGACGCTGTATAAACGCTAGATGTATATTTATCAGATCACTGAGGGCGTATGCAAAAAAATAATAAAACTTTACAGGAGCGATTGTATGTTAATTTTTCACTGTCACTTTTAAAGAGGTCATACCGCAGACTTGTGTAGATTGACCAATTATTGTGGAGGTAGTGTATTCTTAAGCAATAACAGGAGATGTGTGTGTATTTCATGAAAGTTTAGGTATAGGTACACTGGCCAAAAGTGATCTCATCAGAACTTTGTTATTTATGTGGATGTGTTGTAGTCTTGATACAAACAACATTTTTATTGGAAGGAGTTGTGCTTTTAGCCTTTTACATGAATATAACAACCGATTTGTTCCAAAACCTTCATGCAACTATGTTGCTACTTGACTTGAGAAGAAGGAATTTTTATAAGCACTCACTAAGTGAATTCCCTTTTTCCTACCCGCTATAGAATAAAGAGGAAAATATAAAATAAAAAAGGGATACCTTTTTATACAGGAAGATGACTAATGATCGGTGTGTGGTGGGGGTGATTTTGGTTTTGTGTAGTGTTGTGTGTAGCTAGTGATGAGAATATAAGACGATGAGAGGTGAAGTGGCGTCGGAGGCAGCTATTCTTGTGATGTAAAAATATATTAGGGAATTTCCGTTTGTTGGGGAATGTAACTACATATTGAGACGGGCGCTGGGTCACGTGGTAGTTTTCTTTATTATTTATATTATATCATGAGTAATAAATCTACTCACCCCAATGTCCATCTAGTGCTATGTAAGTGACCCCGCACACAGCCGTAGTCGCCAACATAAAAAATAATGTCAAAGGCGAGGCTGGACAAGGCCAAATAGACAGTTTTATTGAACACAACCGTAGAGATATATGTCACAGGCAGACTAGATTATGGCGCCAACTAGATACTCCTTAGTGTTGCAGGTTGCAATCGGAACAATGTCGAGGCCAGTTTCAGCCATTTTTAATAAAGTTCAAACACGGGCTTTTACCGCTAACAATAAACTCGATCGATGGGCTGCGCTCGCGACGAAAGCATTATTTGGAACCGGATCGATGGCCCGCGCAATACATAGCGCGTAAACCATGACTCGTTTATAAAGTTCCGGTGCCATAGAGGGTGACGTCAGGGCTAAATATAACTATCTAGAAAAGCGTAATAAATAATCTAACAGGCAGAGTTTTGCGTATTGGTAGACGAAAAAAATCCTATCTACAACAGGATTTGCCTTTGTAAGACTAACATTTTACCTCTGTAAGACTAATCCTGCTGCTTATTTCTGTTCACGTTACAAATTCAAAACACAATCGAGCAATAGTAGAAATTTATAAAAGAAACATTCCTTCGTTCGTGTTATCGAACCCCCATGACTTAAGGTTTCACTTTTTTCACACGGGCGATATCTGGTGATAGGTTTTATATTGGCTACCAAGCGGTTCAAACAGGGGGCGTCCACGGAAATGTAGTACATTAAATAATTATAACTAAGTATTTGTTCCAGTTATCAAACGGTTATCTCCTTTTTCTTTTTCTTTGTCCTACAAGTTTCAAACTTTAATCAAAGCTTTTCTTCCAATCAGCAAAGATGGCCCCAAAATTTTCTCCCAGGTCTACTCAAAGGTTGCAACCTGTAGGTAAATAGATCAGCTATCAAATACTTCTTTAAATATCTCTTGCAGTTTTCCAAACCTTTCATTAAATTTTTTTTCATTAAATATTTTTTCCTGTTGGCAAAAATTTCTTCCACTTGTCAAATATTTTCTTACCGTTGTCAAAATATTTCTTACCGTTGTCAAAAAATTTCCTCCACTTATCAAAATATTTCTTCCACTTGTCAAATATTTTCTTACCGTTGTCAAAATAATTCTTACCGTTGTCAAAGTATTTCTTCCACTTGGCAAAAAAATTCCTTCCACTTGTCAAATATTTTCTTACCGTTGTCAAAATATTTCTTCCACTTGGCAAAAAAATTTCTTCCACTTGTCAAATATTTTCTTACCATTGTCAAAATATTTCTTACCGTTGTCAAAATATTTCTTCCACTTACCAAAATATTTCTTCCACTTGTCAAATATTTTCGTACCGTTGTCAAAATATTTCTTACCGTTGTCAAAATATTTCTTCCACTTGACAAAAAAAATTTCTTCCACTTGTCAAAATATTTCTTCCACTTGTCAAATATTTCTTACCAGTGTCAAAATATTTCCTCCACTTGGCAAATATTTCTTCAAGTTGTCAAATATTTCTTCAAATATTTCTTACAGTTGCCAAATATTTATGCACATGTTGTTGTTAGCTGTCAAATATTTCTTCAAACGGGTCTTCCAGTTGTCAAATATTTTCTAACAGTTGTCAAATACTACTAACATTTGTCAATTATTTCTTAAAATATTTCTGCTAGTCGCCAAACATTTCTTCAAAGGCGACCATCTTGCATGCGGTGGATATGGCCAAGACAGCATATGCTTCCCTGTCTCAGCCGGCTATACAGGTTTTGAAGGCCAGCACGTGACAACACCTCAACATTTGGCACTTTATCATTCCACGAAAAGCCGAGGAGGTGGCGCAGACACGGTAGATGGCAGGTATTGAGCCTTCTTTCTTGCTTAGCATAGATTGTCCAGGTCTCACTAACATATAGAAGTGTACTGGTGATGCAGGTGTTATATACTGCAGCTTTGGTCTTCGTTGTGAGTTTGGCGTTTCCCCAAAACACGTGATGTGAAGTGGGTAAAGGTAGCTGCAGCTTTGTTAATGAGGCTATCAATTTCGGTGCCCAGAGAGAGTTTATCATTGATGATATACACAAGGTATGTGTGAGCCACGTGGTGCTAAGTCCACCGAAGTGACGCTAACTGTGTTACCGCTAGTTATGAAACCAAAGCGAGGTTCGGGGCAGACTTCGCGAGGAAACCATTGAGCGTAGAATACGTGATGAGACAGGTCTGTATTTCAGAGCTAGCATTTGCTGATGATGTTGTCCTGATTGCTAAATCAGAGACACATCTCCAATCCAACCTGCAAGTCTGGAAGGAAGAGCTGGAGAAGAGAGGGGTGGTCATAAGCAGCTCTAAAACAAAATCCATGGTGATATCACGAGAAGAAAGAAAACATCAGATTAAGTTGGGAGAACAGGTCCTGGAGCAAGTCGACCACTTTAAATATCTCGGAGCTATTATAGACCGAAAGGGGGGCATCAAAAAAGAGTTGGCCACTCGAAAAGCAGCGGCTGGGAGACTTTATCAGGCCATAAATCGAGGATTCCTCAGCAAGAAAGAGGTTGGTAAGAAAACGAAGATGGCTGTATACCGCTCCACCTATGTCCCAGTCTTGACATATGGATGCGAGTCATGGGCAATGACTACAACCCACAAAAGCCAGATTCAAACCTCAGAAATGAGGTATCTGAGGAAGGTGGTTGAAGTAACAAGAAGAGACATGGTCCGCAACCAGACGATACGTCAAGGCCTAAAATCCCACCCGCTGCAGACCCAAATAGAACAGTCCCAACTAAGATGGTTTGGCCATGTCTGCAGAATGGGAGAAGATCGGCTACCACGACAAGCATGGTAAACAAAGAGCCAGGGATCCAGACCTCCAGGACGACCCAGAGTCCGCTGGGAGGACAACATTAGACAATTTTTGAAGGACCGAGGACTAGAATGGAACCAGGCCAGGAAGAAGACAGCCGATAGGATAGTCTGGCGCTCTCTCTTCCAAACCTCTACACCTCACGGTAGAAGAGGAACGACTAAGTAAGTAAGTATATATATATATATATATATATATATATATATATATATATATATATATATATATATATATATATATATATATATATATATCGTCTAACTGTTGTAATATATGTATATTGTAATATATGTCTAAATGTATGTATAACTAAATATTGTAATGTATGTAAATATATGTATATGTAAATATTGTCTAAGGGTTGTAGACATAAACAAACAACCTACACACAACAATTAAACTATAATAGGACGCAACCTGATCGTCAGAGGAAGTCACCCCGGCTAATATATATTGCTATATAAAAAGTCATGCACATCCTCCTGACGCGCATCCTCCTGATATCGATCGGAGTGTTTCCTTATATAAAAGTCACGCGCATCCTCCTGAATCCGCGTCGTAAAGAACATTGTATACTACTTCTGTGGCCTAATGGATATGAACATCAGTTTCATAAGCCAGATATACCAGATTCGAAACCTGCAGCAGGCGGTTTTGTAGCAGATCGCTTTGTGTGGATTTTTAACAATGGTATAAGCGCCGTACCGTTCAGAAAGCAATGGCAAACTACTGAACGAAAAAATTGCCTAGAAAAATCACAAACAGCCAATAAAAGCTGGTGTTGATTGCCACGTCCTGTAAAGGATAAGCAACTAACTACATAGAAGCAAACAAAGAAGTAAAAAGAAACATCAAAAGAACGAACGAACGAACGAACGAACGAACTTTATTTTCAAAGGGTTAGGAATTGGGCACGCAGGCCCGTCTGACATTCTGCCCTTCCTCTCTCTCTCATCATGTATACTAATATCCTTTCATCCTCTCATTTACTTTAAGCATTATTAAGGCATTTATCATTATAAAAGTAATATTACATTTGCAATAATCATCATAATTAAAGTGTTTTTAAAATTAAATAAAATAATAATTAAAAAAAATAATAGTAATAATGAATTTGAAAAATAAATAAATAAATAAAAAATAAATAAATTAAAAAATAAATAAATAAATAAATAAATAAAGCGAAATCGGTAACTTAGTGATTTGAGACATATTTAAGGTATGTTATGAGAATGTAAAAAATATTGTTCAACTTACTCAGGGACTTTTTTTTTTTTTTTTTTTTTTTTTTAGGTTCATTAAAGTGAGGGGGGTAGACGTTTACTTTCCATTTTCCTTTCCATTTCCTTTGCGTCCCAAACTCAAGACCAGAATCAGACTAGGTAGATAGTTAGATAGACATATACGAAAGCAATTAATTTGCCAAGGGTTGAAAATCGGACACAGTCCCCTCTTGCATTCTTCCATCCTCTTGCTCATATATAGAGACAAGAGGAAGTATATTGAAGAGTTGGCAAGGGAAGCAGAGGAAGCTGCAGCCAAAGGAAATATGAGGGACCTGTACAACAACACAAAGAAGCTAACAGGGAAATATAAGCAAGCAAATGGCCTCATAAAAGATAGGAATGGAAAATTGCTTAGTAATATACAAGAATAAATGAAGAGTTGGACAGAACATTTTGAGGAACTTCTCAATATGCCAGCTCCAACTAATCCCCAGCTATAACTAATCCCCCAGACATCCAGCCAGCAGAAGAGGAGCTACAAATCAGCTGTGAACGACCAAGTAGAGAAGAAATAAAGAAAGACATAAAGCTTCTGAAAGATGGAAAAGCAACTAGTCCAGATGGCATTCCAGCAGAGGTGTCACCGTTGACTTTGCTAGGAGCATTATAAATGCTCAAGCAGGAATTATAAGCGGTGATTTGGTTTTGGTTAAGGGGGAAAGTATAAAAAAATGGTTTAAGAAATAAGAATGGATTTGAATAAAGACTATTTGTCTTGCTAAAAGGGAGATAAAATGAGTGAAATAATACTTTGATCAAAGGGAGGAGACTCTGAATATTAAGGTCAGGGGAGGAAAGTGCTTAATTACACTTAAGTAGATTTGGTGAGTTGGTAATTATGGTTTAGAAAATGTACATATAAGAATTGTATAGCAAGCTTTAGAGAAGACAATATAAGGTTAAGTCAAATTATGCAAAGGGAGATTTGATTACGGAAACAACAACAAACGGATTGATTTGTCGTTGCCCTAAAGACGCCATTAGGCGTGATGGGAACAACGGCAAAGAAAATCTATTCGCTGTTGCCCTTAAGACGCCACTAGGCGTAATGGCCACTGACTGCTTTGCCAGTCGTTGGCTAAGGACGGAAGAAGAAGAATGCAAAGGGAGACAACGGTTAATTACCTCCCTTATATGATTAAGTGAGTTGAGAGAAAAAAATATGCACGTGAAAAGTTTACCAGGACAACGGATGACACTTCACTGAGTTGTTTACACAGCGGATAAGCGTGAACATATTCCAGCTGAGTGGAGAATAGGAGGAACCAATGAATTTACAGTAAACAAGGACAGATCAGCTGATAATGATTTTATAGAGGAGAACACACTTGGACACGCTGGTGAGCGGTGGCATTTTTCGGAGGAGCAGTCCTGGTTAAGGACGTAGAGTGGCAGGAATGTGTTTTCTGCCAGGCTCAAGTTCAATTTCTGTGGGAAACAGAATGAATACTTCTGAAGAATCCTATAGACCTAGTTAGAGTAGTAGAATCTATTCACATATGAAAGACAAAGCTGTGTTTAAAGTATAGGCTTAGTGATAAGGGGTGATAGTAAGAAATATGAGTGTTGTGAGGATTCTGTGAAACCAAAGTAAGTAGGTCCTTTGACTCATAACTTTTGATAGACATTGAATAGAATGATTTCAGAAGCTGAAATAAAGTATTACAAGGTTAACGACGCTTACAACTAAGTGAGCGCAGGATAATGAGAAATGAAGCTGAAGCTACAAAATTGACTATGAGGTGGATAAAATGAGACTAAGTAAGCATCTGAGAAGATTTACAGAAGAATATGGATTTAATAGCCGTGCTGGGCTATTGTGTAATGAACTTTGCAATATTGACTGTTACAAGTAAGATGAGTAAGAAATTGAAGGGGGATTGTATTTACAGGATGAAACATGCGCTATCTAACAGGTATAAGTATGAAGATACTGCAACAGGTGTACCCAATGTGCTAATTGGCATATATGAATTTTAAAATGATGGTATTTTGATTAATATGAGTCAAATCTGACAGGATTAGTAGAGGAGAGAAAACAACTCAGGAAAGAGTTGATGAAAGGCTTGGGAGAAGCCAGAATAAATAGAATAGCCTTAAGGGAAGAAAATAGGTATAAACCATATCTGATAATGTTCTCAGGTAGAGAGCTATATATATATGCATAGGTACATGAATGTGCCCAGGAGGAATGGGACATACAAGAGACAGTTAGGAAATGTTTGTACCTGGAATTTGTACCACATGCCTCTGTTATGATGAACTTCTGAGATGTAAATAAAATGTTTGTTTTGATGGAACGTTTCTCAAGTTGGGTTAAGTCTCTAAAAGGTTGTTGAGTGCTAGAGTAAACAAGATACTGGATATAAAGAAAATCACCACTATACGAAGTTGTCACTAAGTAACATCACAAGGAGGGATGGAACGAGTTTAGGTTGGAAGCTTGAGATATATCATCCAGGAATAGTCAGCTCTGGCGGTGATGGCCAGTATTAAGATATACTCTTACTTGGAAGATTGTCAATAGACTAAATTGACAAAATAGAAAATCCGACGACTAGGTCTGCCCCAGTCACCTAGTTCGTTGGTTAACAATTAGTGCCAATATTCATATACAGGGCACTGTCACATACATTACTAATTAGTCCTAGGAGTTCACCACCACTGTGACAGAGGCAATCAAAACAGATATTGATACCTCTACATAGATAATATACAAACTACTTGGCAAAGTCTGGGAGAGAGAGGAAATATCAGCAGAATGGAAGGAAGGTTATCTGGTCAAGTTGCCTAAGAAGGGAAATTTACAAGAGTGCACAAATTATAGAGTAATAATGTTACTATCAGTGCCAGTAAAAGTATTAAACAGAATCATCCTTGAGAGATTAAAAGAGTCCATAGACAAGCAACTGAGAGATGAACAAGCAGGTTTTCAACAAAACAGATCCTGTACAGACCAGATAGCCACATTGAGAATAATAGTTGAACAAAGTCTGGAATGGAATTCACCTCTAAACATCGGATTCGTGGACTATGAAAAGGCATTTCACAGTGTAGACAGAGAATCACTTTTGGAAATTGATGAAGCATTATGGAGTTCCCATGAAGATCATTAACTTAATAAGGAAGACCTATGAACACATGACATGCAGAGTTCTTCATGAAGGACAACTTACAGAACCGTTTAGCATTAGAAGGGGAGTGAGACAGGGATTCCTCTTGTCTCCATTTCTTTTCTTACTTGCAATAGATTGGGTTATGAAAACACCGACATCACACAACAAAAATGGAATCTGACTAAACAGCTTGATGATCTGGATTTTTCAGATGACTTGGCTCTTCTGTCCCATAACCATAATCAGATGCAAGAGAAAATGAAAATTCTCGATGAGAGGTCACAACAAGTGTGCCTGAAATTACATAGGGAAAAGACAAAGATTATGAGAATAAATGCAAGAAATGATAACAAGGTTGAACTTGAAGAAACACCACTAACGGATGTAAAATCGTACACATATCTTGGAAGTAATATAGACAACTTTGGGGTGGGGGGAGGGGGGGGAAGGGGGGGGGGGGGACGGACAGACAGTGATATCAAAATAAGAATACAAAAAGCAAGAGGAGCTTTCATTGCATTGGGAAACATATGGAGAACAAGAGAAATCAGGTCCAACACGAAAATAAGAATCTTCAAATCAAATGTCAAGTCAGTCCTATTGTATGGCTCTGAGACATGGAGAACAACAAAACCAACAACCAAAAAGCTACAGACTTTTATAAACGAGAACTTGCGTAGAATAGAAGGACTGAAATGGTATGACAAAGTCACAAATTGTGGAATTGATGACAAGAACCAGACAAGTGCCAGTGGAACAAGAGTTGATAAGAAGATGCTGGCGATGGATAGGACACACATGGAGGAAACCTGTTGATAGCATTACAAGGCAGTCCATGTTCTGGAATCCACAGGGAAAGAGAGGCAGAGGTAGGTCAAAAAACACACGGAGAAGATAACTGGAAACAGAGGTGAAAATGATGAGGAAAACATGGAAAGTACTTGAGAGGATGGCACAGGACAGGAAGACTTGGCATGTGTTTGTTGAAGGCCTATGCTCCTCGGGGAGCTAAATGGTATTGATTTATTGATTTATTTAATTTTTGTCTCCAGTTCTCTTCTCTATATGTGATTCTCTATGAATTATCTTTATCTCTTTAATTTTTGTCTCCTCTTCTCTATGTACTATTCGGTCTCCTACTGCCTCTATTACTCTGGGGATCCAGAACAAATTTGTAAAGCTGCCTACAGGATTTCTCAATGTACCGTACATCGCCAGCGTCTTCTTTTCTCTGGTTCCACTGACACTTGTCTGATGCTTATCATCACTTCCACTTTGGTGATCTTGTCATACTATTTCACTCCGTCTATTCTACGCAAGCGCTCAATTATTAAATTCTATTACTTCTTCATGTTGTTTTCAGAGCCATACAGTAGGACTGTGTCGTGGCATCTAAGTTCAAGATTCTGATTTTTGTAGTGTACTTTAATGTTCCTGCATGGTAAAACTGCCACTGAAACTCATAAGAAAACAATTTCCATTGTGGCTTTCATATTGTACGACCACAAACAAATCGTAAGGTCAGATATTTGACGAAATATGTAATGTGTGTGTGTGTGTATACACATATACATCGCTATGCTTTTCTTTATATGTTGTCGTGTTATGTTCCGTTTTCCATAAGTTGTAATTCTGTTAAGGAAATCCTATATTTCAAAAAGTGCTTTTATAACAACAACAAAATTTATTTATTGAACGTCAGATGTGTTGCTGGTCTCTACCAATTCCCAAGGGACACCAGCAGCATCACCTTACCTACATCCTCCAGCCTTCACCCGTCTCACTTACTTTGCTAGTGTATTCCGGCGAGGTCCCTTTCCAAAGAGAACCACTATTTCCCTTCTTTTGCTATTTAGGCTAACGACTTTATCTGAGCTTTCTTTGTTTGTACTTTTATTTGTCACTTTCGTATCAATTATGTCATGAAGTTCTTGTTAAATTTTAGCAGTTAAAACTATATCATCAGCTTATCTCAAGTTGTTTATATAATGGCCAATAGATATTCCTGACAAATTCTCTATGGGTCTCATTGTTTTAACTGTATAGACAGAACAGATTAGGTAACACTGCACATTATTGCCTACAACCAGCTCTATCTGCTGAAGGGTTTCTGTTTGATTGTCAAGCTCAGGTCACTGCCTTGGGTGTTTAAGCTTTCTGACATTCTACAAAAATTCTCCATGTTTCACCTTGGCGAATACCGCCATATACTCTTTATAAAGTCTATACAGAAATGGTGTATCATCATTTTTATCACCTTTCAGCTCCCCTAGGAGCATAGGCATTCAACAAACTTATATCAAGTCTTACTGTCACGTGCCATCAACAAACTTATATCAAGTCTTACTGTCACGTGCCATCAACAAACTTATATCAAGTCTTACTGTCACGTGCTATTGTTAAAGGTTTATTTGATGGAAGATACTGTTGGGGTCATCAATAAGATAAATGTTATTATTACTTTCGCTGATAAATAGCGATCAGCATAAGTCGAGCTTACGGATGGCCGACAGGTGTGTGACTATAGAAATATAACATACGCGAATGTGTATAGGTTCTTTAAGTGTGTCTGTGATAAGTCACTCACACCACAGCAACGTAAAAGTCAGGGAATGTTGTAAGACCTGGCAACGTTATACAGTTTATTGACGAAACGGTCACGTACACATCATAGCAAGACAATTCACAGCATACTCATGAAGCAACATGTAAGTAAATCCATAACAACGGTTGCATAAACCATCACAGCAAATCATGGGCATTAAGCACAAAATATCCATCAGGAAACATGAATCAGCAAATAGGTGAATAGGCTGCAGGACATAGCATCACATATTTCATCTCATAATAGTACAGCAAAAATATCATTCCAGTTCTCAATATGAATACAATGCATTAACAAGCCAACGAGATCCGTGGCTTTGAATAACAAGTTCCCTGGGAGAAAACAACATTCTCTTCAACACACTATCTAACTGCAAAAACAATCCATCACAGAATATGGATATGGAATAATGGCCTGTACAATCCGTGGCCTCATAATATCCTCAATAAAGTACATTCTACAATTATCAAATATTCCTTTCACCAAAAGAATATATGCTGGGACACACTAGCAAAAATGGTAAAGCGTCCATTTTCAAGCTCTGCCAGTCAAATACTGTCACGAAAAATCCGCTGCTTAAAACAGCTCAGTACCCAATTCATTCAAGCGTAAACTCGCAGCTTGAGATGTGAGCAGAATTCATCCGCCTTTCCCCCCAAAACTAATTCATAGTACGTTTGACAGTTTCTTTATCCTATTTTTAAAAAGCAAACTAACAGCTAGTCAAAAGAGCTGTGTTCAAAAAGTGTGTGTATAAAAATCCGACCCGTACATACGTCTTAAACACTTAACTCCCCTTAATTAAAATATGACTTAACAGCCATCAACAAACTCATATCAAGTCTTCCTGTCACGTGCCATCAACAAACTTATATCAAGTCTTCCTGTCACGTGGCATCAACAAACTTATATCAAGTCTTCCTGTCACGTGCCATCAACAAACTTTCAAGTCTTCCTGTCACGTGCTATCAACAAACTTACATCAAGTCTTCTTGTCACGTGCCATCAACAAACTTATATCAAGTCTTCCTGTCACATGCCATCAACAAACTTATATCAAGTCTTACTGTCACGTGCCATCAACAAACTTATATCAATTCTTCCTGTCACGTGCCATCAACAAACTTATATCAAGTCTTCCTGTCACGTGGCATCAACAAACTTATATCAAGTCTTCCTGTCACGTGCCATCAACTCAAGACCTTTCTTTATCTTCTTCATCTCCTTCATGTCTGTCTCCAGTTCACTTCTCCATGTACTCCTTTGTCTTCCTCTACCTCTCTTATCCTGGAGATTCCAGAACAAGGACTGTCTTGTAATGTCTATCAACCAGTTTTCTCAGCGCGTGTGTTTCTGGCTGCCATCAATGGTACCTATACCTTGTAGCGGTATGGCAGCTTGTGTACCCTGATAATCCCCAGAGCAATGCCAGTGGGAGTTTTACTCCTGGTAGGTTCAACCATGCTGGACTGGTCTGCGTGGGTAGGGGTCAGACAAAAGCTGGTACCCTGGTCCTCCAGGTTGGGGGTTTTAGCACAGGGCCGATACCCCTGTCTGTGTAAAAAAATCGCACACGTTACGGAAACAGCAATAAATGAAAATACTTTGATGCGGGACGGACATCCGGAGTCTCAGGCTCGTATGACTGACAGTGGTGAAAGCCGAAAGGAAGCTACTGGCACGAAAACGGATGCCCAGACCGCAAAACACGAAACCAAAATTGGTTTTTGGAATGTCAGAACTATGAATGAGGCAGGAAAGCTGAGACAGATCACGGCAGAGATGAGGAATTACAAACTACATATCCTGGGAATAAGCGAGAGCAGATGGACAGGGATGAGGAGAATAAAAACAGCTACAGGGGAAACAGTACTTTATTCTGGTAGAGAAGACGGTCAGCACAACGAAGGTGTAGCCATTATCCTTAAGAAAGGAATGGAAGGGTCTCTACTGGAATGGAAACCCATTAACAACAGACTAATAAGAGCAAGACTGAGGGGGAGATTCACCAACACCACAATTATACAATGCTATGCACCAACAAACGACAGCGATGAAGAGATCAAGGACGAGTTCTATCAACAGGTACAAAAGGAAATGGAAACTGTACCCAGGTACGATCTTATTATAGTAATGGGAGACCTAAATGCGAAAGTTGGAACACATAATAATTACAACGAAAGAGTAATGGGGAAATGCGGCAGTGGAACAGTAAATGAGAATGGGGACAAATTAATAAGCTTCTGCAGTATTAACAACCTGGTCATTGGAGGAACACTTTTTCAACACAAAGAAGTGCACAAGTTAACATGGGAATCACCAAACGGACGAGACAAAAACCAGATAAATCACATAATGATCAATGGCAGATGGAGACATGCACTACAAGACGTGAAAGTAAGAAGAGGCGCAGATGTGGGAAGTGATCATCACCTAGTAGTAGCAAGACTTAAGGTGAAACTCAGAGCTGCTGGACCAGTTGCAATCAAACAGAAAAGATATAACATCACGAAACTTAAGGACCCCCTCACCAGAAAAGCGTTCATGGTCGACGTAAAGAGGCGATATCTGATCACCAAAAGCCAGGAAAGAACAGAGACCGACGATGTGGACCAGAAATTCAACACCATCTCAACAATATACAAAGAAAGCAGCAAGTCATGCTTGGGATTCCAGGAAAGAAAGAGCCAAGACTGGATAACACCAGAAACGCTAAACACAATAGCGAAGAGAAAGGAAATGAAAAGGAAGAAAACAGAAGCTAAGTCTCCCAGGTTAAAGGCAATATACAGTGAACAGTACAGTCAGCTGGACAAGGAAGTAAAACGTCAAACCCGTGCTGACAAAAGGACATTTCTGGATGACCTTGCAAGACAGGCAGAAGAGGCAGCACTGAGAAATGAACAAAGCACAGTTTATAAAATAACTAAAGCTTTCAGCGGAAAACGAGGTGCAAACAACATAACGTTAGTAAGAGACAAGCAAGGAAACCTCATCACCACAGCACAGGGGCAGGAAACAAGATGGGCAGAGCACTTCAGAGAAACACTGAATAAGGAACCACCAGAGACTCAGCTGAATGTTCCTGAGGCCGAAAGTGACTTAGACGTAAATACAGACATTCCACGAAAAGAAGAAATTATCACAGCTATCAAAGGGCTAAAAAATGGAAAAGCGCCTGGTCACGACAATCTGAATGCTGAGCTATTCAACACAGACCCTGAACTAGCAGCAGAACTATTAGAACCACTATTTGCACAAGTCTGGGAAACTGAGACAACACCAACAGAGTGGAGCAAAGGAATAATTGTCAAATTGCCCAAGAAGGGCGACCTTGCAGACTGCAACAACTGGAGAGGAATTACCCTCCTCTCAGTTCCCAGCAAAATACTAGGCAGGATAATCATCCAGAGAATTTCAAAAGCAGTTGACCAAAAACTGAGGAAAGAACAAGCGGGCTTCAGAAAGAACAGAAGATGTGCAGATCATATATTTACCCTCAGGAACATTATAGAGCAGTGCTCAGAATGGCAGAGACAGCTGTACATTAACTTTGTTGATTTTGAAAAGGCTTTCGACAGCATACACAGGGACAGCCTATGGAAAATTCTGAGGGCTTATGGAATTCCCAGCCGCATTGTTTCCATTATAAAAAGCCTCTATTCTAACTTTACGTGCAGTGTTGGATCGAGTAATGTAACTTTCGAAGTGAAAACAGGAGTACGACAGGGATGCCCCTTATCAACAACATTATTTTTGACAGTCATAGATTGGGTGATGCGCCAGACTACAGAGGGCAGTCCAAGAGGAATTAGATGGACAACGTTTTCTACACTGGAAGATTTGGAATATGCAGATGACATTGCACTACTCGCGCATTCACACCAACACATTCAAGACAAAACCGACAGACTGAATAAGTATGGCCAGCAGGTTGGCCTGAACATCAATTTGAAGAAGACAGAGGTCATGACACTAAATGTGGACAATCCTGAGCCAGTAACAGTAAGGAACCAGAAGTTAGAACAGACAGACACATTTACTTACCTAGGAAGCATAGTAACACCTGACGGCGGAACAAGCAAGGACATTAACAACAGAATGAATAAAGCGAGAACAGCCTTTGCTGTTCTCAACAACATTTGGAAGTCTTCCCAGTACAGCACAAACACCAAATTAAGACTGTATGAGAGCTGTGTACTTTCTGTGCTTCTCTGTGGTGCGGAATGTTGGAGAGTAACAGAGAAGGAAATGTCGAAACTGTCCTCCTTCCACACAATCTGCCTAAGGAAAATTCTCCGAATCTTTTGGCCAAACACCATCAGCAACCAAGAGTTACTTATTCGGAGTAACCAGGAGGACATGCACACCATCATAGCTGGCAGACGCTGGAGTTGGGTTGGCCATGTCCTCAGAAGGGACCCTGATACCATCACAAGAACAGCTATGCAATGGACCCCCGAGGGAAAGCGAAAGAGAGGCCGACCAAAAACAACTTGGCGGAGAACTGTGGAAGCTGAGATGCAAAGAATGAACCACAGTTGGGGCACTGTACGAAGGATGGCCGCCGACCGAGCAAAGTGGAATCATTTTGTTGCTGCCCTACAAGACGCCACCAGGCGTGATGGCCGCTGACTGCTTTGACGGTTGGCGGTTATGGATCAAAGAAAGAAGAAGTGTGTTTCTGGAGATTTTCCTACAAGAAAAAAGATGAGTCAGCAACCCAGACTCACTTCGGTTTTCTCTGCATAGCTTCATTTGCCGCCGTACCTGAGGACCTTTTTCTGTCTTGGATGGTTGAATGGAAGTATTTTCTTTAGTTAACCTGTCTATGTTGAGGTTTTTATTTTCTTTTAACGAAATTTCTACAAGATGGGGTAATCAGCCCCATTGCCAACCCTTCTTTGTCGCCTCTTACGAGATGCGTGGAAGGTTACAGTGTTACTATTTTTTTTTTTTGCTCTCATTTCGGGCGCCGGTAACACACAGGTGATAGTGTAACACCTGTAGAGATATGTTCTTACTTCTATAGCTCGCTCTACTGAAGTCCTTATAAAAGAAATAGAGTTGTTAAAAATGAAGAAAACACCTGATCGAGTCATCTTTAATGTTTATTTTGCTTACAGTAGCTTATGGGGCTTCCTACTTGACGAGATGATTGCTTTAGAAATCTCATTAATACTTTTCTGTTTGTCTTTAAACCGTTTTCCATCAATGTCTGGACACACGACAATACGACCGTGGCTTCCCTTACCTTCCGTCGGGTTGTGTACGGTTAGAATCTTCGCTAGTCTTTGACTAAAATGTAAACTATGCGTCACCAGCTATCACGTCACAAATCTTTAGAAGTGTTTTATATACATAGATAACTACGCATTACAACTTCCCAATTAGAGTTCAGTGACAACCGCCTGTTAGTCCACGTCTGTTCATTCAGTGTTTACAGCTGAAATCTATTTATAGAAACCATCCACCACCCGCCTGGTAGTATGTGCTCCTCTTCATAGGCCACGTGGTTGACAACTCTTAAATGTTTTTCATCTGTTTTGTGTTGAAATTCCAACTGTTTTCTCCACCATGTCAACTTGCACTAACATTGCTAAAGTATATAAACTTACTGTCCTCTATTATTTTTTTAAATAAAAATTTGCCTCGTCTCGTTCAACCTAAACGGTTATATTAGGGCACGTGTCCAAATATAAAATACTTTTAGGTCTGATAACATAAATCAAATATTCTTGTTTTCAATGACCTTTACGGTTGTTCAACATCCAGCACCAGACTTTTACCACAGTTTAACCACGTATTTCATTCAATTTTGTTCTTGGCTAACCTTTCATAATCAATTGTGATTTCTGTATATCACACAATGATGTGGCCACCAGACTTCTTACACCTTCTTCTACAGTTGTGTACTGTAAATCCTTCTTGTGCAACTCTGTGACCAGGTCATTCTACCTGACCGTTAAAAAAGCATGCTACTCGCCTAATTTGGACTTTAACAGCTATGCCGACTCAGTCACTATAATATACCCACAACAAAAAGAATTAACAGGAAATTCACACCTCTGTGGAAACAGGAACATTTTCAGACTTCAAATCCGAGGCAGAAGCACACATAAAAATAAATAAAAATTACATTAACATTTTTTTAAAAGCTTTAATTACTGTTACGGTAGTTTTATTGATGGCGTCTGCTAGAATTGGCAGTGCGCATGTTTAGGGTCAATGGAATTAATATAAATTGATCTTTATACTTTACGGAGTTATGAACGCGAAATGCACGGTCAAGTCATGACGTGTTAGCGTCGATATGGTCACGCTTGGTGACTAGGTTACCGTACCCCTTTTGTATTGACCGTCAAGCAGTGAAGACGGATTTTGTTACCTTTCCAGGGTTGTGCATGATGCTACTGCACATATATATATTTTAGTCAAGTACGGACTGCGAGACTTGGACACTCAATAAAACAGTTGCAAAAAAGATTACATCATTTGAAATGAAATGCTACAGAAGGATGATGAGAATACCCTGGACAGAAAAAAAGACCAACAGAGAAGTACTGCACTCACTAAACGTACAGGAACATTGGCTCCTAAATACCATCGCAATAAGGAAGCTGAAATTTTTCGGTCATATAAAAAGACATAATAGCCTGGAAAAAACAGTGATGGAAGGCATGGTTCCTGGAAAAAGGGGAAGGGGTCGACCTAGACGACGGTGGACCCAGGACATCACAGAGAGTCTGAACTTGTCTTTGGCTGATGCAGGTCGACTTGCCCAGAATCGTGATGCGTTCAGAGCAGCTGTAATGGAGACAACGTTCTGGAAAGAATACGTCACATGATGACGGACACAGGTCAGTCCATTGTAATTGATGAAGAGATAAATGATTAAGTAGTTGATTCATTCTCGTCAAGACACATGCGCTCACTACCGGTTGTCTGAAACACAGCAGCGCGAGTATATAGCCATGATGTTCGTTTGACAGTTTTTCAAGTACGACATGGACCCATAATAGGATGTTTGCAAGTATTCAATTTGTCATATATGCTTACCATGAACTATATTAATGATGTCGTCAAATATGTGTGTTCTTCCGTAATAAACTGTTTTCTCGTGGACTCTAACAAGGCGGGCTTATTAAGTTGATCATTGAGCGATTCACTTGTTAGTTATCCTTTTCACACATTCGCGTTTCAAATAATTACAGCACGATAATAATCAATGAATGAGAACCAGAAAAATCCAGTCATGGACAGCGATTTTGAACATTCTTTATTCATTCGATATTCCACTGTCTAAAGCAGCTTCCATGATACTTTGATCACAGACATGCTATGCTAACCGGATCGTCTGTATCAGAGAACTGGTGGCCAGTATGGGGATACGAAAATCTTCTCCTTCATCAGGTTAGATCTAGCGACAAATTTCTTCGCAACACGATTGTTTACGTTTACGATACGTTCACATGACTTTGTGACACACTGCGCATGACTAGAGGTAAAATATACGTCATCACCCATTTTGACCGAGTCAATGTCAACCGTTGGCAGCTTTACGAAAGTCAAATCTAATGTCCTGCTACAAGTATCGATGCAAGGAGAATATCAAGAGGAAACCCCGTCAAAACGATGAAGTTCAGCTCACTGTACCTGGTTGGCCGTTGATGCATACTGGCATTAACTGAAGAAGATCACTGGGCGCAAAAAGATAAGTGAATGTTGAAACCTTTGTCGGTTCATCAAAACTAGGTGTAGTCCACTTCATTTTATTCGGGCATGTTATCTGCAATTAATTGTTTTATGTTTCGTTTGTCATTGATTGTCTATTTGTTATTTATATAAGCGGGCGGTTGGATTGGGAGTTTTTAGATCGACTAATACCTCTTTTCAGATGGTCAGTAGATCTACAAACCGTTCTAATAGGGATTCGTATAGTAATTCCATTAGCGAAACATCTGCTGAGATCTACCAGCAGCATACTGTGTTTGCTTCTGAAGTTATTCGACCTTAGATGTTTTAGTTGTAAAGTAACGTTATATTTGTAGTAATTTTGCTGTGTTGAGTTTTATTTTATTCATTTCGTAACTTGTTCGTAAACTATCCCGTTCATTCTAATCTACCTATCATTTATTTTATAATTGTAAAATTTTTGTCAGTTATGAGTCCTGTGACGTCATCATTTAATGTGTATGTGTTGTAACCTAGATTTAGTTTTTCTTCTTAACATTTACTTCCGATTTTTGCTCGTTTCAATATAATCATTTTTTCGTTTGCATTTGTCAATTGTGATGTGCTAATGTCTTGTAACATTTTAGTTGACTAATTGTCTTGTATTTATTAACTTATAAATTGAGTAGGTAATAATAATAGTGTAAATTAATTAGGTAATAATACAATATAAATATTTTGATTAATTTTCAAAAAAAGAAAAAAGAAAATGGACTTGATAAATTAATTGCAACAATTTGCAGTATTAGTCCAATTCACGATTGCTTATGCATTTTATGCATCATGACTAGGGCATGATAGCATTATATATGGATAAATACTTATAAAGTGAGGGTTTGCCTTGAATATAATAGGCATAGTGGATAATACTTGGTACATTAATCTATTCATAATACTACGTTGGCCACTGGGCCCACATAGGTAATTGATGGTAATATATGTTGTTGATTAATACGGATAGTTGATTAAATAAATAGATTATTAAATTACACAATGCTTACGTTAGACCATTTTGTTAAAATTGGTAAAGATTTTGGAAAAAGAGGAGAAGCTCTAGAAGCATACGCAGTGGCGGAACTTGCGAAATATAAGGCAGAGGAACTTGAAAGGAAAGCTGAATTAAAGCGTCAAGAAGAAGAACAAAAAGCTGAATTGAAGCGTCAAGAAGAAGAACTTGATGCCAAAGAAGCAAGAAGGATAGCAAAACAGGAAAGGGAAGAGATTTAAAAAGAAAACAGAATAAGAGAAATAGAGGAAAATAAAAGGAAGCAAGATGAAATTATAAGACAACAAGAAAAAGAGTTGGCACTTATCCGGTTGGAAACAGCGAAATTACAGGCACAAAATGCTACTGTTAGCCATAGTGATAATTCCCAAAATGTGTCTGCACCTAACCAAACTAGAAGCAATTATCACTTCAAATTACCGACATTCAGATTGAATGTTGATGATTTATCGGCCTGGCTTTTACGTTTTGAGAAGATTTGTGAGGTTAATAAATTAGATAAAACTGCATGGGCACTAAAATGTAGTGAATTTTTAGATGGTGCACCTGCAAGCGCAGCTCAGAATGTTGATCCAACAATAGCTGGTGATTATGATGCCATTAAGGCTTTATTACTACGTCGATTTCATTTGGACGAGGAGGGATGTAGGATTAAATTTAAAACTCTCCTGCCAGAATCAAATAAAGACTTTACAGGGTTCGTTGCGAATATACGCAATACATTCAACAGATGGGTCGAACTTGCTGGTGTGGAAAAATCTTATGACAAGTTGGTTGATTTAATCCTTAGGGATAAGGTCCTATCTTCTGTAAGTTCACCATTCTTTTCTTTCTTACAGGAACGTAAACCTCCGACTTTAGAGGAACTAGAAAAAATGGCAATAAATTACTGCACTGCTCATCCCAATATTATCATATCCAATACACAAGTAAGGGAACCACTTCCAGTTGCCTCCAATATGGCATATCATGGTTTTGAAAGATCAAGAGCTCAGAGCCTTGACAGAAATTTTTCAAATAGAAGAAATAATTACAATGATTATCAAGGACTAAATAATTCTTACAATAATGGGAATTTTAACCGGGGTAGACAACAGTTTAGAAACCAGTCACCTCAATTTAGATATAACAATAGTTATCAAAACAAATCAAATTGGAATAAATCATTTAATGATAATGCCAATAATAGTAATAACAAGTGGCATAATAATAGTAATAACAATTACAGACTAAGAAATAAGAGTTTTAATGGCAGAGGTAATAATAATAATAATGATCATTCAGGTAATCATAACAGACAACGTCCTACCTCCAGAAATCAAAATAAATTTGATCATACTGCAGGGGCAGCATTGACTAACAATGCAACCCCAATTGTTCATAATAGTGATATTCCAACGCATTCATCTTCGTCATGTTGTGTTATTGATAATAATGTGGCAAATGTTTGTCCACAATGCCATGCTATTTTTCAGAAGTCCAGCCAATTGATTATGAGAATTACACAGACTATTCCTGCAATTAGTCTCACTGCAAATGATGGAACTGGGACACTGATTTTTAATAAAGGACTGTTCAATGGAAACATAATTTCAGTGTTAAGAGATTCCGGGTCAACCACGATCGGCATCCGGCAATCACTAGTACATCCTCGCTATGCTACTAATGAGTTTGTACGTTGTATAACTTTTGGTGGGACCATTGAATATTATCCCACGGCAATTATAGATATTAACACCCCATTTTTTTCAGGTCAAGTTAAAGTATGTTTACTTCAGAGTCCTGTTGCTGACCTCACAATCGGACGTATCCACGGCAGCAAGGACTGCACACCTGAGGAAATCTCAGAATGGGAAAGAGTAAACTTGGCTATGGCCAATGCGGTAACAACACGAGCTCAGGCTCAGGAATTAATAAAAGAGAATACTCCAAGTATCAAAGTGGATGATTGTACTGACAATGAACCTAAATCGGTAATTGACAGAGACTCGTTTGCTCTCAAACAAAGGGAAGCTAATTCTTTAAAGAATTTTTTTACTTTGGTAAACAAGTATGATGACATTGCTGTCAACAATAAGATTAAGCATTGGTTCACTATTAAAAACGGTATCTTACTTAGAAATTGTATGGACCAGGATAAATTGAAACAACAGGTCATGGTACCATCTCCTTTACGAACATACATATTACGGCATGCACATGACTCCCAATGCGCGGGTCATATGGGCTACACTCGCACACGGTCTCGAGTGTTGTCGTCTTTTTTCTGGCCGGGAATATTACGAGACGTATCATCGTATGTACGTTCCTGTGTAATTTGCCAGGAAGTCAAGTCTCGTAGAGCGTTCCATAATGCTCCCATTCAGGCATGTGATATATCGGTGCGGCCTTTTGATAAAATGGCAATGGACATTATTGGTCCATTTCTACCAACTGCAAGAGGTCACAGATATATATTAACATGTATCGACTTATGTACACGATGGCCAGAGGCCATACCTCTTAAAAATATAACCACATCGGACATAGCTGATGCTTTGTTCCTAATATTTTCTAGAATTGGGTTCCCAAGTAAATTACTTTCGGATCATGGGCCCAATTTGTGTCTGACGCAATGAAAGAGGTTATGAGAACTCTTAATATAGAGAGAAACTTCAGTAGTGTATACCATCCCATGAGTAATGGCAGTTGAGAGACTCAACCGCACCATTAAACAGTTATTGCATAAAGTTACAGTTGATAACCCTCAAGACTGGGACAGGGCTATCCCAGCAGTTTTGTTTGCGTACAGAGAGGTTCCGAATGAACAAACCGGTTTCTCTCCGTTCCAGTTAGTGTTTGGTGCTCCACCAAGAGTTCCTATGGGACTGATCAAAGACTTACTACTCGACTCTAAGATGACTCAGGAAACCCAGTCATCTTATGAATACGTTATTAATTTGCGTAGACAAATCATAGATGCTTGTCAAAGAGCAACAGCTTCCTCAGAAGCAGCAAAAGATAAATCTAGACAGTTCCAAAATAAAAATAGACGATTACGCCAGTTATTTCCTGGTGACGAAGCTTTCGTATTACTCCCAAAAAAGGACAATAGACTGTTAATCACTTGGAACGGTCCATATAAGGTTGCAGACAGAATTTCTGACGTCGACTACATACTGGACATTAAAGGTCAGAAAAAAATTTACCACATAAACATGCTGAAAGAGTTCTTCACTCGTCCTCAACATCTACAATCTATTTTTTCAGGATTTAGACAATCAAGCTACTGGTTCTTGCCAATATTCTAATCTTTCGGTGATTCAGGAAGAGGAATCATCATTTCATGAAATCCAAATGTCATTTCCTATACCTGAATTACAATCTTCTGAATCATGGAGAGATGTCACTATTTCTTCTTCATTAACATCTCAAGAACATACTACAGTTTGTAAAATCTTAGAGGCATATTCTGATGTCTTGACTGATATACCGGGTCGTACATCAGTCATTTCTCATGACATTATACTGAAGGACGACACACCTATAAAACTCCGTCCTTATTCAGTTCCTATTCACTATCAAGATAAAACTTCACAGGAACTTAATCAGATGTTAGCATTAAGAATAATAGAAAACAGTAACTCGCCGTTTTCATCACCGTTAGTTATCGTTAGAAAAAAAGACAATAATATACGTCTTTGCGTTGACTACAGAAAACTTAATTCACAGACGGTCGCAGACAGTGAACCTCACCCTCTTATTGACGATCTACTTACTCGTCTTTCTACAGCAACATATTTTACAAAAATCGATTTAACCAAGGGATATTGGCAGATTCCCTTAACAGAAGAAGCCAAATACTATACAGCATTCTCGACTCCACAAGGTCTTTACCAGTGGAATGTGATGCCTTTTGGGCTAATGAATGCACCAGCCACATTCATTCGCATGATGCGAAAAATTTTGGCGGATAGATCTGACATTATCACATATATTGATGATATTTGTCTATTTAGTCCTTCATTTGATGAACACATGTTAGGATTAACTTCAGTATTAGACATTTTAAGATCTAACAACTTAACAGCTAGACCATGTAAAATGCAAATAGCTTTACACGAAATAACTTTTCTTGGACATATTATAGGGTCTGGATGTATCAAAACCATTCCCCACAATGTATAAAAAATTTTAAAGTTAACAGTCCCACAAAATAAAAAACAAGTTCGAAGTCTACTGGGTCTTGTCCAGTATTATAGCAGATTTGTTCCCAATTTGTCTTCAATCACTGCTGTCTTGTCTTCACTATTGCAAAAAGACAAACCAAATAAAATTACGTGGACAACAGACTGTGACAGAACATTTAATAACATTTTGACAATCTTCTCTAGGCCACCAATTTTACGGTTGCCAGATGTTCACAACAAGTTTTTTCTTCGAACAGATGCCAGTAATTACGGTATCGGAGCTTGCCTACTTCAATATCACAACGATATACTTCATCCGACTATGTATATTTCAAGAAAACTGAAATCGCCTGAAACGAAATACTCCACTGTTGACAAGGAGTTGCTGGCAGTTGTTTGGGCAATCACAAGGTTGGAAAAATTATTGTTGGGAGCGCCTTTTACCATTAAAATCGACCAGAAGGCGGTTGCTTCATTACGACGCTCTAACCACAAAAGCCCCAAACTTGCCAGGTTTTCGATTCTACTTCAGCCATATGACTTTGTCATCGAAGCTATACCCGGAAAAGAAAACATTCTGGCGGATGCACTTTCAATACACCCAACGGAAGTCAAATAATTATTGTCTACAAGTTAAAAGATTAACGGCTAAACAAGAGCGACTTTGGAACTCTAACTGATTCCTGCGACAAAATTGATATGAACCACTTCTATATGGAAAAACATTTCAAATAATTCGAATTCAATCATTCAAGATATTCAGTTTCCAAAAGAAAATTCGTGATAGCAAGAAACAAATTTCGATGGTCTTTTCTAACGTTTGGACTTTGGTTAGTGTCCAGTCGTTCTCTAACTCATTACGATATGGTCTTGAATACGATATGAATCCAAGCTGGACATATAACGTTAGGTTACAGAAATTGACTAACTCAAAACGATCAAGTTTATATTCAATCAGGAACGAAGTTTAGTTGAACAGTATTAAATTTCTAAGGAACTTTCCATAGATTCGCAAGGGACATAACGACGGATGGATCATCACATCCGACATTAAGTTTAATAGTTATTAAATTAATGAAGAGTATAATAAAATTGAAGTGTGATTAAAAATAATGAGAAAAAAAAAAGAGAAGAAAATATGTCAAAGAAAGAAATGATGAAAAAGGGAAAAAAAAAATCACACAAGCAAATACTCTAAATATTTTATGTATAAATGAGATAGCTTTTATATGCATTTAGTTAAGATGTTCACATGAAATGTATTAATATGTTATTTTCTCTCATTATATCATTAAGTTAATTATGTTGTAATTACACGACACTAATAATTAACTGTAAACACACATAACTAAACTAATTTATATTTTATTTTTTTTCTCTTTCTTTACTTTATTTGTCCTTACTTCTCATGTCTTTTATTATGACACTATCTATCAGGTTCTTTAATTACTTACTTACTTACTTAGTCGTTCCCCTTCTACCGTGAGGTGTAGAGGTTTGGGAGAGAGAGCGCCAGACTATCCTATCGGCTGTCTTCCTCCTGGCCTGGTTCCATTCTAGTCCTCGATCCTTCAAAGATTGTCTAATGTTGTCCTCCCAGCGGACTCTGGGTCGTCCTCGGGTCTGGATCCTTGGCTCTTTGTTTCCCATGCTTGTCGTGGTATCCGATCTTCTCCCATTCTGCAGACATGGCCAAACCATCTTAATTGGGACTGTTCTACTTGGGTCTGCAGGGGGTAGGATTTAAGGCCTTGACGTATCGTCTGGTTGCGTACCATGTAAAGTTCTTTAATTAGATGTTAATTAATTAATACATTACATACTTACTATCATTGATTAGTTTAATTTTAATTAGTTAGAATAATTTTCTTTACATAACACTTCATTACTCACTCACAACAGTCTTCAATAGTTCAATAGCTAATTATTAGCGACAGTTGACACCCCTTTGTTTAATAATGTTATATGACTTATGTATTATCGACATGACCACGACACTGTTCTAGACAGAACATCGTAGGCCATATGTCGGGTTTTTATTAAATTTTTCATATAATTGAGTAAGGTAGTAAAAAAATCTATCTAATAGATTTTTTTCCCACGGCGGGCAGGGAATTGTTACGGTAGTTTTATTGATGGCGTCTGCTAGAATTGGCAGTGCGCATGTTTAGGGTCAATGGAATTAATATAAATTGATCTTTATACTTTACGGAGTTATGAACGCGAAATGCACGGTCAAGTCATGACGTGTTAGCGTCGATATGGTCACGCTTGGTGACTAGGTTACCGTACCCCTTTTGTATTGACCGTCAAGCAGTGAAGACGGATTTTGTTACCCTTCCAGGGTTGTGCATGATGCTACTGCACATATATATATTTTAGTCAAGTACGGACACGGGTCAGTCCATTGTAATTGATGAAGAGATAAATGATTAAGTAGTTGATTCATTCTCGTCAAGACACATGCGCTCACTACCGGTTGTCTGAAACCCAGCAGCGCGAGTATATATAGCCATGATGTTCGTTTGACAGTTTTTCAAGTACGACATGGACCCATAATAGGATGTTTGCAAGTATTCAATTTGTCATATATGCTTACCATGAACTATATTAATGATGTCGTCAAATATGTGTGTTCTTCCGTAATAAACTGTTTTCTCGTGGACTCTAACAAGGCGGACTTATTAAGTTGATCATTGAGCGATTCACTTGTTAGTTATCCTTTTCACACATTCGCATTTCAAATAATTACAGCACGATAATAATCAATGAATGAGAACCAGAACAATCCAGTCATGGACAGCGATTTTGAACATTCTTTATTCATTCGATATTCCACTGTCTAAAGCAGCTTCCATGATACTTTGATCACAGACATGCTATGCTAACCGGATCGTCTGTATCAATTACTATTCTGGAAAACAGATAAAATGATAAAGACAAGATACTGTTGTTCTGAGGAACCATAAAAAAACGAATTAGGTAGCGTTTCATAAGCACTGATGGAAACCAACTACAAACTCAACACAGTTACAGTACAATGAATTCCTTCCCACATGAAAAGTGAGGAGGCAGACAGACTGTCAAAGAAGAAGGAAGTAAAATCTTAACTGAAGACAGGACAATATCTGAAGAGATGATAGCAATACTTAATTACAGCTTCATAGAATAATAGCTTAGAGAACACCTTGAGTCAGGTACAAGAGAAGCATGAACTATTTATCAAGAAAAACGGTAGTGATAATTTTCAGACTGAGAACCTGCCAATACTGACTCAGAAATCATCTGTTCAACAAATTATTAATAATCAGACATATATGTGTCAATGTGGGGAAGACATATATGTGTCCAAGTGGGGAAGACAACCAGACATGTGTTCAAGTGGGGAAGACAGACATATATTTGTCCAAGTGGGGAAGACAGACAGATATGTGTCCATGTGGAGAAGACAACGAGACAAGTGTCCAAGTGGGGAAGACAGAAAGATATGTGTCCATGTGGGGAAGACAAACAGATATGTGTCCATGTGGGGAAGACAGACATGTGTCCACGTGGGGAAGACAGACATATACAGTACTTTGCAAAAAAAATGGCAGTCATATTTTCGCAACGCAGCACACTCATAGAAGCAAAAAACAATAAAAACTGTATGTCTAGAGGAAGATTGATATCTCCCCTATCTATTAACAGTGGTTTCAGTACAATATAATGTTGCCTTCTCCAGCAAGGCAAGCCTGGATGCGGCGAGGCATACTTCAGCTACCTTCTTCAATTGTTCAACGTCTCTGAGTCCACTCTTTTCTAAATGATTCTTGAGTAGTGCCCACACGTTTTCCATTGGGTTAAGGTCGGGACTGTTGCTGGGCCACTTCAGCACTATCACATTCTTCTCTTGCAGCCATGCTTTGGTGGTATGAGCTGTATGCTTTGGGTAATTGTCATGTTGAAATGTGCACCCATCGTGGTACATGACCTGCATAAATGGCAGAAGGTGTCCCTCTAGTATGTCGATGTACCTTTCTTTCGTGAGAATTCCTGTGAAAACACACAGTGAGGTGGCACCGCTTGCTGACACCCCTCCCCAACGATGGAATTTCTAGGTATGTTTCGGTCGCTGGTACACAGGCGTTACAGAGCCTTTCGTCCAAATATTTATTTGAGCAGGATAAGACCAAAGAGAACATTCATCTGAAAAAATCACATTGTCCCATGACAAATTTTGGTGTTCGTGGCACCAGTTCAAGCGCATCTGTTTGTGAGTCTCTGTGAGCAATGGTGACGAAATTACCCGCTTTTTTTGTGTAATTCATCTGTGTAGCTCCACGGGATGACAGTAGCATTAGATACCTCTGGGCTTCCCAACTCGATCATGCGCTGCCGTATGTTTTCTACACTCTTCATTGGCCCAGCCCGAACGATTTGGGCGAGACACCGATGGTCCTTTGTGACCAAAATTCTTGGCCTCCCACTACCTTCTTTTCGCTCGATTCCATTACCTGCTTTTAATTTACTCACAACTCTGTAGACAGTCCGCTCAGGAATGTTCAAGGTTTTAGAAATGTTGGAACATGTTTGATTTCCTTCATTCCAAAGCTGTGAAATTAACATACACTTTGACTTTGTATCCATTTTCTGCTACTAGCATTATAATTTGTCGTCTGCTCTTATATCAAGGGACGTTACTCTACGCTAATTTTTTTTTTTACTTTTGGTAGTGTTTGCTCACTTAAGTGGAGTGCAAATTTGGGGCAGAACATGCATATTTAATTAGATTTCAGCTTATTTAGCTGAGCAATATGACTGCCATTTTTTTTGCAAAGTACTGTATGTGTCCATGTGGGGAAGACAGACAGACACGTATAAATGTGGGGAAGACAGACACGTATCCATGTGGGGGAGACAGACAGTAGAACAAGACCTCCAAGAATGTCTGCTCCACATCTTGACCTTCACCCAAACTGTTCAGAGAGAAACTGTATGGCGATAAAAGACGCCTGAGATAGACCGCCAAGGTTTACCAGTAACTTTACCGTAGCTATTATAGCAGACAGATTATTTAATGCTCTGGTGTGTCGTCACGTTTATCGATCGCTCTTGTGCTAGCAATATCCCTGCATGTTGAGAGTAGGCTACATATTCCCGTCTCTACGCTGATTAGTTCATCCAGGCGTGTTAGTAATCCTCCGGGTTTGTATTCATCTGATCTCACGAGTCATTCAAGATTGTCTTAAATGCTGGCACGTGATATCGTCCGGTGCGACTCTGGATATTTCACGAGCTGCCTTGACCTTGACCAACATGGCTATAAAGAACTGAGTCATCATCATCTTTTCCCTTTGCGCTCCCGGCGTAGCACGGAGCCACAACTGCAGCAGGTCTCCTTGCAGCAAACCTGCAGGAAGCAGTCACATGCTTTTGCAGTAGTGGTTTATGTGGCAATTTGATTGACATGATGACGTGGCCAGCCTCATATTAGTTGCCTTGTTAGAACTGCCTGATCATGCAGTAGTCCTTTTCTGTCTTAGTCTCGTCAGAGATCTCGAGAGCTACGTGGTCCGAACTGAATCAACCAAACTGCAGATTTCTAATTGGCCGTCATTGTCCTGTGTACTTAAAAATCTGACCAATAATTATGTGAAACACGAATAAAGCAGTACTACAGTCTCTTGTGCCACGCTGAAATGGTCTACTTCGGCTTGCAGTGGAAAATGAAAAATCCATATGCATTGGCTCGACCCAATTGTCCTTTCTAATGCTTCACATATTATTGTGGTGTGCTGTTAAACTCCCCGGAGGTATCTGGCACAGTTCCATTCTGGATAGCAGTCTAAGTTTTCACGTTCTCAAAGAGGTATTTATGTAAGGATGTATGAATGACTGTAGTGAGTCTTTCTGCTTGCCCAAAATTGACTATCTTTCCCTCTACAATGAGCCATAATACTGACAATAAAGAATACTGATGATTGTGGAATTTTGTTCTGTTAGCATGTATAATCCCTCTGCTTTGTTCACTCTTTGCGTGTGTGCTGGCTTTCAGTGCAACTTCAATAAACAATGTATGAAACACATGCCAGTCATCATGGGATCACAGCACACATAAGCTAAGTCAGAATAAAATCCCCATATATCTCACTCAAAAATAAATTTTGTATTCGGCAGAAGCAGACATATACATACAAATAAAGAAGTCCTGAAACAGCTATGGGCAACACAAGAAACAAGGGGTTTAAAAAAAAAAAACAACCACAAAAACAGGCAATTAAATTAGTTTTGATATATAAGAAACTATAAAGGTAGCTCTGTTAGCAGGAAAGAACTCTGGCAGGGTGCGCTATAAAAGATGAGGTTTGACGGTGTACTCTCCATAGAAAAAAAAAAAGCGAGTTGCGTGATACTGTGGTTTCCGGTGCGCCTTCTGGCCCAGTATCTACGACTTTAGCACCTGTTCAACGGGAGAGTGGGCTCATCCCTAATCTGTTTAAGTTCCCAGTAGTAGACTATTCGCAAGCAGCCTGGGGGTGTCACTGCTCTGCGCGGACCTTGTTTACCGAGGCGGCGTCCGAGCTCGTATGGTAAAAATATGGTTGCGTTATCTTCAAAGTAGCCCTGTCTTTCCCGTGGCTTTTCTGCCATCCTGCAACTTTGAGTTAGGGAGTTCTGAGCTCCAGTCTCTTTCCCAGGCATTTTATCCTGGCCTGGCACGCATACAGAGGACCCCACTTCTGGTTCTAAGTTAGCAGTTGGGGATAGGTGGGGTAGCACACTGTGCATTCCCCGTCATCCAGGGGGGCTCTCCAACTATGCAGAGCTTGCACAATGCTGTGCTCTGGTTCTGGGCTCTCCCAAGGAATCCTCACGTCCTGCACAGAGCCACTTCCAGATACCCACCACCTGCCAACCCTCCATTGTAGAAATCTCCTGCATGCGGCCATCCAGTCAAGAGCCAGTATTAAGTCTGGTGCCCAAGTGATCCCCCCCAAGCTCAGTGTGCAATGCTGGGTTCTCATCATGCTGCAACACAGGGGGGATTGTGATGCTCAGCCATCTCTCTCAACTCTGCGCCGATAAGTGACATCGGGGACTTAACTGTGCCTCAGCACTGGAAGGCCCCGTTTCCGGGTACACCACACACAGCCAATTGAGGCAACGGTCGCCGTGGGCGTGTCTTCAGTGGGGAAGTTGTGGAGTCTTCCTGTCCATGTTCTTGCACATCCTAACACTGCCCGCAAGACATCGGAGGTTTGGAGAGTGGCCTTCTCTGCTTTTTTGAGCCGGGGTGGGCTCCCCGGGCAAGTCTCAATGGGGATCAGGACGTGTCCACGCGCCAGTGGGCCCAGCATCGGCCGCATCTGATGGAGGACTTGCTCTGCCAGGTTTGAGTTAGTAAATTCCAACTTTGTCATCTTCATGGCATTGTGATGCTGGGGTGCCTGTGGATTTCCTACCGCCCCGGGTAGAAGCCAGAAGTGTACTGTGCCAGCTCTGGGGGAGATAAAGGGGGTGTTTCTGCATCTCCTTCTGATACGTAGCCAAGGTAGGGCTCACAGTGCTCATTCCCCGCCACCAGATTGCCTGCTGGTTACGCCGAGTTCTCCGAGGCTCTAGGCATGTGACCAAGAGTTGAAGGCAATAGGATCGTCACGTCCTGAGTCTCTGTGCCTGTACGATGAGTTCCGATCTTCAGGGAGGAGTCCACACTCGTTCCCACTCCCAAGACTTGTTCAGTATCCATCTGGCTCCTTCCCAACCACAGAGGGCGTGTACGGTGTAGTGCACCGGTTTTATTATCGAGGTTTGCTCCTCTAGATCCGTTGTGTTTAGCCTGAGGATTCGCACCCTCAGTTACCAGGACTACCTCGATGAGGGTGTGGCTCTTCACCACGCACAACGATCTTGGGGTATGAGAGGTTTTGCTAGGCCAAGAGACTAACACCGCAATGGTCGCTCCTTTCATGAACAAGAATTCACTAGGCCTAGGGTGAAGCAAGGGGGGAAACCCACTACCCACAACACCAGCACATCATACCCCCTGTCTGTAAAAGACTTTGCCCCATGAGGTTTGAAATGTTTACTGTTTACAACAGCCAATTTCCCCGTGGATATGGCATTTCATCAGATTTTATTCCAGTATTAAACAAAGTAAATCTTTCAAATACTATATTGTCACGTAGCGTTTAAAGGATAAGAGAATTATTTAGAGGAAATAATAGATCTGATGTGGAAGATTTGGCTCAAGGAATCCCTG
This sequence comes from Oreohelix idahoensis, assembly GCA_024509875.1. Taxonomy (NCBI): domain Eukaryota; kingdom Metazoa; phylum Mollusca; class Gastropoda; order Stylommatophora; family Oreohelicidae; genus Oreohelix; species Oreohelix idahoensis. Next base: position 256,225 of record JAMPIV010003545.1, read on the forward strand.
CTGGGTTTTCCCACTTCCGAAGGGTGACGAAGAGGGTAAATTCTCCTAACTCGACAGGTCTGGAAAGATTGTAAGGAGATATTTGGTCTCTCGCTACCGTCGTCCCCTTCTCAGTTATCTATTATTATTATTCTTTAAATTATATTATATTTTACGAGCCCCCCCTCCCTTATAAAGGAAGATAAACATAGACAATATTCAACATCTAATGGAAGGAACAAAGCGTGGGGTACAGTATATACACCCAATTGGTTTATTGCAATAAAGTGAATAGATGGTGAATGATAGTATTGTCGATGGAATTAGTGTCTGCTGTATGTATTATGTGTCTCACAATTCACGTGTTTTTCATCATGGATGACTAAACTTTGTGGCATTGATTAGGTGAGTTTCCTTTGTCGTGGACTTAGCTTTTCAGCCCCCGGCTGATAGTGAAGTGTGGTTAGTTTCCGGTCTCCTGACGTTGCCCCGGTAGGTCTTGAATGGTTCGGATTTGCCTTCTCTGTGCTCGACTCCGTATTCTGCGCTGAGATTGGACTGTCGTGCAAGGCTCCACCATAGACTGAAGACAAATACGACGGCTTCATTAATTTTCTAGCTTTAGAAAGCAGTCTTTCCCTAAGCCGTCCCTTTGCCCGTCACCTCAGATTTTAGTCTCTAACATCATATGTCTAGAGTCTAATCTTGAATTCAAGTTTCTCCTGTCTGTCCTTTATTATATTACTCTGCCCCAGTGGCAGTATTATAATTCTTTAGACTGATTTATCGTCAGCTTAACCCGATGAATTATTATAAATGTCAGTTAAACCCACCAAATTTATCATAGAAATGTCGGCAACAGTATTCTAGTTCTGTGCCTCTAGCCTAATCGTCATGTCATTATGATGAATTTAACAAATAATTGGACATCCGTGTTTTTAGAATTGTCTGACAACATTATCACACACTTCATGTCTGGTCGCATCGTCATATAATTTATAATGAATATATGTCACGGTCGGTCAACATTATCGTTACTATTAATTTCCGTTAGTCTAAACGTCGGGTCGAAAATAATCAAATAATATGGAAATTAATAGCTATATATATATATATTCCCGTTATACATTATTATGAACATGTACATATCCCGTGGGATCATAAAATATACCCGATCACATGTGGCTGGATGTGATCGTAAAACAAAAATATGAATAAAGTAAACATACCAATCTTGCGTCGATTTTGCAATGTACTACACATTTCATCACATTATATTCTAGCGAGATTTCACTTACCTACTCAAAGATGGACGCTAACCCGCAATTAGACACGTGGCTTCAGTGCTTTTAATGCGAGAATTCGCCGATAATTGGGTTAGACCTAGCTGTCTCAAGGGTTCCGGGCAAGTGAAGATTGCCCGTGTTTGGCGCACTTTTAGCGGGACATTTCCGCTTGGACACGTGATCCATAGCGTGCATCATGTGACATTAGCGTCAAATAAACGCTCCAATCAATAGCGTTAAAAGTCACGTGGGGTCTTCCTAAAGTGGCATAAACTGGTTTTATCAGCTTAAGCAGTCTTAAATTAAAACAGGTTCCTAGCTACCGAGGTCATTGGTCAACAATGACGTCGTATCTAAAAATAGCGAGGAGAAAATACTGAATACTAGGAGAATTTCCGCAAGTGACACTTCCCGGGACTTTGCGATCATGCATTGAGGATGAGAAAAAAAACGATGTCCGTAAATAATAAAAAAAATGAAGAGAAGATTGGGCAAGTTGTCACACAAGCCCCTCCTCAAGTTTGACGTTCCGTCCAACTCCTCTTGTCCTGTCTTCCTCTTCTTTTCCAGTTTCTCATATCTCCTCGGTTGCGTCCGGATGTCTGCTCAAAAAATCTGCCCCTACGTTGTTCTTCCCAGGTATGTATTCTATGTGAAAGGAATATGGCTGCAACAGGAGTGACCATCTCATAAGCCGGGCATTAAGGTTCTTCGACGCTGCAAGAAATATCAACGGTTGGTGATCACACTGCACCGTGAACTTTTTCCCGTATAAATATGGTTGAAACTTCTGCACAGCCCATATTAGCGACAGACATTCTCGTTCGATGGTAGAGTAGTTCTGTTCAGCAGGGTTCAATTTCCTACTAGCATATGCGATGGGGAATAGAGTTGCAGAAGGTCTATCACTAGGCTGCAGGAGAGTGGCTCCTATCCCTATATTGCTAGCATCTGTTCGCAGCGTAAAGTTCAGAGTTAAGTCAGGCAGTCGCAGAATTGGCCTAGCTGTGAGTTTCTCCTTCAGCAGCGTGTAGGCATTTTCGCACTCCGCTGTCCAGGTTACTTTGTCCGGGTTCCCATTCTTGGTTAATGCGGTCAGTGGCGCACTCAGGGTATTAAAATCTTTAATATATCTCTGGTAGAAGCCACATAGAGACACAAATGACCTTACATCCTTTTTAGTCTGGGGTCGTGGGGCCCGCTGTAACTTCTCAATATTACGCGCAGAATTCTAGTTGCTCGCAGGCAATTTGACATTTTGTAGGGCGAGCGGTGAGTCCTGTTTCTCTAAGTCTTTCGAAGAGTAGGGAAACTGTGTCCAGGTGCTCCTCAAAGGTGTTCGTGGCAATAAGTATGTCGTCCATGAAATTACTTATCCCAGGGTGGTTCAGGGGTTCCAGTAGCTTCCTCATCATACGAGTAAAGACGCTTGGGGCGTTGCTTAGCCCAAATGGCAATACATTAAACTCGTAATGGCCTTCAGAAGTACTAAATGCTAACATATGTCGAATTTCCTCTTTTACCGGGATCTGGTAGTACCCTTTGCTAAGGTCTATCTTCGAAAAGTATCGTGCTCTACTCAGCTTGGTGAAAAGCTGATTCTGATCCGGTAAGGGCTCCGCTTGAAATTCCGTTACAGCGTTGAGCCTTCGGTAGTCTATGCAGAGGCGATGTTCTCCTGTGGATTTTCTAAGCAACACTACAGTCGCACTATAAGGCGACTCTGATTTTGAGATAATATTTTCCTTAAGCAGGTACTCGATTTCCTCACTCAATGCCTTTGCTTTAGCATAAGGAACAGGATAGTTCTTAACTCGTACCGGGGCGAGGTCTGTTAGCTTCATATCAAATTCTATCAGGTTGGTCATGCCAGGTTTATCCGTGTGTGTACTAGTGTGTTTTCTCAACAACTGTTGAACCCGTGCCTGCTGATCCTCCGTTAAAGTTGAACTAATCTGAACATCTTGATGAGTTTCGCACTGACGAAGGGGTATTCACAGGAGGTCAGGGGTTCTGCCTCAGTTTCCGTCGCAATAGCCAGTGTCAGGAAATGTGCTGGTTCTGCACCTGGTCTTTCATAATATCGCTTCAGCAGGTTTATGTGGTAAATTTTCTGCTTCCCCTTATGGCAATCTTGTAATTGGTGCGCGACATTTTCTCAACAATTTTATATGGACCTCTCCACCCGATTTGCAATTTATTATTGCTACTGGGCAGGAGTAATAATACCTGTTCTCCTACTTCTAGCTCCCTATCCTTCGCAGTGCGGTTGTAGTAACGCGCATGTTTACGACGGGCACGGCGTACATTTTCCTTTGCCAGTTCCCATCCTGTTTTAAGGCGTTGGGTCAACTCCTTCACGTATTGGGATGCAGAGGTGACCGTCTCATCAGCTTTATCATCTGTCCAAGTACGTAACAGTGCCTCTAAAGGTCCTTTTATAGGTCTACCAAACAGCAATGTGGCAGGAGGCATCCCAGTAGAATTGTGGGGTACTTCGCGGTAAGCAAATAGTGCTGCGGGTAAGTATTGATCCCAGCTCTCTGGTTTTTCCTGCGCAAGTTTCCGAAGGATGGAAATAAGGGTCCCGTTAAACCGCTCCACCTGGCCATTTGCCTGGGGGTGGTAGGGAGAGGTGTGGATATGTCGGGCCTGAAATATCCTAAACACTTCCTCGGTGAGTTTTCCTCGGAATTGGGAACCATTATCTGTCAGGATCTGTGACGGAAACCCTAGCCGAGTAAATATGGTGAGCAGAGCCTCATCAACATGCTTAGAATCACAGGCGGGCATAGCAATTGCCTCTGCCCACATGAAGCAACAATCCACTAACGTGAGTATATAACTGTTTCTCTTTTTGCTACGAGTAAGTGGACCCACAATATCCACCGCTACTCGTTCGAAGGGTGTACCCAAGATTGGCATTTCTCCCAGAAGGGCTGGGGCCGTCCAGTGTTACTGCGCTGTCCTCTGGCACTGCGGGCATGATTTCACATATCTCTGGATATCGGCGTTGATACCTGGCCAATAATAATGACATGAAATACGCTGAATCGTGGCACTTATGCCCCATGTGGGCCACTAAACGGAAGGGCATGGCCCATTTCTAGGACCTGGGCTCGGTATGCTGATGGAACCACAAGGGTTGCCCATGTTCCTGTCCTCCATTTCCTGCTTTTCCGATGCAACAGCCCATTTTTCTTGTAGAAGTCTCCCTTTTGGAGAGGAGTGTGCGCTCGGTTACCTTATTTTTTTTTTTTTTTTTTTTTTTGGTAGCAGGGGTGTGGGCCCTAGAATATGATCCTCATTTTCCCCACCGTTGTTTGTTTTGGAGCTTTTTTTTTTTTTAAATTTCTTCATGCTTAAATTTTTTTTTTTTTTTTTTATTTTTTTGTTAGCAGGGTGCTAGAGATTGATCCTCCGTTTGTGCCTTTTTTAATTGGACCTCAGGAAGGATGTTGGGTGGGGATTCCAACTCCGTATATCCCCGTTTGGCCTGTCCTCTAGTGGTGACAGCCGCCACAACCAGAGGGTGAATGGGTTCTCCCAAGAACACATACCTACACCCTAAGATCAAGGGATAAATAGGGTCGTCCAAGATCGCTGCACTGATTTCCCCAGTCACATATTTTGATTTGACCTTAATCTTGGCTATGGCCAAACGCATAGGTGCTGCACTTTTAGTAGGTCCTTGTATTTCTATAGTGTCTTCTGTCATCTGGTCAGGCTTGACTAGGGATGCACAGACAACTGCGTCGAATGCAAGGCCTGTATCATAAAGGCAGGTCACCTCTTGGTCATTTACGAGGACTGTCTCAACGACCGGGGGATGTCGGGGTTTGTCCAGAGGGTCTTCCGGTCCATTTCCCCTTGCGGCACGTTTACGTAAGCAGGCAGCATGATGAGGTGGGTTTTTCCGGTTGCACTCCTGCGTATTGTGGGTGATGGTTCTACAGTGCTTACACCATTTTTCCCCTTGCCTCTGCTGCTGGAAATTAGATCTCTGAGTAGTCTTGTAGTCTGGCTTGTCATGCTTTTTGCAGTTAGTATACGGTGGTTTCACTTGGGGGTCCATGTGTGACTGAGCTGTCTGTCTAGGTACGTAATCTGGTTGTTTCCGTCTGGGTGGTGGATTCTCTGATAGTGCTGCCTGATATCGTTCCGCTAACTGGACTATGGATTCTAAAGTGCTGGCCCCATTCTCTGTCAGGAATCTTCTCATGTCGGAAGTCATGGTGTCCTTCAGTTGTTCGATCATGACCATTTCCTTCAGGCCTTCCCAATCATGAGTAAAATTCCCTAGGGCACCCCACTTCTCCACGTAGGAATCCAGTCTCGCAGCAAACTGAGCAAAGTTCTCTCCGACTTCCCTCCTAGAGTTACGGAACCTCTTCCTATAGGCGTCAGCATGTAGCTCATAACGAACCAATAGTGCCTTTTTCAAAGAGTCGTAGTCATCCTGTAAACCTGGAGGAAGCTTGCTATACACGTCATAAGCAGTTCCTCTAAGCCCTTGCGACAGTTTCAGGTTCCATTTGCTCTTCTCCAAACCAAACGTGGTGGCAAACTTCTCAAATTTGTCGAGATACCTATCGATCGAGTCGGCTTGTTCCGAGAAAGCTTCAAATGGAAACGTCAAAGGTCCCAAAGTTGACATGAGTGAGGATGGCAAAGGTCCTGTGCCCCCTGCGTGCAAGGAAGGCATATCATCTGACCGTGGCGATAGGTTGCCTGAGGAGGTAGATGCTGTCGCACCGGCTACTGGTTCAACTCTTTGAGCTTGTCCCTGCATCTCTAACTGCTTCATCTTCAATGCATGCTCGCGTTCATCTCTCTCGCTTCTTTCTCTAGCGTCTACAGCTTTTATCCTCTCATCTATTTCTGCTAACTTTATTCGCTCTTCTCTTTCAGCTTTCGCTGTTTCTCGAGCGTAATACTTATCAGTCTCGACACTGACATAATTTGCAAGGTCCACCCCACTATAACCTAGATCTCGACCGGCCTCCCCTAGTGCTGCCTTAAGCTTAACTATTTCAGCCATCTTTTGCAGTTAAAGTCCACACTGAGTAAGCTAGTGCTACCTTCCAATAGTATTTCTAGCAACAAGTAAATACTAATTATTTATCCGACTGCTGTAGAATGAAATTACTACAGTTATGGAGACTTAAGGTCTGTAATTCAATGAAATACAAAATCAAGAACTAACTTAATTAAACACAACATATATAAAGGGATTCACCAATCAATGCCTGAATTTCTAGAAAAAAATGTTTTTCTGTCTTTCTAGAGCTCACTGTGTGAAAATACATGTGTTAAAATGGTATACTGTAATGACTGAATGGATGATACTATCCCAGAGGTATGATAAAATACATAAGTTCAAATCCCGGACCGAGACACCAGTGTCACGTAGCGTTTAAAGGATAAGAGAATTATTTAGAGGAAATAATAGATCTGATGTGGAAGATTTGGCTCAAGGAATCCCTGCTGGGTTTTCCCACTTCCGAAGGGTGACGAAGAGGGTAAATTCTCCTAACTCGACAGGTCTGGAAAAGATTGTAAGGAGATATTTGGTCTCTCGCTACCGTCGTCCCCTTCTCAGTTATCTATTATTATTATTCTTTAAATTATATTATATTTTACGAGCCCCCCCTCCCTTATAAAGGAAGATAAACATAGACAATATTCAACATCTAATGGAAGGAACAAAGCGTGGGGTACAGTATATACACCCAATTGGTTTATTGCAATAAAGTGAATAGATGGTGAATGATAGTATTGTCGATGGAATTAGTGTCTGCTGTATGTATTATGTGTCTCACAATTTCACGTGTTTTTCATCATGGATGACTAAACTTTGTGGCATTGATTAGGTGAGTTTCCTTTGTCGTGGACTTAGCTTTTCAGCCCCCGGCTGATAGTGAAGTGAGGTTAGTTCTCCGGTCTCCTGACGTTGCCCCGGTAGGTCTTGAATGGTTCGGATTTGCCTTCTCTGTGCTCGACTCCGTATTCTGCGCTGAGATTGGACTGTCGTGCAAGGCTCCACCATAGACTGAAGACAAATACGACGGCTTCATTAATGTTCTAGCTTTAGAAAGCAGTCTTTCCCTAAGCCGTCCCTCTGCCTGTCACCTCAGATTTTAGTCTCTAACATCATATGTCTAGAGTCTAATCTTGAATTCAAGTTTCTCCTGTCTGTCCTTTATTATATTACTCTGCCCCAGTGGCAGTATTATAATTCTTTAGACTGATTTATCGTCAGCTTAACCCGATGAATTATTATAAATGTCAGTTAAGCCCACCAAATTTATCATAGAAATGTCGGCAACAGTATTCTAGTTCTGTGCCTCTAGCCTAATCGTCATGTCATTATGATGAATTTAACAAATAATTGGACATCCGTGTTTTTAGAATTGTCTGACAACATTATCACACACTTCATGTCTGGTCGCATCGTCATATAATTTATAATGAATATATGTCACGGTCGGTCAACATTATCGTTACTATTAATTTCCGTTAGTCTAAACGTCGGGTCGAAAATAATCAAATAATATGGAAATTAATAGCTATATATATATATTCCCGTTATACATTATTATGAACATGTACATATCCCGTGGGATCATAAAATATACCCGATCACATGTGGCTGGATGTGATCGTAAAACAAAAATATGAATAAAGTAAACATACCAATCTTGCGTCGATTTTGCAATGTACTACACATTTCATCACATTATATTCTAGCGAGATTTCACTTACCTACTCAAAGATGGACGCTAACCCGCAATTAGACACGTGGCTTCAGTGCTTTTAATGCGAGAATTCGCCGATAATTGGGTTAGACCTAGCTGTCTCAAGGGTTCCGGGCAAGTGAAGATTGCCCGTGTTTGGCGCACTTTTAGCGGGACATTTCCGCTTGGACACGTGATCCATAGCGTGCATCATGTGACATTAGCGTCAAATAAACGCTCCAATCAATAGCGTTAAAAGTCACGTGGGGTCTTCCTAAAGTGGCATAAACTGGTTTTATCAGCTTAAGCAGTCTTAAATTAAAACAGGTTCCTAGCTACCGAGGTCATTGGTCAACAATGACGTCGTATCTAAAAATAGCGAGGAGAAAATACTGAATACTAGGAGAATTTCCGCAAGTGACACTTCCCGGGACTTTGCGATCATGCATTGAGGATGAGAAAAAAAACGATGTCCGTAAATAATAAAAAAAATGAAGAGAAGATTGGGCAAGTTGTCACATATATATACTTCAGTTATTTTTTTAAAGTGATTTTTGTGTTTTGAGTTATCAATAAAATCAAAACATGCCAATTCTTCACAACAAGCTACACCAAAACGCAACAAGATATTAGCAAACTTCTCTTTATTAACATAATTTAAACAAATTCACAGTTCCACCCATTATATGTATGTATCAGTGTAGAAATGATAGTATAAGAAACATAGTACTTCTTCCTTAACCTCACCACAGCGACCAACTTGAAATAAATGAATAAATAAAAATTAATTACTATTCAACAACACAAAATGATACTCTTCTGAATTGTATGTAAACAACCAAGGCACACAAGTCTGTGACACTTTCTGTGAATCTCGCATAAAGAAAACAATTTTCACGTGAAAACTAAAGGAACTCAATCTGATACCTTTTTCACATTCTATATAAACTTGCCTGTGACCTCATTCTATCAACTATTTTTCATGTGCTGGGAAAAACAAAACTAAAAAAGCATTATCAGCACAGAAGGCCTTTTACCCAAGTATATGGTAATGAATTCAGAATTATAATTTGACAAAAGCAACAATCTCTGCAAAGCTTTAAATAACTGGAATCTTTCATGTAGAAAAAAAGTTCCAGTCAAGCTTTGTTGTTCAACAAGTTGTGATGTCATTTCCTGTTTATTAAGCAGGTTATGATCACCCGTGTGTTACCGGGGCCCGAAAGGGGAGCAAAGAATAGTAACACTGTCCCCTGCCAAGCATGTCGTAGAAGGCGACTAAGGAGGGTTGGGCATGGGGCCGGTTACCCCATCCTGTAAAAAAAAAATTTAAACCACAAAAAACTTCAACAAATATGGACAAGTCAAATAAAGAAAATAAAACACAGCCATCCAAGACAGGGGAAGGTCCTCTCGCGGGGAGGCGTATGATGCAACACAGAGAAAGCCGAAAGGAGTCTGTGTTGCTGACTAACCTTCTTTCTTCTAGGAGAACTTCCAGATTTGGCACCTGGAATGTTCGGACATTGAACGAACAAGGGAAAGTGGCACAAGTAGCAGCAGAAATGAGGGAATACAAAATCGAGGTTCTGGGAATGTGTGAAACAAAGTGGAAGGGGGTAGACAGGAAGAAACTCATCACAGGTGAATTGGTGCTGTCCTCAGGACACGAAGACGAAAGTTCACACCACAGTGAAGGGGTAGCTCTTATGTTATCTAAAGAAGCACAGAAAGCACTCATTGAATGGGAAGCTGTGGGGGACCCAGAATAATAACAGCTATTTTCAAAACAGCTAAAAAGAAAATTCATGTCAATGTCATCCAATGTTATGCACCAACTAATGACAAAGAAGAGTCTGTGAAAGAAGCATTTTATACTAAACTACAGGAAATTATGGATAAAGTAAAAAGAAGAGACATCACAATTTTGATGGGTGACATGAATGCAAAGATAGGTACAGTCAATACGGATTTGAAGAAGTCATGGGAAAACATGGGCTAGGAGTAATGAATGAAAATGGAGAACTATTCGCAAACTTCTGTGCTTCAAATCAACTGGCTATAGGAGGAAGCATGTTTCCACATAAGAGAATACACAAGGCAACATGGATATCACCAGACCATAGAACAGAAAAATCAGATCGATCATATATGCATAAAGAAGAAGTTTAGATCATCATTGCAGGATGTAAAGGTATATAGAGGAGCAGATGTGGCATCAGATCACCATCTTCTGATAGCCAAAGTAAAAATGAAACTCAAGAGATATGCAACAATGCAAAATTATAGACAACAGTTTAATGTAGGACAGCTAAGAAATCAAGAAACAAGAGACAAATTTGCGGTCACAGTATCCAACAAATTCCAAGTGCTCCAACAGTTGGAAGATGTAGAGAATACAGAAGACTATTGGCAGCAGGTCAAAACGGTATGGAAGGAGACATGTGAAGAAATACTGGGGAAAAGGGAAAGACAACAAAAAGCATGGATAACAACAGAAACCATCAATAAGATAAAAGATAGAAAAAACAAGAAAGCAGAGTTAAACACAAGCAAAACCAGAAGTTCCAAAGCCAAGGCTCAAGAAGTGTACACAGAAGCAAACAAAGAAGTAAAAAGAAGTATCAAAAGAGACAAGAGGAAGTATATTGAGGAGTTGGCAAGAGAGGCAGAAGATGCTGCAGCCAAAGGAAATATGAGAGAACTGTATAGCAGCACAAAGAAGCTAACAGGGAAATACAAGCAAACAAGTTGCCTCATAAAAGATAAGAATGGGAAACTGCTCAGCAATATACAAGAGCAAATGAAGAGGTGGACAGAATATTTTGGGGACCTTCTCAATAGACCAGCTCCACAAAACCCGCCCGGACATCCAGCCAGCAGAAGAAGAGCTACAAATTAACGGTGAAAGACCAACGAAGGAAGAAATAAAGAAAGCCATAAAGCTTCTAAGAGATGGAAAAGCGTCTGGACCTGATGGCATTCCAGCAGAGGCCATCAAAGCAGATATCGACACGGCTACAGAGATGTTATATAAATTACTTGGTAAAGTCTGGGAAAAAGAAGAAGAGATACCAGCAGAATGGAAGGAAGGATATCTGGTTAAGTTGCCTAAGAAGGGAAATCTACAAGAGTGCACAAATTATAGAGGAATAATGTTACTATCAGTGCCAGGAAAAGGTATTGAACAGGATTATCCTTGAGAGATTAAAGGAGTCCATAGACAAGAAATTGAGAGATGAACAAGCAGGTTTTCGACAAAACAGATCATGTACAGACCAGATAGCCACTTTGAGAATAATAGTTGAACAAAGTCTGGAATGGAATTCACCACTATACATCGGATTTGTGGACTACGAAAAAGCATTTGACAGTGTGGACAGAGAATCACTTTGGAAATTGATGAGGCATTATGGAGTTCCCCTGAAGATCATTAATTTAATAAAGAAAACCTATGAAGACATGACGTGCAGAGTTCTTCATGAAGGACAGCTTACAGAACCATTTGGGATAAGAACAGGAGTGCGACAGGGATGCCTCTTGTCTCCATTTCTTTTCTTGCTGGCAATAGATTGGGTTATGAGATCATCGACAACACACAACAGAAATGGAATCCAGTGGACTCTGACTAAGCAGTTGGATGATCTGGATTTTGCTGATGATTTGGCTCTCCTGTCCCATAACCGTAATCAGATGCAGGACAAATTGAAAACACTCGATGAGAGGTCACAGCAATTGGGTTTGAAAATACACAGGGAAAAGACAAAAATAATGCGAATAAATGCAGGTAATGAAAACAGGGTTGAACTTGAAGAAACGCCAATACAAGATGTAGAATCATACACATATCTTGGCAGTAATATAGATAAAGTTGGAGGGACAGACAGCGATATCAAAATAAGAATACAAAAAGCAAGAGGAGCTTTCATTGCATTGGGAAATATATGGAGATCAAGAGAAATAGGATCCAACACGAAAATAAGAATCTTCAACTCAAATGTGAAGTCAGTCCTATTGTATGGCTCGGAGACATGGAGAACAACAAAGACAGCAACCAAAAAGCTACAGACTTTCATAAATGGGTGCTTGCGTAGAATAGAGGGATTAAAATGGTATGACAAGGTTACCAATGTGGAACTGATGACAAGAACTGGACAAGTGCCAGTGGAACAAGAGATGAGAAGAAGACGATGGCGATGGATAGGACACACACTGAGGAAACCTGTTGATAGCATTACAAGGCAGTCCTTGTTCTGGAACCCCCAGGGCAAGAGAGGTAGAGGAAGACCAAGAAGTACATGGAGAAGAGAGTTGGAAACAGAGGTGAAAATGATGAGGAGAACATGGAAAGAACTTAAGATGATGGCACGTGACAGGAGGACTTGGCATGTGTTTGTTGAAGGCCTATGCTCCTTTGGGAGTGGAGGGTTATGAATGAATGAAGCAGGTTATGATGTCATTTCCTGTTTATTAAACAAGTTGTTATGTCATTTCCTGCTTATTAAACAAGTTGTTATGTCATTTTCTGCTTATTAAACAAGTTGTGATGTCATTTTCTGCTTATTAAACAAGTTGTGATGTCATTTCGTGTTTATTAAACAAGTTGTTCAATTCCCATCACCACAACAAATAGGAAAGCAATGCTCTGGACAAACAATTTTTATGTTGTTTTCCAGTCAATCACACAAAAGGATTTTGTCAGTCATACAAAAGTAGTTACAGTGTTTCCTTGCTTGTCAAACAAAAGTAATGTAAAGCAGTTTACTTAAAACAGTTTGGAAATAACATTGTTTCCCCGAAATGATAGAAAACATTCCTGAAATTGAAAATAAGAAGAGCCAGACTGCAACATAGAGAAAATCCATAGCGACAAAATACATAGAGAAACATTACCCAAGCAACACCTGGACCCATGCATAGAAAGATGGATCAGCATCAAATACAACAGAAAATGGAGGTGTCTTTCTGAACTTAAGCACTAGCGTTTACATAAAAAGCTGTCAGTGGCAACAGGACAATTCTCAAGTAACTTCAGAGCAGAGGCAGAAGCCTTGAAAACTGCAGCAGAGGTTATAATGATAGAGGAAAGCACAGAGAGACAAGTTGCTTTATTCACAGACACAGTCAGTAATTGCAATGTTGAAAAGCCAAAATAATGCAGACCTGGATGACCTCAGAGTAGTGCTCTCAAACAATGTCAACGTTTCAAAAGAGTTGTGATCCAATGGATCCCATCTCATTGTAACACCTCTGGCAATGAAGAGGCTGACAGATTGGCAAAGGAAGGTGGAAAGCTACCTCAACCTGATGCAAGCGTAACTTTTGAGGAGGCAAAGAGTTTTATCAGAATCAGCTACAGAAACTAATGGGATGCAGAGCATCCAGGTCACACACAAAATGATGCATACTACCAGCTCAACAAAAGAGAACAAGTGGTAATCTTCAGACTCTACACAGGCCACAACTTATTGGGATACCTTCTATTCAATGCTAAAGATAGGAACTACCAATGAGTGTAACTGTGGCACTGATAAAATGACTGCTGAACATTTGCTTCAAAGATGCCCAACATATGAGGGACAGAGAAAGAGCATATGGCTGACAACAGTATCGTTCATGGGAAAGCTGTACCGAGATGCAAATAGCCTCAAACTGACTACTGCTTTCTTTGAAAACATTCAAGTAGACAGTCTGAGAGTGTACGAAGAAGAAAAGAAGACTTACTTGTTAAACAAAAGTAATAATGCAGTTCTCTTGCCAACCACAACAAGTATAACTTCCTTATGGAGCCACTGCTGAAGCTGGTCCTGCCAGAACCAAGTATTCATACGCTCATACAGTGATAGTTTCTGTAGCAATGTGTTTTACATGACGAGGTTGCCAGCCTCATTCACAACCTCATATTAGTTACCTGGTAGAAACACCAAATATTTTGGCTATATAAAAAAAAACATAACACCTTACTGTAGACCATTACAGAAGGAAGAGTTGAAGGCAAATGTGCCAGGGGATGACAGTGCCATAAGTGGGAAGATAACACCAAGAGGTGCACAGGAAAGAGTCTATAAGAGTGCACCATCAAGACAAGAGACAAAAGCCACTGGAGATCCATGTCAGCAGATTAGGCACATGATGATGATGATGATAACATACCTGAGGGAGCAGTAGTCAGATTCTTTCTTTGTCTCATCATACATTCCCCCACCCCCAGGAACTACACGAGGCAACCAAAAAAGTATAGTTATCACATTCATTCATTTCCTTTTTGTAACTCCTTACACAGCATGTAACCACCACCACCACCACCACCACTGCTGGTTCTCTTTCAGGAAGCCTGTATCAAAGCCTCCTGCTCTTGTCACTGTGGTTTATGTAGCAACTTCTTTTACATAATGAGGTCACCAGCCCCATCCCCAACCTCGTAGTTGAAAAGATGCCTATGCAAGCAGTTTCTGATATACTTATCAATACTGTTGTCAGATAATTAACGTGTGTGTATCTGCTCAGATACGTTTCTGTTTTAATCACAGATAAATAAACTGATTGAGAAATTTACTAGAAACTGCCTAAAACTTAAGCCCAACAAAATTAACTGGCTGCAGTGTTGACAATATGACCATCGTATTCCCATACATACAAGGTATGCTTTTATTAAAGTAAAAAAACATATCTCAAGTTACTATGATAAAAGAGTGATAGATTATATGTGAGCTAAGGGAGAAAAAAAAAACCCACCAAATTCTATGTTTAAAATACAGATATTACTTTGCTAAAATACATTATTCTTCATAGATTTAATTTTTTTTAAATATGTATGATTCTTTAAAGATGCTAAACTTAACAAAGGTCACAGTTACAAGGGGATTGACATAAGTCTTGGGCCTGACCATGAAGGAGTCACAGGAGGAAGATGAAACTTGGCACATTTAAAGTTCATCATATTTGCACTGAATGTGTAAAGTACGCGTTAGTTTCTTCAATGAGTTTTCCCGCTACGATGCACGGCGCAATGTACCCTATTGACCGGATCTGCTGCTCCAAAGATTTGACAAAACAATGGAAAAGAAGGAGGCCAGAGCTGTGATAAAATTTCTGATGTTTCAGGGAAAAACACCTACATTTTTTGGAGACCATGGTGACAGTAGATGAGACTTGGGTACACCATTATGACCCCGAATCCAAAAGTGCCAGCATGCAATGGAAAACCCCGGGCTCCCCAACACCTGTCAAGCCGAGGGCGCAGAAATCTGCAGGAAAAGTGATGCTGACTGTTTTTTGGGACGGCAAAGGTGTCCTTTTGAAAGATTATCTGCCTCGTGGCAACACAGTTAATGAACAGTACTATGCAGATCTTCTCACAAAACTAAGAAAGGTTGTGACCAGGAAACGAGGGATAACGCGCACTCAAAATTGTCCTTTGCTTCAAGACAACGCGCCCTCTCACAAAGCACGGCTTGTGCAGCTAGCACCCAACGATTTGAATATTGAAATTCTTCCCCACCCACCATATTCTCCAGATTTGGCTCCATCAGACTTTTTTCTATTCCCAAATCTTAAAAAAAACAACTAAAAGGAAATCATTTTGACAGCGATGAAGAGGTTATACTGGCATGTGATGACTGGTTTAGTTTGAAAAATAAGGTGTTCTACTCCCAAGGTCTTTTCAAGGTCAAGCAGAGATGGCAGAAGTGTGCCAATTCAGACGGTGGCTATATTGAAAAGGAATAAACACTATACAAAATTTCAGCTCTCTGTGACATGTCCTTCATGGTCAGGCCCAAGACTTATGTCAATCCCCTTGTATTTGACTCTGATAATCTTTTAAATAAACATAATATTTTGAAGACCTGGATCTTCATAAAATTGATTCTTCTGAGAATACTCTTCACACATTTAACTGAATTAAAAAGCTCACAATATAAAAATAAACAGAAATAAATAGAAACATGTCTTTGAAAGAGGCTGAATAAAAAAAACACCTCTACTTTGTCAATTGCATAAAGTAAAATGTAAATATTACAAAATATTATCATGTGTACTGTGACAGCATCCAAACAACTGCGTATGTTCATCATAAAATGTTACAACCATCAATGGACACATATTAAACAGTCAAACCAAGTAAGAAGCACATTTAAAAAGAGATCTAACATCATAAAATATAATATTGTTTTAAATACTTCTTTTAAAAATAAACTATACAGTTTACTCTAAACCTTAAACATGTGCAATATATGTTTATGCAATTAGAGCAATCACTTACATGATGAGTATGTATGAAACCTCGGGACAAACTGTACAAGAAAACTCAATGAAGTGATAACTTGATGGAAAAGAAGTAAATTACAGTGTAAATTACTCTCATACAAATAATATAATAGCAGCAGAGGCCATGAAAGCAGATGAAAGAAAAGCTGAGCTCAAGCACACACTCACACACAGTGAGAAAGTACAAAATTTGTAAAATTTCTGGTGTGATCAACTATTTTGAATAAAGATTGCTGTTATCATTCATATTATCAGTTCTGTTTATACCACAGGCTAATTGGACTTAGTGATTGTTTTGAGATATGTGTTCTGGTACACAAAATGGGAGACCTTTCTAACCATTTTGTTTTGTGAATCAAGACACAGCAAAAATCAATTGTGTGTGTGCTGGTTGGTATATGATGTTGTTTTGTTGAAGTTAGTTACTAGAGAGTCTGATTTTGACTGTTAGCAAGTGGGTGTGTTTTGATATACACCAGAAACAGATGTAGGTCGATGTTAATTCAAAGTGACAGAGCCATTGAAATTTTAGAAGGAATTATGTCTAAGATTTAATTCAATGGATCATGAAATACTGTCTTGAGATGACGCTTGACATTGGTGCTGTGGTAAAAAGTTCTGGAAGTATGTCGCATGTGGAATACTGTCTGTAAAGTTTGAATGAGATATAACAAGAAATGGAATTTTGGCATTACATGACGTACTGCCTTAGAAAATATTTGTGTGGACATTGTCAAATTAAATGTAAAATGGGTTTAAGCAGGGGTTAGGAGACTGGAGGCCACCATGTTGGCCAAAAATGCATTTTTCACTTCAAGTTGAAATTTTTTTTTAAAATTTCATTTCTGAAATGGTCTCATTGTTTGTCAGGCATTATTAATTTTGACAAAGCTTGGAACAGGTTTGGAGTATTAGGTTATGGCTAACTGTTTGACAAAGCTCAAAACAGGACTGGGGTTAGGTTAAGGCTAGCTATAAATTAAATACGGATAGCCAGTCTGGCAACATGTCGTCACCTACCATTAACAATGGATCGTACACTCAAGACTAGCTGTTGTGGAAATTATTATCGCTCTCTGAACCTTACTGAATTACAGTTCCAAGTTTTGACTGTTGTATTGTACCACAGTTCCCCTAAACTTCAAGTCTGAACCAAGGCCAAATATCTGCTTTAAATAACAAGCCTAATGACCCCCCCACAGTGGTCACTTTAGTTAGAATGATGTGTTTTCATATCTTCTTTGCCTCTTCTTGTTACTACTATTGCCGAGTGACACATAAATATTCACTGTCAATTGTGGGCAATTCCAGCAGCTTGTGTAATGGTTATATGATAGGGTGGGCGAGAGATGATGATGCTGTTGTGATATGTGATCACTTTCTTGCACGGGACCCCAAGATGCAGCAATAGTGAATGCAGTCAGCGACTCATAGCTTGACTGCCTGCGTCAGGACCAGCGAACCAGAGCTGGTCAAGACCGTGCTCCACCTCCACGTGGTGGTCCTGGAAACAGTCTGCAGCAGTGCAGGCTGGCTGAGCGAGCATGGATCGAAATGGGAAGGCAAACCCGGTCCTTAAAAAATGCCGTGCAGAAGTCGGATGTGTCGACCGAAAGGTGCAGATATCACAGCTTAGGCGCAAACAGACACAACGCAACCACCGTCCTTTTCAGGACGAACGAAGAAGAAGAAGAAGACTTTCTTGCACACTCGCACCGACCACTTGTGTTGGATCTGCATCCTCGTGCTCCCCTCTGCTTGTAGCACATGTGCTCCTTGCGGCCATCTTGCTGCAAGACCGCACTGCTGGGTGTTTACAATATTTGCTCATTTGCCGTAGGCTCAGTGTCACTGAATGCCTATCCTGCCGACGCCATTTGTGACAGTGCGAAGACGATGTGTGAAGGAAAATAAGAATTTGTGTGTAATGTTGTCATAACTCTCTCTGGCCTACTTCCAAGCGTGTTCCGCAGTCACAGAAAAACTCTCTTGATGACAGGGGTCCCACTTTTATTAATGAAACCCTATCAGGTAGCATATGAATCATACAGAAAACAATGTTGTCCACAAGTTTACTTTGAAGGTAATTCCTATGCAACACCATTTAACCAAGCTATTTAGGTATTCTCTACATAACACCATATAACCCAGCACAGACTGCTGGACTCTCTCTATGTCGTTAGTTCTCTTAGCACAGACGCAACATTTGCGATATCAAATCCTCTACCTCACTGGTGTATCATACCGAGGATGCATACCGCACATGAAGACAATCTGGCTTCTTTTCAACTCTGACTCGACTCTCTCACTGTTTCAGTTTAAATCTACATATCCACTCCTGTACCACATGATAGCCACGTCAAAATGTCAGGCAAAGCTCCGCCCATCCCTCTAGGGAGCAAATCAGGAGTCCTATGCTCAGTTTGGATGACATGAGATCACATCTTAGTAAAGATTATCTTCCTAATCGACACAACTCAGCCCACTAATGGTAACATCCCACGATATCCGTTGCCCTACTCACACTTCTTACGGTTTCATGCTCAACAAGGTGTTTTCCTCTGGTGTCAGACAGCGCCGAGATGTCTAAAACCAAGAGCTGTCTCCCATTACATCTTCTGCGTCTCACACGTTTCAAAGATGGCAACGGTGTGTTTCATTTAGATTGCCCACTCCAGTGTGAGAATGCCACATGAGTGCAAATATCAGGGTTCATAGCAAATTTCTTCAAGCATTTTCCAGGCTTTTTCCAGGTTTTTCCAGGTCCAGCACGTGATTTTCAAGGATGGGGAAACTCTAATATTTTCCTCATCTAATTTTCTCAGATATAATTATCACTTTGCTGACCAGCAATCCGGAGCATTACCATCTCCCATTACCAAGGGTGTTTGCAGATTTCTTTAAAAAGAACTTTTTTTTTTTTTAAATTCATAAAAGATTGAAAAACAGACATCTTTTCCAAGTTTTTAGTGAATTTGTTCAACATCAGCGCAATAAAATGTTAGTGACATGGATGGTAATGAATAAAATAAGCTTGATTGACGTATTGATTTAACGATTAACCACGTATATCAACATAAAAGGCTAATAAAATTGGAATAAAATATTTAAAAAAAACTGTATTTTTCGTGTTTGTCTTTTTTGAATGTATTCTGCGTCTGTGGCATCTGACAATGAGCGTTTGTAAATGTTTGAGTAGTTAAGTACCTCTAGTTGGAGTCTGAGCTGCTTTTTTCATTAACTGGGGTTGAAGTTGTAGCTGTAGGCCTCTGCAAGAGTCTTTGTCAACGATCCACATTGATAATCCTTGACTGTGTGGTATAACTTGAAGCAGGGTATCAGGCATAGAGGTACATTGCAATCTGGGCAGTACATGCAAGTCTGGCTTCTGTTCCCTGCAGCCTTACACACTTTACAGTCTGGTTTGTACCTTGCCCTTTCATATTTATCAATGAAGTGGTGCTCAGTAAGTCGTGTTGTTGTGACCTGTGGTTTTGAAGGTGTCACATTGCGTCGAAGAATAGCAGGTTCAATACGAGTCATACTGACATCCTGATCTTCGCTTTGATCTTTTTTTGTAGAGTTGGCAGTGTTGTAGGTTATGTGCCCATTGACCAGGGCAGTTTCAACTAAGAAATAATATAAAAATAGGATCTGTATGGGTAGGGTTAGCTTGCACCTAGTTGGCTGAAGTTTCCACACCTCCCATACTTTTGCTGTATTTTTCTGCAAGCACTGGCTTATGAATTGTTCTGCCCTAAAGAATTTGTCTTTCTAACTGTCTTGTTTATATTATCATTTGAGTTAACAGTGGATATAAGGTTAAATCTTTTCGTATCATGCCAGGTGACTGTCGGCATGCCTTATCTTCTGTCGCACAAAACACAGGATGATTTGTCTTTTTCAATTTGAGTTGTTTTTTTTCTTCAGTGCTACAGGAAAATGCTTCCTATTTTCCGCTACTGTTCCAAATGCACCAATCTGAATTTCAGGTCTTGAAATACAGCTGAAGGCTGAATCAAAACTACCACAGAAGAGAATATGTCCCTTGTTGCGTATGAAATTTGAATTAAAACTATGGTGACTTTTCACTGGAAAAAAAAAGGGTCCAAATAATCTCAGCTCTCAAGAGTTTTTTCCTTGGTCACAAATGATGTCACATCTGTAGGTCTCCTAGTAGTGTTAGTTTAAAAAAAAAAGAAAAAAAAAAAGGAACACAAATAACTTATGAGTAGGCCTAAGCTATGTATATTTACCAATTCAAAATTCTAAAGGCATACATAATACAGTCAAACAATATTTAACTAGAACAAAAGGTAATATATATAGTAATTGGGAGGGTAATACTTATGATAAGTGAAAATCTATTAAATATCTAACTGGAGACCTTTACCCCCACCCCCCCCCCCCCCCCCCCCCCATCTTTACTATTTTTGTTGGGTTTTGTTTCGTTTGTTTGTTTAGATTTTTTTAAAATTTAATTTAATTTTTTTTTTATTTTAAATAACATTAAATTGCTGATTTTCATTTATCCTAATTACAGTGATTTGACAGATGTGATGCCACTTTCGTGTATCGGCGGTTATTCATGTTATCTGAAATTGAAAACATGTAGGCCTAGGCCTATCCTAATTAGCCTATAACCCTTCAGAGGTAGAACGGGATAAGTCTTTTCATCATAAATATAATAAAAAAGCATTCAAAATATATTTATTTCCAAAAAAACTGTGGTGAAATGAACAGTGGGACATGGGTCTGATAACAGGGTAGGCTATAGGATATGGAATCGCCATCAATTTCTATTCCTGACCATCTTAACTGTGTCAAATATATTCCCGTATGCAGAGGTAAACCAAGAAATTTCGTTCAAACGCTTGCTTATAGGCTAATTTTGGCCATGGTTAAAAATTAAACTGTAAATAGGCCTACATTGTAAATACAGACGCAAGTACAGTAGGTCTATCTATAAACTGGAATTTATTTACGACGAGTGCTAAAAATAAATCTGCGTTTACGTCGTCAACGCAAAGCGCCGAAAACTTCTGGAAATGATTTAATGCGCAAAGGGAAGTAAAAATTGAACGGTAACTTTGCGCAAAGGGAAGTAAAAATTGTACGGTAACTTTACAATTTTTACTTCCCTTTGCGCACTTCCATTTCCAGAAGTTTTCGGCGGTTTCGTTTTCGGCGCTTTGCGTTAATGGCGTAAACGCAGATTTATTTTTAGACTCGTCGTCGCGTCTGTTGTTGCGAAAAATACCATCAATAACCAAAAAATGGACACAAAGTAACGAACTTTCGATTTCGTATTATTTTTCAAGGTGCCATGTGGAAAATTCAAGGCTTTTAGCCATTTTTCCAGGCTTTTCAAGGCCTGGAATTTTTTTTTTCGTTTTCCAGGTTTTTCCAGGTCGCTACGAACCCTGAAATATACACCGTAGACAAGATCGACAACTATTACTCAGTCTAAAATTACATCCTTCTGGCCACACGGTCACAGTTCAGCTAAAGGTTGTCCCATAGCACATACTGCTTCAGTTGAGTGAAGTGTTAGAGACTTCATTTAAACTAGGTTTTAGCTTTATGAGGTGGGGTGACCTGTTCCTTTCCTTGCTGCTTTTGCCAACCTTCCCTTACAAGCAGAGTAAGCTATCCATTTTTACAGCTGGGTAGATTGGAGTGTGACATGACCTATGTTGAACCCAGCCCCTTTACCTTGAGAAGTAGGCACTCTAACCACTCTGCCACTGATAAACATCAGTCACTCCACTTATACATTTTCCTCATTGCCCTTCTGCTTTTTATTTTTCTAGTGTCAAATTCCAGCTGATCTTTTTGTGCCAAATATTCAACAGAAGAAGAAAATATGTTCAAACAATTTTATTCTATTTCCATGTGCAATACTTTGTGTGGTGATTCCAATACTTTGTGTGGTGTAGCCACTACTTTGTGTGGTGTAGCCACTACTTTGTGTGGTGTTCCCAAGTCAATCTTTTCATGCTCTGCAAACTACTCTTCTCACCCATGCTGCCACTCACAGGTGTTTACATTTATCCTTTGTTCAGTGTCTACATATGGTATGAAATTTGTTGAGTGTCTACATATGGTATAACATTTTTTGAGTGTCTGCATGTGGTATGAAAATTGTTGAGTGTCTTCATGTGGTATGAAAATTGTTGAGTGTCTACATATGGTATGAAAATTGTTGGGTGTCTATATATTGTATGACAACTGTTGAGTGCCTACATATGGTAAGAAAATTGTTGGGTGTCTACATATGGTATGACAACTGTTGAGTGCCTACATATGGTATGAAAATTGTTGAGTGTCTACATATGGTATGAAAATTGTTGAGTGTCTACAAATGGTTTGAAAATTGCTGAGTGCCTACATATGGTATGAAAATTGTTGGGTGTCTATATATGGTATGACAACTGTTGAGTGCCTACATATAGTATGACAATTGCTGAGTGCCTACATATGGTATGACAATTGTTGAGTGTCTACATATGTTAAGAAATGGTTAATAGCATACATGGGACACTACAGGAGGTGTCTAAATGGTGCGAGGAAACTGGCTCCAAAGTCAATCCCAACAAGGCCTGCGTGATGTGGTGCTCCTTGAACAATTCCATTGTGAAAACAGACTTCCCAGATATTACTCTCAATGGACAGGATTGAAAGGCAAGAAAAGCTGAAATACCTCAGAGTTACATTCGATCGCAGGCTCTCATATAAGTACCATGTTGAGCAAATCACACAGAAATGCAGGAGAGTCTAGCAGCCCTGAAAATAATGGCAGCGGCGAGTCTGGAGCAGAGATTACTATTTCTTCTTTACCAACAGCTAGTCATATCGGTAATTGAGTATGGGCTGGGAATACTCACGCTGTCAGTAACACAATATGAACAACTAGAACACATTCAGAATGAAGGGATGCACATAGTCTTGGGCTGTACGTGAGATACCCCCATTGTGACAGTGAGGTATATGCTTGGAGTGCTAAGAATTAAATCAAGATATGCGATGGCCCAAGCAAAAGCCTATATGCGAGTTTCCACAGACAAACGGCACCCTCTGCATGGTAACAGCTGATATTATGGGAGCAAGAATAAAAAGAGGAATGTCATGGATGGCACAGGCAGAGACAACGATCAAACAGGTGGCCACAGTCGACAATATATTCAAGGGGGAAGAGTGGAGTATGTCAGATGAGAACTGGATTAACTACCAGCATGTCATCATCAGCCTTGGCAGAGAGTGTAGACATTGGGGGAATGGAAAAGCAGAATTGGAAATTAATCAACTGATACATGATCATTCCAGGGATGATGATGCGGTTGTGTATACAGATGGGTCTGTGATCCGTGGTGAGAAATCTGGTTGGGGCTTCTCTGCTCGGGTGCAGGGCAGAATCGTCGCCGAACATAGAGGGGCTTACAAGATAACAACTTCCAGCATGAGAATGTAGGTCGAGGCTGTTACTGCAGCCTTAAGGTGGATAACTGAAACTTCATTAACAAAGGCCATCATTGTGTCAGACTCTCAGTCCATGCTTCAGAAGGTTCAAAGTGGTTGGTTGTGGCATGAATGGAAAACGTTCATAGAAGCTTCCAGTCTACAAGAGCTAGTGTGGATATAATATCCTGGTCATGCTGGGGTATGTGGTAATGAAAGAGCTGACAGACTAGCATCAAGAGCACCCATAGTGGGGACACTAGATATGGATAAGGGAGATATACTGAGAACAATTAATGATTGCCTGTTAGAGAATGACATTGCAATAGATAGATCATCAAGGTTAAGACTGTTGGAATTTGGCATCAAACGTAAGGCTAGTAGAGACGGACGTATGAGAGGAGTGTTTACAACTAGCGAGCTACAGGAACAGTAAGCATTTACACTCTTCGACATATACTGATGGAGACTGAGCACATATGGGTCTGTCCGGAGTGCAATGATGTCAATTCTGTATAACAATAACAATAAGAAAACTAATGAGTGTCTACATGTATGAACATTGTTTGAGTGTCTACATATGGTATCAAAATTATTGAGTGTCTCCATACGGTAAGAACATTATTGAGTGTCTATATATGGTATGAGAATTGTTGAGTTGTCTACATATGGTATGAAAATTGTTGAGTGTCTACACAACACCACTCAACAGCTACACAACACCACTCAACAGCTGCACAGTGCCACTCAACAGCTACACAGCACCACTCAACAGCTACACAACACCACTCAACAGCTACACAGCACCACTCAACAGCTACACAGCACCACTCAACAGCTACACAGCACCACTCAACAGCTACACAGCACCACTCAACAGCTACACAGCACCACTCAACAGCTACACAGCACCACTCAACAGCTACACAGCACCACTCAACAGCTACACAGCACCACTCAACGTTTTTGTTGTGTCTATAGTACTTTTCTTTAACCTGTCTATATTTCTTGTCATTGTTGCCTATTTGTAACTGTGGCTGACGAAGGGTGAAACCCAAAACATCCCGCGTTTTCTGTGTACCGTTAATTTGTAAAACTGATTCAATACCATTTTATTTGTTAATACTGTATCTTATATAGTGTGTGATGACTTAGTCTCTTTCTCACATAACCATTCGTCACCAATCTGAAATGCATACAGTTTGGCTAAGAAACAGTTATCACAGACGTGGCCTTGACTCTGCACAAACAACTGGCACCTGAAGCAGTCAATGTGCTAGTAGTCACAAGAGTTGGGATGGTCTTGGCTGAGGTGTTTGGGCTCACCAACAATGACATCGTCATGCAAGTTGGCACCTCAGACAACGACTTATCCCCACTGGGATGTGTCATGTCAGAACTACTAAGGCTTACACCAACCCTTCATCACCGAGCAGTATTCAAGACATCAGGCACAGATGTGAACAATGAGCAAAATGTGAAGGAGCAGATAGATATTTAACATATATCTTCAAGTTATATCATAAACAACAACAAAATGTATCTATGAGTAACAACAATGATAACACAACTCTTCAGAGCATCATTTTCCTTTTTGCTCCCTATGGAGCATGTAGCCACCTTTGGCAGCTGGTCTCCTTACAGGAAGCCTACACTAAACATTCACATGTAGCCACCACTAGCAACTGGTCTCCTTACAGGAAGCCTACAGGAAGCAATCTGATCATCAGAAATAGTCCCCCCCCCCCCCCCATCGATCGTGTTTCGGTCCCTTACTCTCCTTTACACTCTAAGGGGGGTGTGGGCCCACCTGGATCATGACTCCCAAGTGTCAGCCTCCTGTTGTTGCATTCACATGCTCTTCCAGTGGTGGTTTCTGTAGCAACATTTTATAAAGTGAGGTTGCCAGCCCGTATGCATATTCTCATATTAGTCACCCCGTACAACAGGCCTGGGGGTTCAGTAGTCATATCCTTTCTATGTCTGACTCAAGACTCCTGGGAGTGACACAGGCCAACCATTACATTACATGGATATTTCATTCATGATCAATTAATGATGTTAAAACTTATCATTTATTTATGCAGACCACTTATGTATAACATCCAAATTTGAAATGACCAAATAAATGAACATATGGGGGGGGGGGGGGGAGGGGGCGGGCGGGGGGGGGGGGGGAGGAGAGAGTTTATGATTTAAAACAGCATAGGTAAAAGAAATCTGGTTATACTTTTTTGCTGGTGTGAACGCATTATGAGCAATGGAAAACTAAGTTACAGAACTATTCAATAACTTAGTGTAGAAATGAAGGTATGTTTTATGACAACCATAACAGGCATGTGCTTTGCTGGGAGCATAGCTAAAGTGTTGCTATTGACAGCTCAGAGCTTTAGTCATGAGCTGTTCTGTTCCTGTGAACCTGAGATCACGTGGTGGTCAGGGACCACGGTTCAGTCAGGAAAGTATTCAGTATTGAAAGCCTGCTTGTGCAAAGCGGTCATGCTGCCGGGGAGACAGACCAATAAGCCATTTTGTATTTGGTGGTTATTTTATGAGCTGATGTTTGCTAGAAGTTTCCAGCTGTTTGTCCAGCTATTTTGTCAGGCTGGTTGTTCACGAGTCAAATCTAGCTTGTATTAGCGCACAGTTATGAAATTTATTTCAGATAAAAGTTACGGTAGTCAAGTTTAACCTCTACACCTCACAGTAGAAGCAGGAACGACTAAGTAAGTAAGTTTGACCTTGCCTTGATGGTGTGAATATGGTTGCCTGTTTTAAGGCCTTTTTGTGTCAATATAACTACAGGACACTGTCGCTGGCTGAACAGGCGTGCCTCTAGAATAGTGCATTTCAACCTATTTTTTTTTAAATTTGTGTTTGCATTGAGTATAAAAAATACAAGCAAAACATCTATAAATAGCACTGTATGCAAACAACACATCTACATCAACAGATATCTACATGTAATAAAAAATAACAACCAAACATCTACATGTACCACTAAATATAAACAAGACATCTGCATGTACAGACATAAACATATACCAATAATAAAATATCCACATATACTACTGAATGCAAATAAGACGTCTACATGCATCACTAAATACAAACATGACATCTACATATATCACTGAATAAAAACATATCATCTACATGTGTCATCACAAACACACAAGATGTCTACATGTATCATTAAATATAAAAAAGACATTTACATGTATCATTAAAAGCAAACATGATATCTACATGTATCATTTAATAAAAACATATCATCTACTTGTATCATTAGACACACATAAAACATCTATATGTATAATTAGACACATACAAGACATCGACATGTATCATTAAATACAAAATAAGACATTTTACATGTATCATTAAATGTAAATAAAACACCTACATGTATCACTAAATACAAATATATCACCTACATGTATCATGAAGCACACAAACAAGACATCTACACATATTATCAAACACACATAAGACATCTACCAGTATCATTGAATACAAATTAAACATCTACATGTATTAATAATAAATTCTTTAAGCACCAAACACGCGCATAAGGCAGAAACCAGTGCTCTCCAGGTTGTTCGTTGTGACGCCACTCCTCTTAGCTCTTGCACATTGTTTAATCCCAACGTTCTTCCTTCTCTTATTATTGTTCTTCTGAGTGTTTCTTTTGGTCTTCCTTTTTTCCTCTTACCCTCAGGAAACCAAGTGAGTGCCTGCAATGGTATTCTGTTGTTTTGCATTCGTAGGACATGACCGATATATGACCATCGTCTTTTCCTTATATAGTTGGAGACATATTTCTGCCTAGAGTCTTCTCTTATTTGTCGATTAGTCTTGAATTCTTTCCAACTGATGTTCATGAGTTTTCTAAGACATTTGTTCTCGAATGTATTCAGCTTGTTCTCCAATGATTTTGTTATTTTCCAACTCTCACAGCCGTATGTTAACACTGAGATAACATTTTAATTAAACAGACGAAGCTTGGTATGTATATTTATTGATCGTAATTTCCAAATGTTAGATAATCTATTGAAGGCGCTAGCTGCCAAAGCAATTCTAGTATGAATTTCTCTTGTTGTGTCACCATCCTGAGTCATTTTACTGCCTAAATAATTGAAACTTTCAACTTTCTGTAGTTTTTCCCCGTTCAGGATGATATTAAAGGTCTCGTTAGAAAAGTTCATAACTTTAGTTTTAGAGGCATTTATTTGGAGACCTATTTTAACCGAAAGATGACACAAATTACACTGTCTAACAAAAAAAAATTTTTTTTTTCTTTCTCTAACATTTCTATGTTTTTCTGGTCAATTTTAATGCGCTGTTTTTAAATCTGCAAACCGTTTTTCTCTATCAGGTCGGAATCTCTAGAAATACGCAATTGAAGTTTTTTAACAACGCATAGAGTATTACAACATCATTCGTACAAGAAGTATAACAGTTATGTAGGCTTGAATTTCTTTGCAGTCGACTTTCGTCGGTGAATGGCATGTGGTACATCGCGATGAAGCATCCATCAATAATCGGCAAGCATGGTCACACTCCACCGTCCTTTATAACGTGACTCCATTACGGCGATATCTTGATGGAATCGTTCTCCATGTTCATCGCTGACTTCGCCAAGGTTGTCAGGGAAAAAGTCAAGATGCGAATCGAGCAAATGGAATTTGAGGGACGTGTTACAGCCCATAATTCTGTATGCATCTATGCACTGCTTAACAATATGCACATAGTCGACAGATTTGTGATTTCCCAGAAAGTTATCGACGATCGATTTGAATGCCATCCATGCGCGACGTTCACTACCATGTAACAAGTTCTCGAATTGTTTGTCTGCAATAACTTTCCTAATCTGAGGTCCTACAAAGATACCTTCCTTTATCTTTGCATCGCTAACTTGCGGAAACTTTTCTCGAAGAAAAGTGAAAGCTTTGCTCATTTTATCTAACGCTTTTACGAAATTCTACATGAGCCCCAACTTTATATGTAACGGTGGTAAAATGATGCTGTCTTTGTTAACTAATGGCTACATTTTTATGCCCGAGCTGCATACGATCCCTGATAGGCCACACCTTTCTTGCATAATGTTCCTGTCTGTTGCGGCTGTCCCATTCACATAGGAAGCAACAAAATTTAGTATACTCAGTCTGCATGCCCGTGAGAATTGCAATGACCTTTAGGTCTCCACAAATCCGCCATTGGTAGTCATTGTACTTTATTTTTGCCAAAAATATAGCCATATTGTCATAAGTTTCTTTCATATGAACAGAGTAGACGACTGGAATTGATGAAAATAAATTTCCGTTATACAATAACACGGCTTTTAGACTAGTCTTGGAAGAGTCGATGAAAATTCACCATTCGTTGACTATGTGCTCATGACCGAGGTGCACCATTAATAATAATAATAGCCCCTTCAGTCATAACTGACTATGGGAATGCGCCCCTGAGGTGACAGCCCTCAGCTGCTTATTTTCCTGGTGCTCCTTTCGACGTTTTCTCCTCACCTCTGCTTCTTGTGTGAGCCTCTCTTCGCCCAATCTGAGGTGGCGCCGTAAATAGCATCGCCACTTAGTGCGATCGGCAGCTTCATCCTCCCATGTTGCTGGATCCATGTCCAGTGCCCTCATATCTCTCTTGCACACATCTTTGAACCTCAGCTGTGGTCGCCCAACTGTTCTCTTGCCATCTGCTAATTGTCCGTAGAAGATATCTTTTGGGATGCGACCATCTTCCATGCGGCGAACATGGCCAAGCCAGCGAAGTCTGCGCTGTCTAAGAAGCGTATACATACTTTGAAGGCCAGCACGTGACAACACCTCGACATTTGTCACTTTATCTTTCCACGAGATGCCGAGGATGCGGCGTAGACACCACAAATGGAAGGTATTGAGCCTTCTTTCTTGCTTAGCATAGGTCGTCCAGGTCTCGCTGCCGTATAGGAGTGTGCTGGTGACGCAGGCATTATATACCGCAGCTTTGGTCTTCATTGTGAGTTTGAGTTTCCCCAAACACGCGATGTGAGGCGGGCAAAGGTAGCTGCAGCTTTGCCAATGCACCATTAGACCGTTTACATCTTTGCAATAGCAAATGTCATCATCCATCTCAAAGTATTGAACAAGTTCTCTGTGTCTATGACGAAATTTAGATATCGGAGTATTGGTCGCTAAAAGATTCCATTCTTTGAGTCGCGAACCGAGTAATTCCGCTTGTCCTTTGGTAAGAGCGAGATCACGTATTAGATCTGAAAGTTCTGAATGGTTAATTAAGTGAACACCATCATTCACCGGTATATAATCCGAGTTAGAATTAGTTTCTAAAGCAGGTAAACTATCACTTTCTGATGGTTCATTCACATCCAACGGATATTGTTCTGGTGGAACTGGGATCGGACACGTGATTGGATCATGAGGCACTGGTTTCGAAACCGATTCAATATTTGGATAAACCACAGACTTTCTAGTTTTAAAAGTGAAACCATAGATATTTGTCAAGCAGAAGTAACAATCGGTAGCGTGATGTGTCGGTTCACGCCATATTACTGGCACTCCAAAAGGCATTGACTTATGCTTCGGTGATTTTCGTAACCAACCTGCCAATGTATTTGCACAAGTCGAACAAACTGCATTTGGCTTCCAAGATTTATTTGCATCATCAACTTTCGAATCGAAATAAAGTTCATATGCTTTCTTTAGTAATGGTGTAAAATTTTTCTGGTGAACACGATCGGTAAAATATCCGCACACGTAACGGAACAGATCAGCCGAATTTCTACAACTTCTAGAAGCCATATTTCGCTCAGAATTATTTCAAAATACAGTAACTATTTGAAAAATAGCGTAACATATGTCATGCATCTTTTAGCAGTACAAAAAGTAGAATTATTTTGCATTTTATTAATTTTTAATAAGTTATATAGTAAAAATGAAACGGAGCAAATAACGGTTTCCCAAAAATATATTTATTCACAAATATCTTAAGAACCCGATGTGATAGAGATAAACGGATTTCAAATTTGAAATCAGCGCAAGAACACTTATTCTTATATAAGAAAGAAAAATGTTGTTTGTCAGTGTTATTTACTGCTTCTTGGGATTGTCTGGGTGTTGAACTTAAGAATGCTAAATCATCTGCGAAATCTAGGTCCCCCAGGAATTTTCCATTTGTCCATTTTATACCTAATTGTTCATTGTGGGTATAGTTTCTCATAACCCAATCAATAGCTATCCCAAAAAGTAGTGGTGACATAATACAGCCTTGTTTCACCCCTGTTTCTACTGTAAACCATTCTGTATTCCCTTTATTTGTTCTAACACAACATCTTGCATTGCCATATAGCGCTTTGATTATATTCACATATTTTGTTGGAAAACCATAGATTGTAAGTATCTTCCACAATGATGGGCGGTGTAGACTATCACAGGCTTTTTGAAAATCGACGAAGGTGATAATAAGTGGCGATTGCCTTTCCACTGATTCTTCTATAATTGTTCTTAGTGTGAATATTTGATCAATACATGATCGTTTCGGCCTGAAACCCGCTTGTTCTTCTCTGATCTTTTCGTCAGCATGCAATTTAAGTCTTTCTAACATCATGCAACATAATAATTTTCCAGGTACTGATAGTAGAGATATACCACGCCAGTTATTACAGTCTGATAGATCACCTTTCTTCGGTAACTTTACAATAATACTGTCTTTCCATTGTTGTGGTGGTTGTTCTTCTCTCCATACTTCATTTATAATATCTAAAATTCTCAAGAGGTTGTTGTCATTAACTGCTTTAATCATCTCACCTGAAATTTCGTCAACTCCAGCAGCTTTAAAATTTTGTATTACTAAATACATGTATTACTAAACACAAAATATCTACTTGTATCATGAAACATAAACAAGACATCTACATGTATCATTAAATACAAACAAGCCATTTACTATTACCACCACATACTGAGAATACTAACAACATACTTCTGTACTTTCCTTTTTGGCTTCTGCCCAACTTAATGTTCAACGTAAATTAAAAAGACAATTAAAAAGGCAACTGACACAGCCATCCTTGAAGAAGGATCACAAATAAAAGCTTCCTCTACTCTTCATTAATGGTGACTATACTTTTAACAGCATATGTTCTTAAACAAAATCTATTCGTCTACAACTGTTGAAAAAAGTTTTAAAATAAAACTTGGGTAAAAAGTGATTTTAATGCTACATTTTAAAACTGATTTCAAAAACAGTGGCAGAAGTCCTTCTGTAAATCACCAGTTGTGTCATGCACCATCAGTTGAAAAGCACTTTTCTAGAAGATGAGGCAAACACCAAGAATGGAAAATAAAAAGTCATACTGGAATCTACCAGGGCATGAATTTTGATAAATGTGAAGAATACTGTTTGCTGAAATACCTCCTCAACGATTGGTTACCTCTGCTGAATAAAGATGATGTGAACAGTGAGCTAATGCCATAGTTCTCTTTATCATCAGCAAGTCCGTTGTATCTAAAGGCCCATGAAGCATCCATTAAAAAAACTCCCGACCCTATTCGTTTCTGAGCATCTATCTTCCATTCATCTGTCTTACTCATTCAGGTCTACCTCACCTGTGCTCTCATATATTAAGCAGGAGCTCATCAGGTTTGGGTTTCCCTTTTGGCTTTCACCCAATCCTTCATAATTAACAACTGTGTTGTTTGCTCCCCCAGAATGTTCTCTGCGGTGAAAAAAAAAGTTTTCCTTTATCATTATCAGTGTTGTTAGCAAGCCTGCATTTATCTTCACACAATGGTTTATGTCCAGTTTTATTATGCCAACTGTTACAATCAAGGCAGCCAGGGAAACAGTGGTCTCACTATCTGTGTGCTCTCTCGGACGTGGACCCCAGGACCACCTGGTGTATAATTATTTAAAACAAAAGTTACAACTCAACTCTTAAAAACTGCAAAATCCTGATACATGACTGTAAAAATTCCATTACAGGACTGAGATTATGACACAGCTTATCCAAGATTGGTAGCAAATTATTATCAACAAAATAAAATGTACATTGTGGGCACACATACACATTCAGGCTGCTATAAAATAAACTAAACCACACAGTTTCTATCTATCCATAAACCAACATGTTTCTCTGATATCTCTATTTTATTTATGGTCAATGATTCACAGTAAATCATAATATACAGAGCAGTCTGGATAAGCAGAAATCTTGGGGACCACCTAACATTTTCTACTTGATCATTATTTCTGCTTCTCAGATGTCAGCTCAAAGTTCAGAATCAGAAATAAAGCAGAGAGCACTAAGTAATTATTTTAACCCTTTACATCTATTCTGTTCTATTTTTTAATAACATGCCTGTATCTTTTCCATTTTTCAAAAACTATTTTAAAAAAGCATACAGTATAATATCTTATTATTTGTTAATACCACAGTTACAAGTACTAAAACATTTAAAAGTACACGTCTCATATTCAAACACAATGCACATGCACTTGGTCCACTACAGCATCAATTACTGTATGTCAAAATCTTAGCATTGAGTCTTAGAAACATCAACCCCAGAAGATACACCATCACCAGAACTGCCATGCTGTGGACTCCAGAAGGAAAGTGAAAGCAAGGACAGCCAGAAGCCCCCTGGTGGAGAACTGGAGGTAGAGTAGCTGAGCATGAACCAGAGCTGGGGCACCACACAAAGCATGGCTATCGACTGAGCAAAGTGGAGACAGTTTGTTGCTGCCCTACAAGATGCCACCAGGTGTGATGTCACTGATTGCTTTGTCAGTCAGTGGCCAAGGACCAAAGAAAGAAGATACATCAGTAAAACAAAGCAGTAACTACCAGTATCAGCATAGCACCCCTGTAATATTTGTATAAGATTAATTATATAGGCATATTATTTCATGAAGATTAAACATAATCAGCACTATCAATGAAATTTAGAAAGTGAAGAAAGAAACAAGGAGCAACATTCACAGACAAAAATATGTGTTAGTTTCAGTTCCACATGAACTGAAATACTGCTCATATTGATTTGAATCTGTGCTCTGGTCATATGTCAGTGTACTGGCCATGTTTGTGTACTGGTCATATGTCCGTGTACTGGGTCATGTCTGTGTACTGGTGTATGCCTGTGTATTGGTTATATGTCTGTGTTGGCATGTTTCAACTATGTGAAGGATGATATGACACGGTCATCATGTTCTGTCTGGTATGCCATTTGTAAGAGTTATCTGCCCATAACCTAGGGGCTTTGTGAAGTACCTCTAATCTGACCAGCTCATAATTAGCTCAATGTCTGATCTCAATCTCACTTTATTCCCTGAATCTGGCTGGCTATCTTCTTTCATACTCATGT
Source organism: Oreohelix idahoensis (assembly GCA_024509875.1). Taxonomy (NCBI): domain Eukaryota; kingdom Metazoa; phylum Mollusca; class Gastropoda; order Stylommatophora; family Oreohelicidae; genus Oreohelix; species Oreohelix idahoensis. The sequence goes on from JAMPIV010003545.1 coordinate 290,326, forward strand.
GACAACTGCTAGCACCGAAGTCTGCCACTCAGCCCTCGAAAGTTACAAGCATTTTATCACCTCATCAGAAAAATTGTATAAATGGTCATAAATCACAAATACTGTAACCTGGTCTCCTTGGCTTGAAAGACAGAAACTTCTACTTTAAATATGAGTTGGGACAGGGCAATTAACTCGACTCATCCAAAATTTCTAATTGAGAGAAAGTGATATAACCAGATTTTAAAAATAAAGGCAAAGACAGCTATTGGCCACGACAAAGGCTGTTTTGTTTTCAAGATTTGCTTTGTTTTGTATTTTCTTTGTAATTTCTATTTCCAAATCCATACATTTTAATAAATGTGTGTGTGCATGCATACATCCTAGGTAGATCTGGGAAATCCCAGACAGATTTAGTTTTAGAAATAAATAAACTTAAAACAAACCCAAAGTGAAAATTATAAGTAATATGATCATAAGCTTGAAAATGAGAACAAAATCAGGTTAAATATTTTATTCAATGATGAACAACTCCTTGATTTGTTTCAAGGAAGAAACCACAACTCATTTATACGAACCACTGATATAGGTCAACTAACAACTAAAAAAATCTCCCCGCCTTTATGTACAGGCAGCAAACTGGACAAGGATTTCTCTGTGAAATTTTTAAAAACAATGACTTCAGAATGATATCTTGATATCACAGAAACTACTCAATAGTCAATAATTAATCAGTGTTTCTTGCTAGTACACGTATACCACATACTCATCTCTGCATCAAGACTACCAAATACTTAATCCTGCATCAAAAATACCTAGCATTTCATCTGTTTTAAAACCATTGAGTACTACATCTCTGTTCTATTAATACCCAGGATTTCCTCAGTGTCACTAATACCCAGTTTTCCTGTGTCAATACTATCCAGTATATCTGCTTCAATAATACCAGGTGCTCCATCTCCCTGCGTCAAGGATGGAAACACATTAAAATATTATATTTAATCTTCAGCTGAAATGTTACTCTGTGACTCCAACCAGTTTTTAATTCTTTCTTTATCAATGACTCTGTGATGCCTCTTTGAAGCTTCATCTTCTTCTTCAGCATCATCTACATCATCATTATTATCATCATCGTCAATATCATCGTCTTTATCATTGAAGTTTGATGTCTGCCCTGCATGATGTCCATCACTACCACCACCTCCCAAAGAGGATGGAGAAAGTTGTGAATGCCTCGCATAGGTCACCCCTTGACTTCTGATGGTCGGGTCGTGTGGCTGAGGTGAATGATGGGAGAGAATCTCATCTCCAAGGTTATAGCTCTGACTATGGATTGAGTCTATATGAGAAACATGAGCCCATTTATTGTTCCTTGGACTTTCAGAATCATCATATCTATTTTCTTGATCTACTTTTATGGCACCATCATAACATCCATCTTTGTCATCATCAAATTCTTCATTGTCATCATCAAATTCTTCATTGTCATCTTCAAAATCTCCAAGACTACTTTTGTGTTTGAGTGCGTATGGTTCACCCTTTAGAATAAAATTGTCCTCACTGGTCAAGGTCAGCTCACTGACGTTTCTGCTGAGTTTTCCAATAGTACTTTGCTCATCTGCATCATTGCTGATGCTATCAACATTTGCATTACAGTTCTTATCTTTACCACCAGATGCACCTTTACGATCACTAACATCACTGATGTCTCCGAATCTCACAGAGTTCACCGGCCGTCCCCTTCTCTTCTTTCGTGTCTCACCCAAGTCCTCTGTGTCAGCCTCATTCCCATCATCGATGTCAGTGGGCAGACATCCTTTAGCACCAGCTCCAGGTGGGTGAACTACATTACCAGCAGCATCACGCACAATTTCATAACCCTGTTGGAGGAAACAAGAAATGTTTGTGAGAAATTACAAATACAAAATGATAAGACAACAGATAATAAGGGAAAGTCATTCAGTATCAGATTTCACAAATTCAAATATAGCATGAAATACAGAAGAGCAAAACATGTTGGCATAGTTTGCAAATAACATGAATGCTGAAAACCAAACATAATTAAAAAACCTTAATTGTATTTTTTAAGGTTCAAAGGTTATGAAATTCTTCTTCATATATTCTCAGACATCTACTTGAATATTCAAGCAGTGGTCACTTGAGGCTATTTGTATCTCCAAAGAATTTTTTCAGGAATGGTACAGGAAAGCCAAATGTGCTTTCTCTGTTGCTCGTATGTTGGGCATCTTTGAAGTAGATGTTCAGCAGTCATTTTATCTATGCCACAGTTACACTCATCGATAAATCCTATCTTCAGCTTGTTGAATAGATAAAAAGGTTATGAAATAAAAAAGGTGACTTTTATCAGTACACCCATTAAAAACTTCTTTGGATTACAGCTGCCAAAAATAGACACCATCAATAACCAATCCACAAGCTATCACCAGCATTATTCATTGGCTGTCAAAGGAGCACAAACATAAGCCATCAGCTCAAGGTAAAACATAAGCCATCAGCTCAAGGTAAAACATAAGCCATCAGCTCAAGGTAAAACATAAGCCATCAGCTCAAGGTATTTCCATGTCTACCTCATCATTTTCACCTCTGTATCCAGTTCTCTTCTCCATGTGTTTTCTGGTCTGCCTCTGCCTCTCTTTCCCTGGGGATTCCAGAACAAGGACTACCTTGTAATGTTATCAACAGGTTTCTTCAACGTGCGTCCTAAACACTGCCAGCGTTTTATTCTCTTGTTCCACTGGCACTTGTATGATTCCTGTCAACAGTTGCATCTTGTCATACTACTTCAACCCCTCTTTTCTACACAAGAATCCATTTATGAAAGTCTGAAGCTGTCTGGTACAGGCATACCTCAGAGATATTGCAGGTTCGGTTCCAGACCACCGCAATAAAGCGAATATCGCAATAAAGTGGGTCACATCCATTTTTTGGCTTCCCAGTGCACATAAAAGACTAAAATCATGTTTACATTATGTCTACTAAGTGCGCAATAGCGCTAGGTCTAAAAAAACAATGTACTGTAAAATTAAAAATACTTCATTGCTAAAAAAAATGCTAATCTTCATCATCTGAGCCTTCAGCGAATCGTAATATTTTTGCTGGTGGAGAGCCAAAATCTGTCTCTGCCACTTCTTTCTCCACAGCTAAAACCATTTCATTGTAAGCAGTTCTTGCTGCTGCAGTGAGAGAGATAAGATTACGGTACTTGCTCTGTGGAAAGACAGAAGAAATGTATGCCACATACAGTAAAAAAAAATCTAGTACTGCTAGGACTAAAGTTCTGCTAAAGAGGCCTCAAGTCTCTGCTTAAGTCTGCCACTGTCCATTCATTTCTTCCCTTGATGGTTTCTCTCCAGTTCACAATGTCCAGTCTGTAAGGTTCCTAACTATGTTGTCTATTCATCTGTTTCTTGGATATGCAGTCAGCGACTCATAGCTTGACTGCTTGCGTCAGGGTCAGCGAACCAGAGCTGACCAAGACCCTACTCCACCTCCAAGTGGTGGTCCTGGAAACAGGCTGCATCACTGCAGTCTGGTCGAGAGAGTAGGGATCGAAGAGGGAAGGCAAACCCGGTCCCAAAAAATGTCGTGCTGAAGTCGGATGTGTCGGGCCGAAAGGTGCAAATATCGCAGCTTTGCTGTAAACGGCGACACAATGCAACCAATGTCCTTTTCAGGACGAACGAGGAAGAAGAAGAAGAAGGATGCTTCTAGATTGTACCTTCTTTCTCGTCACCATATTAACATCTGCCATGTGTTCTTCCCTGGGACCTCTGTACAGGCCAAGATAGAACTGCTTCCTCAGGCTTGTTATAACAAAAATGAATATGAGATTGTGCATGAGGCTGGCAACCTGATCATGTCAAACTAATTGCTACATAAACAACCTCGGCCTATGCACATAAACGCTTCAGTGCAGGCTTCCTGTAAGTGAACCAGCTGCAGGTGTCCCCATGCTTTATAAGCAGCACACAAAGAAAATCATGATGATAGTGACATCCATTTGTTCAACAAGTCCTAGCCATCTCAATCGGTCTGATCACCTCCTAATGCTGGCTGTTGGTGAGTTCCTGTAATGCAGTTGTGCCGTATCTTGGCCAGTTATACAGCAAGTTTTTTAGCCAGACAGTCCTGTTAGTTTTATTAGTGTTTTATATAGTCCACTTTCACAGCATTTCAACAGCTTAGGATATAAAAAGCTCTGTTACCAGCCTGAATCCTGTTCTGCAATTCTTTCCTTTGTTAAGAGGACTTCTGGCTGCCTCAGCATATGATCCACTGAAATAAGTGGGTCTAAAGGGATAATCAAGGCCAATGGCACTTAAAAGACTGCAAAACTGATGAAAAGGTTTAGTGCTGGCTTAGTAACAATGGAATTACGAAAAGTAAGTTTATGCACAACAAGACCTTTACTTCCATAACCACTCACACTGGCAGAAGGGATAAAACCCAAAAGTGAAGAGTCATGACACAAGTGGGCTCCCTCCCCTAAAGCATCAAGAGGATAGTAAGCCCACCTGGCATAAAATTGGAGTGAATTTTAAAGCTGCAACCAAGGTGGCGTGGGTTCAATTCTCTACACTAGACAACAGGAGGCTGACACTTGGGTGTCATGATCTAAGTGGGCCCACACCTCTTAGAGTGTAAAGGAGATTAAAAGGCCGAAACACTTGAGCGACTACTTCTAATGATAGATTGCCTCCTGTTGTATCGCTCTGTGGAGGACTTTCTTTGATAATCTGATTACGTCCGGTTGTAATGCTCTGTATTACTGTTAAATATTGTCATGGTAGTAATGCAGCCCTATCTTCTCAAAATCAGGTTTTTTTTTAAGACTAAAAAATACTAGTATGCATATTATGTGACATTCATATATAAATTTATAGATGGATTCAATTTTAAAGACATAGGATCGGAATTAAAATCTACAATTAGGAATTTTAACTTTAGTAACATCCCCATTACACTGAGGAAAGAACAAGCGAGATTCAGAAAGAACAGAAGATGTGCAAATCATATATTCACCCTCAGGAACGTTATAGAGCAATGCTCAGAATGGCAGAGACAGTTATACATTAACTTTGTTGATTTTGAAAAAGCTTTTGATAGCATACACAGGGACAGCCTATGGAAAATACTGAGGGCTTATGGAATTCCCAGCTGCATTGTTTCCATCATAAAAAGCCTCTATTCTAACTTTACATGCAGTGTTGGATTGAGTAATGTAACTTTCGAAGTGAAAACAGGAGTACGACAGCGGTACCCCTTATCAACAACATTATTCTTGACAGCCATAGATTGGGTGATGCGCCAGAAAACAGAGAGCAGTCCAAGAGGAATTAGATGGACAACGTTTTCTACACTGGAAGACCTGGAATATGCAGATGACATTGCACTACTCGCAAATTTACATCAATACATCCAAGAAAAAAACCGATAGACTGAATAAGTATAGCCAGCAGGTGGGTCTGAACATCAACCTGAAGAAGACACAGGTCATGACACTCAATGTGAGCAATCCTGAGCCTGTAACAATAAGGAACCAGAAGCTAGAACAGACAGGCACATTTACATACCTAGGATGCATAGTAACACCAGACGGCAAAACAAGCAAGGACATCAACAACAGAATGAATAAAGTGAGAACAGCCTTTGCTAGTCTCAACAACATCAGGAAGTCTTCCCAGTACAGCACAAACACCAAATTAAGATTATATGAGAGCCGTGTACTTTCTGTGCTTCTCTATGCTGGAGAGTAACAGAGAAGGAAATGACGAAACTGTCCTCTTTCCCCACAGTGTGCCTAATCACCAAATCTTTTGGCCGAATACCATCACCACTTACTTACTTACTTAGTCGTTCCCCTTCTACTGTGAGGTGTAGAGGTTTGGAAGAGAGAGCGCCAGACTATCCTATCGGCTGTCTTCCTCCTGGCCTGGTTCCATTCTAGTCCTCGGTCCTTCAAAGATTGTCTAATGTTGTCCCCCAGCGGACTCTGGGTCGTCCTGGGGGTCTGGATCCCTGGCTCTTTGATTCCCGTGCTTGTCGTGGTAGCAGATCTTCTTCCATTCTGCAGACATGGCCAAACCATCTTAGTTGGGACTGTTCTACTTGGGTCTGCAGGGGGTGGGATTTTAGGCCTTGAAGTCTGGTTGCGGACCATGCCTCTTCTTGTTACTTAAACCACCTTCCTCAGATACCTCATTTCTGAGGTTTGGATCTGGCTTTTGTGGGTTGTAGTCATTGCCCATGACTTGCATCCATATGTCAAGACTGTGAAATAGGTGGAGCGGTATACAGCCATCTTCGTTTTCTTACCAACCTCTCTCTTGCTGAGGAATCCTCAATTAATGGCCTGAAAAAGTCTCCCAGCTGCTGCTTTTCGAGTAGCCAACTCTTCTGTGATGCCTCCCTTTCGGTCTATAATAGCTCCAAGATATTTAAAGTGGTCGACCTGCTCCAGGACCTTTTCTCCCAGCTTAATCTGATGTCTTCTTTCTTCTCGTGATATCACCATGGATTTTGTTTTAGAGCTGCTAATGACCATTCCTCTCTTCTCCAGCTCTTCCTTCCAGACTTGCAGGTTGGATTGAAGATGTGCCTCTGATTTGTACACAGACAAATGATCAGTAAATAGACATGACCAGTACACAGACAAATGATCAGTAAATAGACATGACCAGTGCACAGACAAATGACCAGTACACAGACAAATGATACCATCACCAACCAAGAACTACTTATTCGGAGTAACTAAGAGGACATGCACACCATCATAGCTGGCAGATGCTGGAGCTGGGTTGGCCACGTCCTCAGAAGAGACCCTGATGCCATCACAAGTACAGCTATGCTATGGACCCCCGAAGGAAAGCGAAAGAGAGGCCGACCAAAAACAACTTAGCGGAGAACTGTGGAGGCCAATTTGTAAAGAATGAACTGAATAACACCAGGAGCCATACACACTAGTGATGAATTCCAAGCTAAATGGATAGAAAAATTAAAAAAAAATAATATTACCATGGATAGTCCCAGAAGACTGGCAGAAAGCTATAACAGCCCCAATCTGGACAAGACAAGTAACAAACTAGACCAAGGAAAACATAATTCATTCTCGATTTTGTATCATACAAGGCTAGATGTAAGCAAAGATACCTAAATGGAATTAGACCCAAAGAAGCAATGCAAAATATGCTTTTCAGTAAGGGAGATAATGCAACTATGACGAAGATGAATTCAATAAAAATCAGCTATTGTATTCCACAAGTAGGAAACAATATTTAAATACTATATTATTATATTTTTCCACATTTATTCTTCTTCTTCTTCTTCCTCATTCATCCTGAACAGGACGTTGGTTGCTTGTGTTTCCGTTTACAGCGAAGCTGCGATATTTGCACCTTTCAGCCGGACACATCCAACTTCCGCACTGCATTTTTTTGAAACCAGGTTTGCCTTCCCTCTTCGATCCCTACTCTCTCGGCCAGACTGCAGTGATGCAGCCTGTTTCCAGGACCACCACTTGGAGGTGGAGTAGGGTTCGCTGACCCTGACGCAAGCAGTCAAGCTATGGGTCGCTGACTGCATCATCATCATCTGTTGCTGGGTCTTCAGTCCCTCCACATTTATTCATCATCATCATCTGTTGCTGGGTCTTCAGTCCCTCCACATTTATTCATCATCATCATCTGTTGCTGGGTCTTCAGTCCCTCCACATTTATTCATCATCATCATCTGTTGCTGGGTCTTCAGTCCCTCCACATTTATTCATCATCATCATCTGTTGCTGGGTCTTCAGTCCCTATACATTTATTCATCATCATCATCAGTTGCTGGGTCTTCAGTCCCTCCACATTTATTCATCATCATCATCAGTCCTGGGTTTTCAGTCCCTCCACTTTTATTCATCATCATCATCAGTTGCTGGGTTTTCAGTCCCTCTACATTTATTCATCATCATCATCTGTTGCTGGGTCTTCAGTCCCTCCACATTTATTCATCATCATCATCATCAGTTGCTGGGTTTTCAGTCCCGCCACATTTATTCATCATCATCATCTGTTGCTGGGTCTTCAGTCCCTCCACATTTATTCATCATCATCATCTGTTGCTGGGTCTTCAGTCCCTCTACATTTATTCATCATCATCATCTGTTGCTGGGTCTTCAGTCCCTCCACATTTATTCATCATCATCATCTGTTGCTGGGTCTTCAGTCCCTCCACATTTATTCATCATCATCATCAGTTGCTGGGTTTTCAGTCCCGCCACATTTATTCATCATCATCATCTGTTGCTGGGTCTTCAGTCCCTCCACATTTATTCATCATCATCATCTGTTGCTGGGTCTTCAGTCCCTCTACATTTATTCATCATCATCTGTTGCTGGGTCTTCAGTCCCTCCACATTTATTCATCATCATCATCAGTTGCTGGGTTTTCAGTCCCTCCACATTTATTCATCATCATCATCTGTTGCTGGGTCTTCAGTCCCTCTACATTTATTCATCATCATCATTAGTTGCTGGGTCTTCAGTCCCTTCACATTTATTCATCATCATCATCTGTTGCTGGGTCTTCAGTCCCTCCACATTTATTCATCATCATCATCTGTTGCTGGGTCTTCAGTCCCTCCACATTTATTCATCATCATCATCTGTTGCTGGGTCTTCAGTCCCTCCACATTTATTCAACATCATCATCTGTTGCTGGGTCTTCAGTCCCTCCACATTTATTCATCATCATCATCTGTTGCTGGGTCTTCAGTCCCTCCACATTTATTCATCATCATCATCATCTGTTGCTGGGTCTTCAGTCCCTCCACATTTATTCATCATCATCATTAGTTGCTAGGTCTTCAGTCCCTCTACATTTATTCATCATCATCATCTGTTGCTGGGTCTTCAGTCCCTCCACATTTATTCATCATCATCATCTGTTGCTGGGTCTTCAGTCCCTCCACATTTATTCATCATCATCATCTGTTGCTGGGTCTTCAGTCCCTCCACATTTATTCATCATCATCATTAGTTGCTGGGTCTTCAGTCCCTCCACATTTATTCATCATCATCATCTGTTGCTGGGTCTTCAGTCCCTCCACATTTATTCATCATCATCATCTGTTGCTGGGTCTTCAGTCCCTCCACATTTATTCATCATCATCATCTGTTGCTGGGTCTTCAGTCCCTCCACATTTATTCATCATCATCATCTGTTGCTGGGTCTTCAGTCCCTCCACAGTGGTCCTAATTACGTCATACTCCCCCCTGGTCTCATGGGTAGTGAGATTGGATGCCTAGCCTTCTCAGATAAGGGCGAAAAAACAGGATGTCCCATGTGCAAGTTGTGCACGTTAAAAATCCCACGGCAGTTGAAAATCGTAAAGAACAGGCTTATCAGGCCACTGCCCTGGCAAAATTTAAAAATTAGGAAACCTACACACCACAAAAATATTTATTGAATGTGTGATTCTTATACATTATATACACACATTGGGATTCTCGCAGGTGCTACAGGGTTTGTGCACTGTGCTGAGATCCTCCTTGTGTGATCTAATGGAGGAGATCGGAGCAATAATGGCATTGTCTGTGTGCAATGAAGATAGTCTTTAAAAACCAAACCAAACCAATTACTGCTAGTTGTACAGAACTTGTGGACTGTTACTGAGCAAACTGAATACTCACTAGGCATGCTCAAGTTGTGTTTGCTCACACCCAAATGGCAGTTCTGCTATCTCAATCAACTGGTTCACAGCTATTCTATATAAAATAATCTCTACAGCAGCAAAAAGTGACATAATGTTCTTCTTCTTCTTGCGATCGCATCTTTGATGATTACACCGTCAGACATAATGTTGAAACCTAGCAATAGAAAATTTGCAGCAACAAATATTCATCAACCCTTTTTAAAAAAGTGCAGGCTTAAAATAATGACAGAACTCTCATATTTCCAGCACATTGCTGACAATCAATGTTGGCACTCACCTTTGGACTGAATCTTCTCTAAATTGGGGGAGATTACTACACACTTGATTTTCTTTAGCTTCAGATGTTTGGTTACCTCCCTTAGACCAAGAACGAGTCTTCTTTTGGTTTTTGCCTGTCAAAGAAAATTTTGTTACTGGTATTGGCAAACACTGAACTTTTGTAGTTCCCAGGGTTCTCAGAAGAGATAAAGACAGAACAGGAATACTGCACCCATTGGCATGTCGTACAAGATTACTGCATCCATTGGCATGTTGTACAAGATTACTGCACCCATTGGCATGTCGTACAAGATTACTGCATCCATTTGCATGTTGTACAAGATTAGTGCATCCATTGGCATGTTGTACAAGATTACTGCACCCATTGGCATGTCGTACAAGATTACTGCATCCATTGGCATGTTGTACAAGATTACTGCACCCATTGGCATGTCGTACAAGATTACTGCACCCATTGGCATGTCATACAAGATTACTGCACCCATTGGCATGTCGTACAAGATTACTGCACCCACTGGTATGTCGTACAAGATTACTCGAGTGTTATATGACTCAGACAGATAAAGGTGACAAAGATGTCCACCAAGAAATTAAAGACTGTATCCTGGAAAGCGACAGAAGAGGAGACATATATTTCGACCTCATATCCGAAGAAGACGTTACGTGCACTTTAGAATCCAGTAGGAACACTGCCCAGGGTCCTGATGGTGTACAGTATCACCACATTAAACAGCTGGATGACACAGGCATTAAGAATGTAGTGAGTGATTTTAACAATAGCATACAGAATGCTGAGGTACTATAAGACTGGCTGCTTAGTTACCTACGGCCACTTCCTAAACCCAGTAAAGACCATATCTGTCAACCTCCTGAGACAAAAATCTGTACGCCGGACCAAAAAAATCCTTACAAACACCCAAAAATCCTTACGCAAAAAATATATTAATAAATTATACGCAATAGAGTTTTAAAATGAGAAATTACATATACAAATCTATTAGCATTTGAATTATTGTGATATAAAACATGCTAATAGTCTCAAACTGTTCTTTACATATAAAAAACTTAGTGATCATGATGTACACTGTTCTTTTGATGTACAGTGTTTTGTATTATAATCAACACATGCACTTTTAGCACTTTGCAGAATTGCATTTGTGGGCTTAAAGTCTGCACAGCATGTATCAATGTTAATCATATGAAATTTTGTGAACAGATTATCAACATCACTGAATATTGCCTCACTGGTTCCACCACTGCATACAGGCATGTCCAACAATCTCGTTCTTGGTCCCAATCCTTCATCAAAAACTCTCACCATAATAGCTAACCACTTCTCTGTTTTCTTATCATTTGATTCATCAACCATTAATGAGAAGGGTGTTTCCCTGCACAGCTTTATCACTGGTTCTGTTGCAGATGGAGCCAGGCAGTTTTTAATGATAAGTGTTGTCTTTGTCCTCTTCGACTGGAACTTTCTGGCAATATCACTGTCAGGAAACATTACAGGCGCCAAGTCACAAAAGTGATCAGCAACAGATGCAGTTAAGTTATGCTGGGCAATGAAATTGCCAAATAAAACTTCAGCCCTTATAATGCCACCCTCTTCCTGCTTTGGCTGAGCAAAAAAGGTCTTAATAGATGCTCCCTTCTTCATTGCAAACATTTGTTCATGCAATTTCAATTTAAAATGTACTTTCAGATCATATAATCCTGAAGTTACTACTTTAATAATCTTTGCTGCATAATCTACAAAAAACATGGGTTGATCCTAACTTGGATGCATCTACAATGCCAGGGAAGAGTTTAACCCATTCGACCTGAAACTTATTATGACCTGCAAGCTTTTGTTTCTTTGAATTAGGCTCAGCCATCATTCAGTGGATGAAATATTTCAACTAATAATCTTTGTAGACGAAGAGAATGATTAAAAAATACAATGAACAAAGCAAACGGCTAACAGCAAAAAAATAAAAATAAAAAATAAACAAAATTATGAACAGAATATCAAATCTAGGAAGAAAAAACGTACCACCAAAAATTTACAAAATTATTATTTACGAGTTGGTAGCTTAAAGTGATAACAGATTGCCACTTTATTAAAAAATAAAGCAGCTGATCTCGAGCGCTGGGATAAAGTAGAAAGAAACTTTCTTTTTTTTTCTAGTTATGTAGGGCCTACACAGAATATTATGACAATTTATCGGAAATATATTGAGGGGCAAGATGTAGGCCTAACTGGAAAGATTAAGGCCGCGATTAAATTGCAACAAAGCAAAACAACAGCAATATTTAACCAAGTTATAAGTACTTAGCTTTTTTAAACAAAATGGCGTCGTTGATAACAGGTAACTTAAAAAATATGTGATGTCACGCCGAAAACGGAAAGCGTTTGAGGCCGAATTCAAAGTGTTTGCCGAATTCTTGGGTATAAAAGGATTGGAAATCCTCCGAATACCGGTCCCAAATGACTCAATACGGTTTGTGTTAGAAAATATCCCTTACAGGGCCTCATTTGGTAATGCCAGTTCAGGGGCGACATTAAATGAGGAACAAAAATCTAAAATTACATTTTAATACTCAACAACGTTGGTCGACTAAACCATGGCATCTATGATCATACGGTTGTTGTTCATGCTAATAATTTCGTTGACCCTGTACACAGTGAAATGCACACCCAAACTATTGAAGGTGTATGGATGCAAGCGAAGAGGAAACAACGTCACCAAGGCGGCACTAGTCGTGGAAAGTTTCATTCTTATTTAGCAGAGTTTAAGTGGCGCTATAGTCACAAACAACATGTTTTCGGGCAGTATTTACAACTTTTGTGCGAAAATTTCAACATATAACCTTCTAACATTATTAATACGTACTGACTTCACTTCACTTCACCGGCCGCCAAAAGTTCCTTTTTGGCAATTTCTGTGTTTCCCATTCATTTCTACTCGTACATTTTTTATCATATGTCAAAATGAGGCCCTGTAAGGGATATTTTCTAACACAAACCGTATTGAGTCATTTGGGACCGGTATTCGGAGGAGTGCCAAAGGATTTGATTGGTTGCTGGGAGAGACCTCAGTTTAAAAACGAACGCCGAGATTTCCGGAATTAAAAATATTTAAAAATGGTTACAAAAAAAAAACCTGGGCTAGAAAATATTTTCTGATTTAAAATTTTTAAAAAACTTGGGTTGGAAAATATTTTTATAATTTAAAAAAAAAAAAAAAAAAAAAAAAAAAGAGTGGGGGGGGGGGGGGGGAGATCCGTACAACGAGTCTGTACGGCCATAAACTGCTAAAAGTATAAAAAATCCGTACATTGTACGAAAAATTTGTACAGGTTGACGGGTATGAAAGACCCCATACTTCTAAGCCAGCTACAGAATTATTACAATGCAGAATGTCTATGGTAAACTACTAGAAAAGACAGTAGCATGAAAAATAATGAATCACCTTGAAAATGCACAGATCCTACCTGATACTCTCGGCAGCTATGGGTCCATGAAAGTAACATGGGGCAATGTTGGCACTTTTGCTTATGATGTGTATGAGGGGTTCCAGGATAAGCGAGAAACGGTTGCTGTAGCAATTGACCTAGAGGATGCTTATAGCAGTGTGAACTTTGCAATATTAATAAACTGTGTAATGGCTTGTGGTGTTAACCCTTGGCTTACAAGATGGATAGCAGCTGCCTCAACTGAGAGATCAGTGGCATTTCGCTTGGGAACAAGGACATCAGACCCAATGCTCATTTTCCCGGGACTACCCCAGGGTTCTCCACTATCACCGGTGTTGTTTAATATCTATACAGCAAAAGTAGCCACCGTTTAACCAACTGGGTTGGGACGAACACTGACTTTTGCTGATGACATACTCATTTATCCTTTAGCACGCTGCGGGCGCCACATTGCACCGAAGGTAACCTATGTTCTGCACGCTGGAGCTGCCATGTGGCGCCTTACGGATATCACCGTTTCTAGCATTAGGACTTGTGTACACGTGATTTCAGCCCCGGATGTTAAGTTCTAATGTTATTTGCAAGAGAGTTAGCTTCCGTTTCCGATCTTTAAAAAGCGATGGGTGTATCCGCATTTATTTTTTGTAAATTTTTTTAATCGAAATGAATCGGCATCAACACGCGGCCATTTTCGCTCTAATTTTATTGGATTCTGACGCCATGCGGTGGGGATGAGATTTTTGTCTTTATAAGCGCTGATATTGGTTCTCAGAATATGTTTGATGGCCGAGATGGAAACGAAAGTAAAATGGCCTTTCAAGTATGTATAATTTTAGGGATTAGGAATATCCGAAAGGTTTGGGATTACGGCCGAATGTCACTGATGGCTAGGGAAATTGTTGCTTTGCTACTGATGATGGGTGTAACGAAAAGATCGTCATTTGATTTGTATTGGTCTATTGGTCAAATGACTTTCATTGAGATGCAAGGGATATGGACTCTTCATTTGTTGGTCATTTTTTTAAATTTTTTTTTTAAATTTTAAAATTAAGAAAAAAAAATTTTTTAATTTTTTTAAATTTTTTTCCGTTTTTTTCATCTTTCCTTTCCTCTCTTCCTATCACATCTAACATGTACACAAACAAATTTTATATCATCAGATTCATCATTCATTCATTTCTATACAATTTTAAAAGTAGAGCAATTGACCAAAAAACAAAAAAACTATAGAATTTACAAGTCACCCACTATAAAAATGGGGCGTTGTGAAAAAGAATGCAGTGGTTGGGCAAGTTTTCTGAATTTTTATGCAGCGTGCTAAAGGTTAAAGAACTGGCTCTGACCGACAAGAAATGGTTAATAGCACACATGGGACACTACAGGAGGTGTCTAAATGGTATGAGGAAACCGACTCCAAAGTCAATCCCAACAAGGCCTGCATGATGTGGTGCTCCTTGAACAACTCCATTGTGAAAACAGACTTCCCAGATTTCACTCTCAATGGACAGAAAATTGAACGGCAAGAGAAGCTGAAATACATTGGAGTTACATTCGACCACGGGCTCTCATATAAGTACCATGTTGAGCAAATCACACTGAAATGCAGGAGAGGTCTAGGAGCCCTGAAAATAATGGCTGTGGCATGTATGGAGCAGAGATTACTATTTCTTCTTTATCATCAGCTAGTCATATCGGTTATTGAGTGTGGGCTGGGAATACTCACGCTGTCAGTAACACAATGTGAACGACTAGAACGCATTCTTCTTCTTCCTTCTTCCTCGTTCGTCCTGAAAAGGACGGTGGTTGCGTTGTGTCTGTTTACGCCTAAGCTGTGATATCTGCACCTTTCGGTCGACACATCCGACTTCTGCACGGCATTTTTTGGGACCGGGTTTGCCTTCCCTCTTCGATCCGTGCTCGCTCAGCCAGACTGCACTGCTGCAGACTGTTTCCAGGACCACCATGTGGAGGTGGAGCACGGTCTTGACCAGCTCTGGTTCGCTGGTCCTGACGCAAGCAGTCAAGCTATGAGTCACTGACTGCGGTCTCTATTGCTGCGTCTTTGGGTCCCCGAACGCATTCAAAATGAAGGGATGAGTACAGTTTTGGGCTGTACGCGAGATAACCCCATTGTGACAATGAGGTACATGCTTGGAGTGCTGTCGATTAAATCCAGATATGCGATGGCCCAAGCAAAAGCATATATGCGAGTAACCACGGACAAATGGCAGGTGGCCACCTATATCGCGACTGTCCCAAGGCGAAGGAGGACTACAACTACAAAGCAATAAACTCAAACCGCACCTGTGCAAACTGCCTCGGAAACCACGGGGCTAGATACCGAGGCTGCCCTAGGTTCCAGGAAACAAAGAGCATCCTGAAGGAAGCGGTTTCCAAAAACATCCCCTTCAAGGAGGCAAAGCATAGAGTGGCTGCGGATGTTGCAGAAAAACAACACACGATTGACAGACGTCAGTTACACCAGCTGACCGCTGAAGTCAAACAATTGAAAATGAAACTGCAGATCGAAAACAGAAGCAAGCAGGCCCCCGAAGAACCAACCGACAGTGGAGAAGATGCAATAGGTATCTTCTTCTTCTTCTTTGATCCATAACCGCCAACCGTCAAAGCAGTCAGCGGCCATCACGCCTGGTGGCATCTTGTAGGGCAGCAACAAATTGATTCCACTTTGCTCGGTGCGCGGCCATCCTTCGTACAGTGCCCCAACTGTGGTTCATTCTTTGCATCTCAGCTTCCACAGTTCTCCGCCAAGTTGTTTTTGGTCAGCCTCTCTTTCTCTTTCCCTCGGGTGTCCATAGCATAGCTGTTCTTGTGATGGTATCAGGGTCTCTTCTGAGGACGTGGCCAACCCAACTCCAGCGTCTGCCAGCTATGATGGTGTGCATGTCCTCCTGGTTACTCCGAATAAGTAGTTCTTGGTTGCTGATGGTGTTTGGCCAAAAGATTCGGAGAATTTTCCTTAGGCAGATTGTGTGGAAGGAGGACAGTTTCAACATTTCCTTCTCTGTTACTCTCCAACATTCCGCACCATAGAGAAGCACAGAAAGTACACAGCTCTCATACAGTCTTAATTTGGTGTTTGTGCTGTACTGGGAAGACTTCCAAATGTTGCTGAGAACAGCAAAGGCTGTTCTCGCTTTATTCATTCTGTTGTTAATGTCCTTGCTTGTTCCGCCGTCAGGTGTTACTATGCTTCCTAGGTAAGTAAATGTGTCTGTCTGTTCTAACTTCTGGTTCCTTACTGTTATTAGCTCAGGATTGCCCACATTTAGTGTCATGACCTCTGTCTTCTTCAAATTGATGTTCAGGCCAACCTGCTGGCCATACTTATTCAGTCTATCGGTTTTGTCTTGAATGTGTTGGTGTGAATGCGCGAGTAGTGCAATGTCATCTGCATATTCCAAATTTTCCAGTGTAGAAAACGTTGTCCATCTAATTCCTCTTGGACTGCCCTCTGTTGTCTGGCGCATCACCCAATCTATGACTGTCAAAAATAATGTTGTTGATAAGGGGCATCCCTGTCGTACTCCTGTTTTCACTTCGAAAGTTACATTACTCGATCCAACACTGCACGTAAAGTTAGAATAGAGGCTTTTTATAATGGAAACAATGTGGCTGGGAATTCCATAAGCCCTCAGAATTTTTCATAGGCTGTCCCTGTGTATGCTGTCGAAAGCCTTTTCAAAATCAACAAAGTTAATGTACAGCTGTCTCTGCCATTCTGAGCACTGCTCTATAATGTTCCTGAGGGTAAATATATGATCTACACATCTTCTGCTCTTTCTGAAGCCCGCTTGTTCTTTCCTCAGTTTATGGTCAACTGCTTTTGAAATTCTCTGGATGATTATCCTGCCTAGTATTTTGCTGGGAACTGAGAGGAGGGTAATTCCTTTCCAGTTGTTGCAGTCTGCAAGGTCGCCCTTCTTGGGCAATTTGACAATTATTCCTTTACTCCACTCTGTTGGTGTTGTCTCAGTTTCCCAGACTTGTGCAAATAGTGGTTCTAATAGTTCTGCTGCTAGTTCAGGGTCTGTCTTGAATAGCTCAGCATTCAGATTGTCGTGACCAGGTGCTTTTCCATTTTTTAGCCCTTTGATAGCTGTGATAATTTCTTCTTTTCGTGGAATGTCTGTATTTACGTCTAAGTCACTTTCAGCCTCAGGAACATTCAGCTGAGTCTCTGGTGGTTCCTTATTCAGTGTTTCTCTGAAGTGCTCTGCCCATCTTGTTTCCTGCCCCTGTGCTGTGGTGATGAGATTTCCTTGCTTGTCTCTTACTAACGTTGTGTTGTTTGCACCTCGTTTTCCACTGATAGCGTTAGTTATTTTATAAACTGTGCTTTGTTCATTTCTCAGTGCTGCCTCTTCTGCCAGTCTTGCAAGGTCATCCAGAAATGTCCTTTTGTTAGCACGGGTTTGACGTTTTACTTCCTTGTCCAGCTGAGTGTACTGTTCACCATATATTGCCTTTAACCTGGGAGACTTAGCTTCTGTTTTCTTTCTTTTCATTTCCTTTCTCTTCGCTATGGTGTTTAGCGTTTCTGGTGTTATCCAGTCTTGGCTCTTTCTTTCCTGGAATCCCAAGCATGACTTGCTGCTTTCTTTGTATATTGTTGAGATGGTGTTGAATTTCTGGTCCACATCGTCGGTCTCTGTTCTTTCCTGGCTTTTGGTAATCAGATATCGTCTCTTTACGTCGACCACGAACGCTTTTCTGGTGAGGGGGTCCTTAAGTTTCGTGATGTTATATCTTTTCTGTTTGACTGTAACTGGTCCCGCAGCTCTGAGTTTCACCTTTAGTCTTGCTACTACTAGGTGATGATCACTTCCCACATCTGCGCCTCTTCTTACTTTCACGTCTTGTAGTGCATGTCTCCATCTGCCATTGATCATTATGTGATCTATCTGGTTTTTGTCTCGTCCGTTTGGTGATTCCCATGTTAACTTGTGCACTTCTTTGTGTTGAAAAAGTATTCCTCCAATGACCAGGTTGTTAATACTGCAGAAGCTTATTAATTTGTCCCCATTCTCATTTACTGTTCCACTGACGCATTTCCCCATTACTCTTTCGTTATAATTATTGTGTGTTCCAACTTTCGCATTTAGGTCTCCCATTACTATAATAAGATCGTACCTGGGTACAGTTTCCATTTCCTTTTGTACCTGTTGATAGAACTCGTCCTTGATCTCTTCATCGCTGTCGTTTGTTGGTGCATACCATTGTATAATTGTGGTGTTGGTGAATCTCCCTCTCAGTCTTGCTCTTATTAGCCTGTTGTTAATGGGTTTCCATTCCAGTAGAGACCTTTCCATTCCTTTCTTCAGGATAATGGCTACACCTTCGTTGTGCTGACCGTCCTCTCTACCAGAATAAAGTACTGTTTCCCCTGTAGCTGTTTTTATTCTCCCCATCCCTGTCCATCTGCTCTCGCTTATTCCCAGGACATGTAGTTTGTAATTCCTCATCTCTGCTGTGATCTGTCTCAGCTTTCCTGCCTCATTCATAGTTCTGACATTCCAAAAACCAATTCTGGTTTCGTGTTTTGCGGTCTGGGCATCCGTTTTCATGCCAGTGGCTTCCTTTCGGCTTTCACCACTGTCAGTCATACGAGCCTGAGACTCCGGATGTCCGTCCCGCATCAAAGTATTTTCATTTATTGCTGTTTCCGTAACGTGTGCGATTTTTTACACAGACAGGGGTGTCGGCCCTGTGTTAAAACCCCCAACCTGGAGGACCAGGGTACCAGCTTTTGTCTGACCCCTACCCACGCAGACCAGTCCAGCATGGTTGAACCTACCAGGAGTAAAACTCCCACTGGCATAGCTCTGGGGATTGTCAGGGTACACAAGCTGCTATACCGCTACAAGGTATAGGTACCATTGATGGCAGATGCAATAGGTATGCAGAACATAAAATGATGGAAGAAATGAAAAGAATCCAGCAGCAAGTAGAAGCAGATGTCAAGAAGCTGACAGAGCTGACAGAAGAAAACACAAAAATACTCAAAAGAATAGAAGCAGAAAGAATAGCCATTGAGGAAATATCATCAAACAGCACGCGAGAAACTAAAACGAACAACCAAACAGTAGAAGAAATCATCGAAGAAACGCTAGAACAGCTACTACCAACGATAATTGAAAAAGCACTGTCACAGATACAGGAGAGCAAGAAGACAAAAGCAACAGAAACTAGGAGCGTAGAAACACACAAAACCAAACAAGCCAGACAGTGAGGCAGGACATAAAAAAACACCATGAGCGCGACACAGCACCACAAATGGACAAAGAGGAATCCAGACAGCCAGCTAATGGTCCTTTTCAGGACCAGTCACCTCCAGGACTACGGACGAGATACCAGCAAAGACGATAATAACCTATATACCCCAATATAACCGTTTGTAACCCTTCAATGGGTTTTGGTTGAACAGGGTATTACAGCAAAATAATCAGACGCAAGGAAAAAAAAAAATGGCACCTTCTACATGGAAACATAGCTGACATTAAGGGAAGAAGAATAAAGAGAGGGTTGTCATGGTTGGCACAGGCAGAGACAACGATCAAGCAGGTGGCCATAGTTTAAAACATATTCAAAGGGGAAGAGTGGAGTATGTCAGATGGGAACTGGATTAATTACCAGCAAGTCATCATCAGCCTTGGCAGAGAGTGTAGAACTTGGGGCAATGGAAAAGCAGAACTGGAAATTAATTAATTGATACATGATCATGCCGGGGATAATGATGCCATTGTGTATACAGATGGGTCTGTGATCCGTGGTGAGAAATCAGGCTAGGGCTTCTCTGCTAGAATAAAGGGCAGAATTGTCGCGAAGCATAGCGGGGCTTACAAGATAACAACTTCCAGCATAAGAATGGAGGTAGAGGCAGTTACTGCAGCCTTAAGGTGGATATCTGAAACTTCATTCACAGAGGCAGTCATTGTGTCCGACTCTCAGTCCATGCTTCGAAAGGTTCAAAGTGGCTGGTTGCGGCATGAATGGAAAACATAGAAACTTTGAGTCTACAAGGGACCCAAAGATGCAGCAATAGAGAATGCAGTCAGCGACCCATAGCTTGACTGTTTGCATCAGGGTCAGCGAACCAGAGCTGACTAAGACCCTACTCCACCTCCATGTGGTGGTCCTGGAAACAGTCTGCATCACTGCAGTCTGGATGAGAGAGTAGGGATCGCACAGGGAAGGCAAACCCGGTCCCAAAAACTCCCATGCTGAAGTCGGATGTGTCGACCGAAAGGTGCAGATATCACAGCTCCGGCGTAAACAGACACAACGCAACCAACGTCCTTTTCAGGACCAATGAGGAGGAAGAAGAAGAGTCTACAAGAGCTGGTGTGGATCTACTGTCCTGGTCATGCAGGGATACATGAGAGAGCTGACAGACTCGCAGCAAGAGCACCCACAGTGGGGACACTGGATATGGATAAGAGAGAGAACTGCGAACAATTACTGATCGCCTGTTAGAGAATGACACTGCAATAGATGAATCATCAGGTAGTTTATGTTATGTTTCACATTAGGAATTAACAGCAGGTAGTTTAAGTAAGGTTTCACTTAAGGGTTTAGCAGCAGGTAGTTTATGTCATGTTTCACATAAACACTAACAATAATTTCCCCATTCTGGGTCTCAACTGAGGATGATCTAACAGAAGACACAAAGATAACAAGGTAAGAAAGTGACCCCATTCAAGTGAAACAACTGACTGGCAATGACCACTTCAGTCCTGCACTAAAAGATGAAACAGATAATAGCAGCGACGAAAATGCTGAAATGAGTGAAACAAAAATGCTGAAATGAGTGAAACAAAAATGCTGAAATGAGTGAAACAAAAATGCTGAAATGAGTGAAACAAAAATGCTGAAATGAGTGAAACAAACATGCTGAAATGAGTGAAACAAAAATGCTGAAATGAGTGAAACAAAAATGCTGAAATGAGTGAAACAAAAATGCTGAAATGAGTGAAACAAAAATGCTGAAATGAGTGAAACAAATGCATTAATTAATCTTTAAAAAAGTCTTACATTTCATATAGTTCCCTGGGGTTTCTGGGTAGACAAAAAAAAAAGGACTTCTGATCTTTTAGGCATGTCATAATTTTTTCTTCTTCTTTGATCCTTAGCCGCCGACCGTCAAAGCAGTCAGTGGCCATCACGCCTTGGCATCATGTAGGGCAACAATAAATTGATTCCACTTTGCTCGATCGGCGGCCATCCTTCATACGGTGCCCTAACTCTGGTTCATTATTTGCATCTCAGCCTCCACAGTCCTCCGCCAAGTTGTTTTTGGTTGGCCTCTCTTTCATTTTCCTTCAGGGTTCCAAAGCATAGCTGTTCTTGTGATGGCATCGGGGTCTCTTCTGAGGACATGGCCAACCCAGCTCCAGCGTCTGCCAGCTATGATGGTGTACATGTCCTCTTGCTTGCTCCGAGTAAGCAGATCTTGGTTGGTGATGGTATTCGGCCAAAAGATTCGGTGAATTTTTCTTAGGCATGTTGTGTGAAAAGAGGACAATTTCGACATTTCCTTCTCTGTAAACTCTGGAGAGTTACAGAGAAGGATGTCATAATAGGTTGACTAAAATGAGGTTGAACATGAGGCTGGTAACCTCATTAAGTAAAGCAGATGGATCCATAAACCACAACTGCAAGAGCATAAGAATGTTTTGGTACAGGTTTCCTGCAAGAGGACCAGCAGAAGTGGTGGCTCCATATTTCATAAGGAAAGAAAAGGGAAATCATTGATAAATGAAACAAAATTTATTATTAAAAAGAATATGATTCATAAATACATTATAAAAACTGTAAATAAAAAATAAAAAAAATAAGATTTACTAAACAGAACATAATCAGTAAATATTTCAGCAGTATAAAAAAATGTTTTATTAAAATATAAAATTATTGTAAACAAATTACCCTGACAGGATCTTTATGGAACATTCTGTCCTGGAACTTGACTAAATCTTGTAACAAGGATGTGCAACACTGGTCGATTTCTTTATCCAATATCTGGGTGCAGTATCTGTGCACAGAATAGATGTTTTTATTTGTCTGTCACTTAATACAGGTCACTGTTTTCTTTGGAACACATACAAACATAGAATAAAACACACGTATAAGGAGCCAAGAGAAGCAATCATGTATACTGTAACTTTGTGAATGATAAAATATACTTCTGTGCTCCAATATAATCACTGATCATCTAAACTTCAGCTGAACTGGGCATACAATTCAAATAAAAATGAATATGACAAAGGTAAACACTAGGTACAGGGACCCTGACACCATCACCAGAACTGCTATGCTATGGACCCCAGACAGACGGCAAAAGAGAGGCAGACCAAAGACAACCTGGCAGAGAACAGTGGAGACTGAGATACAAAGCATGAACTACAGCATGAAGGATGGCCACTGAACAAGCTTAATGGGGACAGTTTGTTGCTGGCCTACAAGATGCCACTAGGTGTGATGGCCACTGACTGTTTTGCCAGTGTAGAGTTCAAGATCTAAGAAGAAGAAGAAACACCAGGTGAACAAAACAGCACTCCACACTGACAATAATAGTGCACTGAAAAAAAAAGCAGTTTTTTTTATTTAAACAAGCATCCAATATTTTCTTTTTCTTCTCACTTCTGCTCATTTTGGAGCTTCCACCCATCAGTGCAGCTGGGTACCCCCCCTTGCAGAAAGCCTCCATCAAACATTCATGTGCTTCTGTATTCATCATCATCAGATGCCATCTCCACAATGAAGGTCGGCTGCAATCAATCTTCAACATTTTCTATCTCTTGTCTTGATGGTGCACTCTGGTAGACTCTTTCTTGTCCATCTGTTGGTGTTATCTTCCCACTTGTATTAGTGGTTTCCATAGCGATTAGTGTTACATGATGAGGTTGCCAGCTACATGCACAACCTCATATTCGCCCCCCCCCCCCCTTCCCCCCCTTACAACATGCCTGAGGGAACAGTCACCCGATTCTTCTCTGCCTCCTCAGAGACCCCCCAGAACACATGAGCCACTGTGTCAATGTTCACATGCTGCACATACACTTTACATATTACGGCTTGTTTGTTGCCCTACTTCCTGCCGTCTTATTATGTGATTCAACTTGTGTCCTGTTTCTCCTTCCCTCACAAACAATTCCTGACCATACAATGAGCTAGCAAGTAATGACATCAAGAAATGACAGCAAAGAATTCTGGTGAGTGATTTCTGTCTCAAGTCCTGAGAATAGCACTATTTATTTATATTCAGTATGTACCTACCAAGCAAACACGCCCATCAACACATAGAGACACCTGGAAACTATAATTAACAAAAATACATTTCATAACAACTAAAGACAGATGACTGAATTTTTAAAAAATAAATAAACAACTTTTTTTTTAAAAACCTCTGCCAGGAATCAAACACAGAATGTTTGCTTGGAAGGCAAACGTTGTAACCACTAAATCACCGACACACCTTGGCATATATAATTTTTTACAATTTTACTAATTGCCTCCCTCAGTCAGTGCTCATTCATTGCAGACATGCCAAGACAATTTATAAGAGAAGATAAGAGCAGTGAGCCCAAGCTATGGTAATCAAGAAATACTCGATTTAAAACTGTAAATTTTAATTTCTTTAAACTTTCTTATAAAGAGTTTTTTTTTGCATGTTTGCTCCATAAACATAATTCCCAGACTTTGAAATTCCTTGAAACATGAAACTTCCAAGAACCTGCATTAAAGAAAAAAAAAACACAAAAAAAAAAAAAAACAACAATTATTACTGATGATACAGCCACTTGTTACAACATGGGAGATAATAAAGTTACTGTTGACAGTTGCATACGTAAGATCTACTTACTCTCTAAATCTTCGGCTATGAATCTTCATCACAACTGGGTCACGACCTACTGACCCTGTAATAGGGGAGTTACCTCCAGAATTCCCAGGTGATGCAGGTGACATTGATATAGGTGAAGTCTGACTTATGGGAGAAAAATCTGCAGAGAGTTCAGCTGCTCCATTTGTGTCACAGCCGTCGGTATCTCCAGACTTGTTGCTAAGAGCTAACAAGAGAAAAATGAACACAGAATAACCAAACTTCACTCGTTGTATCTAGACTTGTTGTTCAAAGCTAATAAGAGAAAAATAAGAACAGAATAACCAAACATCACTCAGTGCTTCCAGACTTGCTGCTAACAGCTAAAAGAAGAAAAATGAATTACAAAATAAAACTTCACTTAATGACTCCAGACCTGTTACAAACAGCTAATAAGAGAAAAATAAGCAAGAATTTCATTAGGTGTCTCTAGACTTGTTACTAAGAGCTACTAAGAGAAAATGAGCAAATGAAATCTTGAATAATAAAATTTCATTCAGTATCTCCAGGGTCATTGCTAAGAGCTAATAAGAGAAATTGAAACCATGAATAAATAAAACTTCAGTATCTATAGACTCGTTGCTAAGAGCTAATAAGAGAAAATAAATCATGAATAATAAAACTTCTGTATCTCCAGACTCATTGCTAAGAGCTAATAAGAGAAAAAAGAGTAATAACCTAAATTTCCTTCAATGTCTCCAGACTAGCTGCTACAAACTAATAAGAGAAAATAAACAAGGAATAAGAAAACTACATTCAGTTAGAAGCGAAAATATAAGGCAAACAAATTTTTCTCCATCAATCCAGTTGGTTAAGAAGGAAAAAGATATAGTGGAAGGCAAAAAGAGCAAACACTGAACAAAAATTATGACATCATGGCATGGAAAGAAGTCACAGCAGAACTGATAAATTGTACTGGAGGCAGGAAGTTGTGGAGAGACATGATCTCCTAATGCCAATAGGCATGGTACTTGAAAAAGAAGAAGACACGTATACCTTGCCTTGTTTTTCACAAAGCTGTCTACCAGTTCATCACATTATACTCCATTCATTACCTAACCTTCAATATACCATACTGACACATAAGAGTTTTGTAAAGTGTTGAGTGTGACTTTGATTTAACACTCAAGAGTTTTGTAAAGTGCTGTCAGTGACTTTGATTTAACACACAAACGTTTCGTAAAGTGTTGTCTGTGACTTTGTCATAACACGGTCTATTCTTCTCTCCCTTCCCTTCCTCTCTCTCTCTCTCTTCTTTATTCTCAGTAATTTTCATACTACAGTACGGTCTTTTCGCCGCTGTAGTCAGCGTTTCTCTTTCTCAGACATCATGGCGCTTACTAATGGTCACTGCGCAAATATCACAAACGCATCAACCCCAGGTAATAACACATGGCCAGAGAATATACCTTTGTTAAGAGTATCAAGGCGTCTTAAAGTCTGGGAGATCTCCATTGATTTATTGCATCCTATTTGATAGACTTGACGGAAAATGCCCCAGTGTCAAATTTCATTGTATCGGCCAGCACATGTATGCCTTCTCGGAGTAAACAGTAATTACCGCGTGGGGAAGCTTTCTCACGCAAGATGCAGTTCAAGATTGCGTCACAAAAGCTCAGATGCCAGGGAGAGAATTTACGTGTGATTACGTCGGAACACCCACCCCTCACAATTCAGTGACGTGAACAATGATGAAAACCAATCGAACGATCTAGAACATGTGAGAAGTCATTCATAAAAAGATTAGACGCAAACGCCACTTACACGCACAACTTGTGGGCTGAGTGCATCTACATGGCGGGGAATTCTACATTACAAGCACTTTGGTATTAACCAAGCGGTGTTGTATGATTTCACTCTGTGCAGACTTTTAGGTTTCTGAGCAGACAACATTCGCAGTTGCAGATTTCACTGTCCGGTGCCTGAACGTAACAGACAGCCAGTCTTTTGACCAATCAGCAGAACCAAAAGCCCGAGATCTCGTCAACTCCTAAGCATTAAAGGGGCATAGATCAACTCTTGTATGTGTAAAGTCAAACCGATGCACCTAACAATCTGCGCCTGGGCTGACAACATAGGATTACAGATAAGTCCAAAAGCATAAGGATTATTTTCCTCCAGATATCTCAGAGATCTTATTCAAATTCCAAACAGAACTTTCACCTAAATACTCACAGAACTATATTTAAAGTGCCTTCCAGGGTATTACAAAGTGAACATTACATTCAACAACGTTAGGCAACTCTCATGATAGTCACACCAGTGCTAATGATGATTAGTAGGACATACTAGGACTTTTAGTCATTCAGTGTTTATGACCATATTATTATTTTCGTTTACCTTTTCATTTTTCTTTGTGTCATATATGTGATTTAGGGATTATCTGTACATAAGTTATATCGTCTACCAAGTGGTCGAATGAGTTTCTTACATGTACTGTCTCTTAAATCGATATATATGTCATTTCCTCAGTATGAGAGGATGGGGGCTTACTTTTAATTATAAATATTCAGTAGGAATAATAGGGGAGATTTGTCGCAAGGAAACAGAATCCATTCTCAAGTGCCCTTCTGAGACATTATCTCTTTGTGAGAATATTCGCCTTCCTATTCACCCCTTACTTGTATAGGAATCTAACATTTAACGAGAAACTTACAAGATCCTAAATATCTTTCTTACATCTATCTTATCCATCTGTGCTGTGACCAATAATGTCCAGTTCAGGATAACACGTGACAGACTTTAATTTAACACAACAAGGAAAGGAGACTTTTCATCTTCATTCACCAAGTACAAGTGTTTAAGCTCATCCCCTAAAACACTTTACATCTGTCTTATCAGATAACATATCAATTTCAACATAACAGTGCTTAATTTAAATTGTTTCTCACCAATATAAGGCTCCATGAGAGTGGCCTACTATTCCAATGCATTCTGTCAACCACATACATCCATCCCTGCTGTTGTCATTCCAGAGATGTGAATTATGAGAACAAGAATAAGTACAGTGAACGCAAACAAGGTGACATGACACAACAGATAATAATCTCACCATCTTGGCTAAGTTCACTCTCTCCACCAACGATACCAACACCTGAAGATGTACTGTGGACAAAAGAAACAAAGAGCAGTTAGCAACTGTTGTACTGAATTAACTGAAAATCTCAATTTTCTTATTATGATAGTATAATATATTCATTGTATTCAATTCTTTTATAAAATATAGCTATATATACACATGAATTATATGTACAAGAATGTTTAGACTACAAAGCCACCATATTAGCTGTGCGATTTAAGTGGCCTTCTACATGCCTTGAGTCTTACAGAGGATCTTGATTTTGCTATCATCACATAAACAAGACATGCAGGAAAAGACAGACTACCAGCAGAAGCAGTAAAAACAAGGTTACACATCAATGTTTCAACAACAACAACAAAAGAGAGAATAATTAATAGCAATAAGATCTGATACACATCAATAGTCAGATGATTTAAGAAGCTTAAATTGCTTTACCAATATAAGGCTCCATGAGAGTGGCCTAATTCCAAATTCTGAATCAATCACATACATCCATTAAGGCTGTTGTCTTCCAGAGATGTGAATTATGAGAACAAGAATAAGTACAGTGAACGCAAACAAGGTGACATGACACAACAGATAATAATCTCACCATCTTGGCTAAGTTCACTCTCTCCACCAACGATACCAACACCTGAAGATGTACTGTGGACAAAAGAAACAAAGAGCAGTTTAGCAACTGTTGTACTGAATTAACTGAAAATCTCAATTTTCTTATTATGATAGTATAATATATTCATTGTATTCAATTCTTTTATAAAATATAGCTATATATACACATGAATTATATGTACAAGAATGTTTGCTACCAATGCACCATATTTTCAGATGACCAGATTTAATGGCCTTCTATATGCCTTGAGAACCAGAGGATCTTGATTTCAACCATCACATAGCTAAAGAAGACATGACAGATAATGGAAAGTACAGGACATACCAGCAGGCAGTAAAAACAACTTCACCATGTTCTGGACAAAACCACAAGAGAGAATAGTTAATAGCAATAAACTGATACACATGGAGATACAGATGATTTAAGACAAGTACAAGCTTTACCTGAAAGTAACAAGGGATCTCCAGGTAGAGCTGAAACAAAGCAGAAATGAAACAGATTATTAAGATGGTTTCTCCCAGAACCATAGGAGGATACTCTGCAGGTAGAGAGAGACACAGGATAAAAGAGGTCAGCAAAAAAAAAAAAATGAAGGTTCTTCACCACAAATATGAAGTCCATCCAACACTAGGATCACAAAGATGGTAGAGTTACACAGGATAAGAGAAAGAGAGAGACACAGGATAACCAGCGTGGAGATTACTAATGTTAAGAGAGGTATTGTTTGACACAGGATAAAAGAGGTAGAAGATATTTCACATTAAGTTATAGACACATCTAAAAGCAGATATTCACCAGGATAACAGATGGTACCAATGCACAATAAGAGAGGTAGATGACACAGGATGTAATGTTTTATAGAAGAGAACCAGACATAGAGACACAGGATAAAAGAGGGAGAGAGAGACACAGGATAAGAGAGGTAGAGGACACAGGAAACAACTTCCCAGTTCTGGACTGAAACCACATGAGATGACAAGTGAAGCCAAACTTAACATGGAGAACAGTGGTCGACAAGGAAGTGAAAGTAAGAGGGATCTCCTAGGTAGAGCTGAAGACAGCAGGAATGAAACAGAAAGGAAGATGGTGATGAAGAATCCACAGGATAAGAGAGGTAGAGACACAGGATAAAAGAGGTAGAGAGAGACACAGGATAAGAGAGGTAGAGACACAGGATAAAAGAGGTAGAGAGAGACACAGGATAAAAGAGGTAGAGACACAGGATAAGAGAGGTAGAGACACAGGATAAAAGAGGTAGAGAGAGACACAGGATAAGAGAGGTAGAGAGAGACACAGGATAAGAGAGGTAGAGACACAGGATAAGAGAGGTAGAGACACAGGATAAGAGAGGTAGAGACACAGGATAAGAGAGGTAGAGACACAGGATAAAAGAGGTAGAGACACAGGATAAGAGAGGTAGAGACACAGGATAAAAGAGGTAGAGAGAGACACAGGATAAGAGAGGTAGAGACACAGGATAAAAGAGGTAGAGAGAGACACAGGATAAGAGAGGTAGAGACACAGGATAAAAGAGGTAGAGAGAGACACAGGATAAAAGAGGTAGAGACACAGGATAAGAGAGGTAGAGACACAGGATAAAAGAGGTAGAGACACAGGATAAAAGAGGTAGAGAGAGACACAGGATAAGAGAGGTAGAGACACAGGATAAAAGAGGTAGAGACACAGGATAAGAGAGGTAGAGACACAGGATAAGAGAGGTAGAGACACAGGATAAGAGAGGTAGAGACACAGGATAAAAGAGGTAGAGACACAGGATAAGAGAGGTAGAGAGAGACACAGGATAAGAGAGGTAGAGACACAGGATAAGAGAGGTAGAGAGAGACACAGGATAAGAGAGGTAGAGACACAGGATAAGAGAGGTAGTGTTGACTCCGTTTTATGGTTGAGTACAGTTTATACTGGTGAAGAGGTAGCTTAAAACGCGAATGGTTAAAATGAACGAATGTCAACAATATTCTTCAAACGAACTTCAACAAGTAGTGTTGAACTGGGTGAACTGGGCAAGTACTGGCAGTACATAAGTCGGTGATGACTGTACATAGATTTTATTCAACATGACACATACGGAGTGGACAAGACTAACATCGTCACAGGCGCAAAGATCATACATCAGCATAATGGTAATTACTTTTAAAGTTCCTGAAGATTCTCTACCAATAAAGTCCTCTGACTCAAGTGACTAAGGATCACAAAACTGTTACCGTATAATATTCTTCTCATTCAAGTCCATTGACCTTCCTTCAAGGACGTCTATCATGGTAACGTATTCATACTCCAGGATAAAATCTTCCATATCATACTTCACAATCCCATACTTTCTCCAAAACATAACGTTAGATAGCATATAGTTTCAAACAAAGTCATACACGATAATACGAACAGGTTAGAGATTCCAGTTGACTAACCTCTCCCATTCTATGCCACGCTTCTGGCATTGTTGAATGTACGGCATATAAAATATGAAGCATACGAATAAATAAACTGGTTTACACGTAGGTATTATTCCTCTATGGTAATCTAATATGACCACCGACTCCGTCTGTCCATTCTAGGAAATTA
The DNA here is from genome assembly GCA_024509875.1 of Oreohelix idahoensis. NCBI lineage: Eukaryota > Metazoa > Mollusca > Gastropoda > Stylommatophora > Oreohelicidae > Oreohelix > Oreohelix idahoensis. The sequence goes on from JAMPIV010003545.1 coordinate 320,933, forward strand.
CATGCTAAGATGACTTCCCGCTAGACTACAACTGGGAGCGGCCTGATACTTTAGTTTACGGCAATAAATATACAAATATAACCGGGGCGACACTTACATGATCCTTCCATCATTGGCTTCGTCAAGAATACCAATTGAATCAATATAACATACTGGCTTATACAAAACTGCCAGAAAATTCCAATAATCTATATCTCGGACATAACAAAGTCCGCACTGCCCCGTTCAAAACATGATGTCACAATCCCCAAACTAGGTTACCCGTGCGTCCAAAGCAACTCACACTGCATTGTGCACGTCAGTGCGTGAATCAATCGAACGCACAAATAATAAAATATATAAAGACTGGTGCGTACATTTGGCAGGACCGAAGACTACCCCCTTAGGTAATAAATGTACGTAACAGCTCCCTTATCACCTCCCCTTAAAAAAATTAATTCTATTAATTTTTTTTGAACTTAATACCCGAGAGAGGTGAGTCAAAACTACCACAAGATATGAAATGCATAAAGTTATATCATATTAAGAAAAGAATATTAAACGAAATGAATATAACTAAATGATAGTATGCATTAAAGCACACATCCACAAACGACCTACTTTGGAACGATGTGGTAAAACAAGTTTGAAAATGAAAAAATGAAAAAAAACCATTAAAAAAAAAGATGATAATAAAATTCAACTAAGTTTTCAACAAAATTTGAAACATATGATTTCAAAAATGAAAATGAACAGCAACACTGATGATGATCAATGACAAGAGAATCAATGAAACAGAAAAATTGAAAATACAATGTGCAAAAATGAAGCAATGCAAAATTAAACACTTTAAGAATCAACACACTTAATGTTTTCTAACACTAGTACGGTTGACTAGTGATCTAACAGTGAGATATCATAACTAAGACCCGTGAATGTAGGTATTACCTGACAACTAAGAAAGTTAGTTTGTGTGTCATAATCAATTAAATCTATTAAATTGAATTAATCTAATTTATATATTCCTTAATTACTAACAAATAACTAGTTAACAATATATTCTAAGTAATTTCAATATCCCTATCAATATGTCACTGTTCCGTTACAACTAGTTAGTAATCGACGAGATAATGTTCTCAATGTTCCATACACGATATAATATATTCTCTAACACGTTATGTAGTGTAATATGTTCCATAGGAATAACAAATGTATATTTGTCGCTCTTAACAATGTTGCCATATTAATAAAAAGTTACTGTAGTACCAATGTTCCCGTTCTAATAAAACGTTAATATAGTATCAATAACAATGTACAAAGTTATTCATGTTATCGGTGAGGATGTTCCAACATCTGGAAGTGGTTTAGTTTCGACACGTTCACTTGGGCATCTTGATAGACAGTCTGCGAACACATTCTGCACTCCAGGAATAGCTCGTATCTCAAAATGGAACGGTTGAAGTGCTATAGCGTAACGCGCTGACTTTGATGACTTAACGTTCCCTGTATTCAGTGCGGTAAGAGCTTTCTGGTCAGACTCCACCACAAAGTGAGATCCGAGGAGATAACGATCCAGTTTAGTGATTGCCCAGACAAGAGCAAGGAGCTCTTTATCCAGAACGGAATATTTCGTCTCGCTCGGCGTGAGCTTTCTGGATACGTACATAACCGGAAATAAGGTGCCGTTATATTCCTGCATCAAAACTGCAGCAATAGCGTAAGAACTTGCATCACTGCGGAGAATGAAGGTGAGATTTTTGTCAGGCAACCTCAAAAAAGGTGCATTTGAAAAAAATTGTTTTATATAGTCTAACGCCGTTTGGTGATCCTGCGACCACTTTATTACATTAGATGTGCCTTTCTTCAGTAGAGAAGAAAAAGGTGCAGTTATAGTAGACAAATGAGGGATGAATTTTGAATAGAACTGTATTAGTCCTAAAAGCGACCTAACTTGTTTTTTTGTCTTAGGTGCTGAGATGTTTAAAATTTTAGAGACGTTACTGTCTTCTGTATACATGAAACCATGACCTATGCGGTGACCCAGAAATGAGATGTCATGAAAACCGACAAAAGCCTTTGAAGGTTTCGCTGTTAAGTTATAATCCCGTAAGGTAGAAAGTAAAGATTTTAAACCCTGAATATGTTCATCCCAAGAGTCACTGAAAAGACAGATGTCATCTATATAAGTAATGACATCGGGACGATGAGACAATATGCGGCGCATCATGCGTACAAAGGTAGCTGGCGCATTCATTAACCCGAATGGCATAAAATTCCATTGAAAAAGACCCCGTGGTGTCGAGAAAGCGGTGAATGGCTTTGCTTTAGGAGTGAGTGGCACTTGCCAATATCCCTTTGAAAGGTCAAATTTCGAAAAGAATGTAGCATGAGATAATCTCTCCAATAAGTCATCTAAAAGAGGTAATGGTTCCGCATCGAATTTTGTAACTTTGTTTAATTTCCTGTAATCTACGCAAAGACGTATATTGTTGTCTTTCTTCCTAATGATTACCATGGAAGAAGAATATGGTGATGAAGATGGTTCAATTATATTTAATTGGAGCATCTCATCCAATTCCTTATCAACCTTATCACGAAAGTGTAAAGGAATAGGATATGGGCGAACTCGAATAGGCGTATCGTCAGTCAGAATAATGTCATGTTGGATGACTGACGTATGACCTGGGATGTCAGTGAGGACATCCTCATACGAGTGTAGAATATTAGAGACTTGCTGACGTTGATCAGCCGAAAGAGTAGATGAGATCGTAACATCATTCCATTTCTCAGTGGAATGGAGTGGTACAACTGGTATTGGTAGTTGTACATCATCGAAAGAAGATTCTTCTTCTTGGATGACTGACAAACTAGAATAGTGTTGAATAGGAGGTGTAGGATCGTCAGTTGCCTGAAACACTGACTGTAGATAATCAGGACGTGAGTAATACTCCTTCAACATGTTAATGTGGAAGGTTTTATGTTTACCATTAACATCAACGATGTAGTCGACATCGGATATTCTTGAGATGATCCTGAAAGGACCTCTCCAGGTAATTAAAAGACGATTGTTATGCGCAGGTAGTAAGACAAAAGCTTCATCACCAGGTATGAGCTGGCGAAGACGTCTATACTTGTTTGCAAATAGACGAGCTTTTTCTTTGGCTTGTTCAGATGATGCAGTAGCTAGTCTACAAGCATCTATGATTCTCTTTCTCAGAGAGATCACATACTCATAAGAGGATTGAGTTTCCTCTTCAATATTCTCGTCAACCAATAAGTCGTGGATTAACGACATCGGACCGCGTGGTTGCATGCCAAAAACAAGCTGGAATGGAGAAAACCCCGTTGCTTGATTTTGTACTTCGCGATACGCAAAGAGACAAGCGGGTAGGACCCGATCCCAGTCTTGGGGATGGTCTTGAGTCATCTTACCCAACAACTGCTTGAGTGTCCTATTGAGACGCTCAATTAACCCATTTGACATCGGATGATAAATAGAACTAAGAGATCTGTCTATACCTAATGTCTTCATAACTTGAGACATGGATTCAGAAATGAACTGAACCCCATGATCCGACAAGATTTTCCGTGGAAAACCAATGCGTGAGAAGATTAACATCAATGCCTCTGCTACACTGGCAGATGAAGTGTTCTTGAGAGGGATGGCCTCAGGCCAACGAGTGCACATATCAATGCACGTAAGGATATGCGTATGCCCTCTAGCAGATGGAAGCATCGGACCAATAATGTCAATGGCCATTTTATCAAATGGTCTAATCGGGATGTCCGCAGCTTGAATAGGAGCCGCATGAAATGGACCCCGTACCTTAACTTCCTGACATATCAAACAGGATCGACAATAGAGAGTGATGTCCCTATGGACGCCTGGCCAGTAGAATGCCGAAAGCACTCTGGATTTGGTACGCGAAAAACCCATATGGCCCGCACATTGCGAGTCATGCGCATGTCGTAAATATACGAGATCTCATAGAGGATGGGACTAAGATCTGATAACATAAGGATGAATCCTTTTCCCGTATTACTCTCACCAAAATCCCATTTTTAAGTATAAAGTCATGTCTAGATTTTGCAAGTTTGTTGCTTGTATTCTTTTTGTTAACATACTGAAAAAATTTTTTTTAATGAATCATCATTCTTTTGCAATGTAGCAAACAACTCCCGTGAAATAGGAGCATCATCATCACAAGTGGTATGAACTGTAGGTTCAATAGGTGTATCATGCGACATATTAGTAGCTTGCGCTCTAGTCACTACTGCATTTGCAGTTTGAATATGTCGCTCTTCCCATTCAGCTATTTGCTGCGGTGTACACTCTTTAATACCATGTATGCGACCAAGTATTACATCACATATTGGATTTGGAAGAAGACATGCTTGGATCTTTCCTGAAAAAAATGGTGTATGAAGTGTTATAATGGCTGTGGGAAATGTTTCCACAGTTCCGCCAAACGTCACACATTTCACAACCCTGCCCGTCGCACAACTAGGGTCGATCAGCGAAGTCCGGACGCCCACAGTGCTACAACCTGAGTCAAATAGGAGAGAGCATGAAATGTTGTTGACAAATCCCTTGTTAAACTTAAGAGAGCCCTGTCCCTGGTGTACTGACGTAGCAGTGGCTGTGCAGACTATAGGTAGGCTAGGCAAGGTATGTCCGCAACGCAGCGTCGTGATCGCCTTAGGCTGGAAAAGAGTCGAGCATTCTGGACAGTCTTTCACCTGGGTACAATCAAGAGAACAAGACATAGCATTGTGAGTTTCAGTTACTTTACCCTGTTCAATGTTAGCCTGTGTATCACTTAAAGCGACATTAGAATGTCTACCCGTATTATTTGACGATCTATCTCTGCGACGCGATCGATTTTGATTATTTGCATTAAAATTGCTACAATTGTCATTTCTGCTAGAGTTAAAATTTGGATGAGTCCGATAATTTGTATAATTAAAGTTATGATGTTCTTTAAAATTTTTATTCCAAGAACCTTGTCTGTTTTGCGGACCCTGAGATCTTGATCTCCAGTTTTGTTTATTATAATGTCCTTGATTATTTTTAAAATTATTGTTACCAAAATCTTGTGATCTGTGAGTTTGGTTCCAAGAAACATTAAATGGAGCAGATTGTTGAAATTGCTTCCCTTTGTAAAAGTTATCATTGTTAAAATTGTAATTATTTCCCTTATTGACATACCTGTCAGCACTAAAGGAACGATTTCGTGAAAAATTGTTTTGTTGTGCTGCAAAAGCAACAGGCAATTCATTCTTAATCTGTGCGTTACTTAGATCCATGTTTGGGTGAGCAGTACAAAAATTTTTTGCATGTTCTTCTAAGTCTTTTATTGATAAAGGTTTCCGTTCTTGCAAAAATGCGAGAAATGTAGGATTTACAGACGATAGTACCTTATCGCGCATCAGTAAATCGAAGAGACCTTCATATGACTTTTCAATTTTGGATAATTCAATCCATCTTTCTAGTGTTAGTCGTATTTGTGACAGAAAATCATTGAAATTTCTGCTAGATTGAGGTAGTAATGTATGAAATCTTAAACGATATTCGTCTTCTGTCATTTGGAATTTTTGCAGAAGTGCTGCTCTAAGAGCATTATAGTCATTTTTCTCACCAATGCTGGTGGTATGATAAACTGCTAATGCATCCCCTGTAAGTAATCTGGATAAATATGTACAGTATAGCGCTTTATCCACGTTATAAGATCCACAAGTGGCCTCAAACCTATCTAGGAAGAATATTACGTCATCAGACGGGGGATTAAATTTTGGTAATTTAAGGTGAATTTCCTTAAAATAATCATGTCTGGATGGAGTTTGGCTTTCAAAAGTTCTCTGAGAATTAGCTTCCTGAGTAAACCTAATTCTCTCATATTCTGACTCTGCTAATTTCAGTTCATGCTGTCGTTTTTTTTTTCATTCTCTTCCATCTCAAGCTGAAGTCGTTTTACATTTTGTTCAGCTATTAATCTCCTCTCTTCCATTTCTTTTTGTTTATTTTCCATCTCAATCTTAAGTCTTTCTTCAGCCTCCTTTTGCTTCTGTTCTGCTTCTCGCTGAAATCGTTTCTCTTCTAATTCAGAGGCTAATCTCATTTTTTTCTCCTCTTCCTCAGCTATAAATTTCCTCTTCTTTTCATGTTCCTCAGCATCAATCCGTTTTTGATCTGCCTCAAATTTCATCTTCTTCTCTTGTTCCTCAGCCTCAAATTTCATCTTCTTCTCTTGTTCCTCAGCCTCAAATTTCATCTTCTTCTCTTGTTCCTCAGCCTCAATCCGTTTTTGATCTGCCTCAAATTGAAGTTTTTCTAGTCTTAAAGTTTCTAACTTTCTCTGTTCGGCTTCTATTTCTTGAGCTTTCCTATATTCTGCAAGTGCAAATGTTTTTGCTTCATCAGGAGCCATCTGAAGAGCTTTTGCTTGCTTAATGAAATAATCTAGTGAATACATTATGCTTTATAAGTAGTCACAGTACTCTTGGTTTATAAAAATGATAATTAATCAATGTAAATTAATTAACCTTGTTACTATAACAAGTGTTCTTCGTTCCTGTCCTTAGAACGGTATAATGTTATCATATAATTATTAAATATGTTATTAATCAATAAATTTATGTAATCAAATGTCATGAAATGAACAACGAGAAAGACAATAGAAACATAATCGACAAGACATGATAAACTGGACGGGTGAACACCATCGTAGAAATCAAAAAAAAAAAATAAAAATGTATAACTAAAATAGAATATCGTAAAAATATACGACGATAACTACGATCAGATAATTAACAGTACAATTGACAACACAGTGTAAAAACATAGGTTTTGTAAAAAACTGAACGACAGGAAAGGTGAGATGGACGCAAAATACAAACAAAATTCATCATAAAACTAAATTACGAATAAAAATAACTACGAGAACAACAATAAAAACTTGACGGAACAGCTAAACAGATACTATTATAAGAAGCAACTAGCGATCGGAACTTCGGCAAGGTTTCTAGCCTTGTACCGGAACTATCGCTCAATTGAAACTTACAAGTTGAGCCCTACAGAACGTCTGACGAAGAGCCCGAATTGGCTTCGAGATGGATCTCGTTCGTCAGATCAACCTCCCTACCTCCCACGACAAATGAACAACATATAACATATAACAAGGAAAATATAAATATGGACATAATTATTTAAGGCACAGCTAAACGTAATAAAGGGTACAACGACAACACGTTACACTCATCTCGCGTGCAGGAAAAAAAACCAATGTGCCTCGTCTCCGTGTATGTACGTGTGAGGATAAAATACTTCGTTCTGAGTTATTAGACCACAGCTTGCACGTAATAGTGACAAAGAGATGATCCCAAGATGTTGTCGCCTTGAAAGTTCAGATCTTCAGATGATCCCAAGATGTTGTCGCCTTGAAAGTTCAGATCTTCCATTAATGATAATTGTATTGGGTACGTTTCCTGTGAAATTCTTGATTTCAAAACCAGACTGGCACACCAATTACTGTTGACTCCGTTTTATGGTTGAGTACAGTTTATACTGGTGAAGAGGTAGCTTAAAACGCGAATGGTTAAAATGAACGAATGTCAACAATATTCTTCAAACGAACTTCAACAAGTAGTGTTGAACTGGGTGAACTGGGCAAGTACTGGCAGTACATAAGTCGGTGATGACTGTACATAGATTTTATTCAACATGACACATACGGAGTGGACAAGACTAACATCGTCACAGGCGCAAAGATCATACATCAGCATAATGGTAATTACTTTTAAAGTTCCTGAAGATTCTCTACCAATAAAGTCCTCTGACTCAAGTGACTAAGGATCACAAAACTGTTACCGTATAATATTCTTCTCATTCAAGTCCATTGACCTTCCTTCAAGGACGTCTATCATGGTAACGTATTCATACTCCAGGATAAAATCTTCCATATCATACTTCACAATCCCATACGTTCTCCAAAACATAACGTTAGATAGCATATAGTTTCAAACAAAGTCATACACGATAATACGAACAGGTTAGAGATTCCAGTTGACTAACCTCTCCCATTCTATGCCACGCTTCTGGCATTGTTGAATGTACGGCATATAAAATATGAAGCATACGAATAAATAAACTGGTTTACACGTAGGTATTATTCCTCTACGGTAATCTAATATGACCACCGACTCCGTCTGTCCATTCTAGGAAATTACATGCTAAGATGACTTCCCGCTAGACTACAACTGGGAGCGGCCTGATACTTTAGTTTACGGCAATAAATATACAAATATAACCGGGGCGACACTTACATGATCCTTCCATCATTGGCTTCGTCAAGAATACCAATTGAATCAATATAACATACTGGCTTATACAAAACTGCCAGAAAATTCCAATAATCTATATCTCGGACATAACAAAGTCCGCACTGCCCCGTTCAAAACATGACGTCACAATCCCCAAACTAGGTTACCCGTGCGTCCAAAGCAACTCACACTGCATTGTGCACGTCAGTGCGTGAATCAATCGAACGCACAAATAATAAAATATATAAAGACTGGTGCGTATAGAGAGAGACACAGGATAAAAGAGGTAGAGAGAGACACAGGATAAAAGAGGTAGAGACACAGGATAAAAGAGGTAGAGAGAGACACAAGATAAGAGAGGTAGAGAGAGACACAAGATAAGAGAGGTAGAGAGAGACACAGGATAAGAGAGGTAGAGAGAGACACAGGATAAGAGAGGTAGAGAGAGACACAAGATAAGAGAGGTAGAGACACAGGAGAGAGACACAGGAAAAGAGAGGTAGAGAGAGACACAAGATAAGAGAGGTAGAGAGAGACACAGGATAAGAGAGGTAGAGAGAGACACAAGATAAGAGAGGTAGAGAGAGACACAAGATAATAGAGGTAGAGAGAGACACAAGATAAGAGAGGGAGAGAGAGAGACACAAGATAAGAGAGGTAGAGAGAGACACAGGATAAGAGAGGTAGAGAGAGACACAAGATAAGAGAGGTAGAGAGAGACACAAGATAAGAGAGGTAGAGAGAGACACAGGATAAGAGAGGTAGAGAGAGACACAAGATAAGAGAGGTAGAGAGAGACACAAGATAAGAGAGGTAGAGAGAGACACAGGATAAGAGAGGTAGAGAGAGACACAGGATAAGAGAGGTAGAGAGAGACACAGGATAAGAGAGGTAGAGAGAGAGACAGGATAAGAGAGGTAGAGAGAGACACAAGATAAGAGAGGTAGAGAGAGAGACAGGATAAGAGAGGTAGAGAGAGAGACAGGATAAGAGAGGTAGAGAGAGACACAGGATAAGAGAGGTAGAGAGAGAGACACAAGATAAGAGAGGTAGAAGTAGACCAAACAAACACAAGGAGAAGAGAACTGGTGACAGGAATGAGGAAGATGTGGACTTGAGCTGATGGCACGAGACAAGAGGATTTGGCATGTGTTTATTGAAGGCCTAAGCACATTGGGGAGCTTAAGGGTACAGACTGAATAATTGAAACCTGTCAACTTCTAAACAAGCTCGATATCATTCTAAAATAATCACTAAATTCTATCCCAAAAATCATATCATTTCAAAACAATCATCAAGTCAATCCTAAGCAACTATCAAATAACAATCACAAAATTTAAAAAAAAAAAATCATTCAACTTTTAATAACTACCAAACAACCAACATCATTCCCAAACAATTCCCATCAACCCCTATCTCACCCAACAGTCCCTAAGCCAGCAGCAGAATCAGGGTCCTCATCGAGCAACATCAGTCTTTTGCGCTGTTCTCTTTCCTTCAAAATGACCTTCTTCAAGGGGCTAGGTTTCTTAATTTTTACAATCTCTCTTTCTTTCCCTCGTTTCTGCATGGGTGCTGATGAATCCAACATGTTGCCAGGTAAGTTTGAAGATGCAAAGTTAGTACTAGCATGCTCTTTTCTTGACACTTTTGTAGACATGGTAGCAGCCGGTGGTTTGGTCAACGATGAATCAGCTTGCACCACAGGCTTTTTCTGGGAGAAAAGATGGTTTTAATTTATACAAAGGTATGAATACTAAAAAAAAAGTACTGTTAAAAGTATATCTTCTCTAGACTAAGCAGATAACAGAAAACTGACACCTGGTTAGAAGTCTGCCAGCAATCTCTATGGGGACTTTGCATGAGAAGATGAATTAAAATTAGATCAAAATAATATTAACAATTTAAACACTGACAAAATTAGATAGCGTGAGATATTCGGAGTTAAAAGGTGTGGTATGTTAAAACTATATAACTCACATATAAACAATGACATCCATTTCTCTAGCAGCTCCTAATGATGCATGAGGCAGTTGGTCTCCCCTTCAAGAAAACCTGCACTAAAGAATTCATGTGGCTCTTGCCGTGGTGGTTTATGTAACAACCTGTTTGACATGATGAGGCTGCCAGCTCAAGGCACAAACCTCATATTAGTCACCCCTTACAACAATGCCTCAGGGAGCAGATGTGCTATTCCTTCTCTGTCTCCTCAGAGACACCTGAGAAGCTTCCTCATACTCACACACTTACCCTCCCGCAAACTTACTTACTTAGTCGTTCCCCTTCTAACCGTGAGGTGTAGAGGTCCAAACATGTAACAAACATGTATTTACAAGAAGTTATGGTAATTATTATAAGACAAACAAGAAACATAAATTATAAATATAACAATTATGACCCAAACACTTTTTTATACGATAAAGTTCTAGTTTCAACAGGTTTCAATTTGCGCTGGAGAAAATTGTACACAAAAGTAAGTCACTAACCTGTATTGCATCAATCATAGCAGCTATGTCAATTGCTATTGGCTGCTGAGACTTTTTGTCACCTCCTTTCCCACTTTTCTGTTGCCTCTTAGCCTCACTAATCACATAAGAGTTGGTTATCAAACCTGGTGTTGCTCTAGCACTCATCGATCCCGTATCTCCTGCTCTATGACTGGCTGATTTCTTTAACCCCACCTCCTTCAACCACTGCTGCTCCAATGAAATTTCAGCAAGCTCTGCCTCTGCAGCCTTATTGGCTTGTTCTCTGCGTTTTCTTCTCTTTCTGGCCCTCTTCGACTCATTAGTAGTCCCTGTACAGAAAACTTCAATTTTAAGGCCTTTAATTTTCATATAAAACTAAAAATAACAGGACCTACCGACGGAGACAAAACAATATTAGATCACATTTACGACTTTAAAGTTTCTATGGGATGGGTTATCTGGCTACATGTCCAACCTTCGCTACTTGCATCCTACAACAAGAGTACTGTGCTATTGTCTTTGCTACTCTTTCAACCTCCAGTAACACACAGGCGAACACATATATTATATGCACATAATTCAACAGCACATTTGCAGAAGTGGTTACCATGAACATGTGTTTGGTATGAAAACATCTTTGAAGTATGAATATATCTAGTTTCTGCATACACATTCTTTGATGTCCAGTTTTATTTCCAAGTCAGTTCACTACCCACTCACTTTCCCAATAACTGATTTTGTTGTGATCAAGTTTTTCACACTTCAAGCTGTTTCAGCCTGTTTGGTAGCTTTCAGCTGCTGTAAGAATGCTTCAGTTTTGATTCTATTTCATTCATTCATTTTTCAATGCCTGTCATGCCCTACGGCAAACATGGTAGCAGCAGGATCTCTTTATCTCTCACTGGTTTTTGTCATCTTTTGTTTAGTGCCTCAGTTGTGGCTTCCACTGTTCTCTACCACCTTGTTTTTGACTGGTCTCTCAATCTTCTTCTTGAGTTAAATATACAGCATATATAGAAATAGTATTTTAATCTCTACTCTGAAAATGTCCATTTAGTTCCACAGCTTCCTGGATATGATCTACACTTTTTGCTTCAACAAGCCTATGTCAAGTCTTCCTGTCCCGTGTCATCAACAAGCCTATGTCAAGTCTTCCTGTCCCATGCCATCAACAAGCCTATGTCAAGTCTTCCTGTCCCATGCCATCAACAAGCCTATGTCAAGTCTTCCTGTCCCGTGCCATCAACAAGCCTATGTCAAGTCTTCTTGTCCCATGCCATCAACAAGCCTGTCAAGTCTTCCTGTCCTGTGCCATCAACAAGCCTATGTCAAGTCTTCCTGTCCCGTGCCATCAACAAGCCTGTCAAGTCTTCCTGTCCCGTGCCATCAACAAGCCTATGTCAAGTCTTCCTGTCCCGTGCCATCAACAAGCCTATGTCAAGTCTTCCTGTCCTGTGCCATCAACAAGCCTATGTCAAGTCTTCCTGTCCCATGCCATCAACAAGCCTATGTCAAGTCTTCCTGTCCCGTGCCATCAACAAGCCTGTCAAGTCTTCCTGTCCCGTGCCATCAACAAGCCTATGTCAAGTCTTCCTGTCCCGTGCCATCAACAAGCCTGTCAAGTCTTCCTGTCCCATGCCATCAACAAGCCTATGTCAAGTCTTCCTGTCCCGTGCCATCAACAAGCCTGTCAAGTCTTCCTGTCCCATGCCATCAACAAGCCTGTCAAGTCTTCCTGTCCCGTGCCATCAACAAGCCTACGTCAAGACTTCCTGTCCCGTGCCATCAACTCAAGGTCTTTCCATGTCTTCTTCATCCCATTCATGTCTGCCTCCAGTTCTTTTGTCTGTCCCCACCTCTGACCCTGGGTATTCCACAACAAGGACTGCATTGTAACGCATTCAACAGGTTTTCTCAATATGTGTCCAATCCATCTCCAGCATCTTCTTCTCATCTCTTGTTCCACTGGTTCTTGTCTGGTTCTTCTCATCTCTTGTTCCACTGGTTCTTGTCTGGTTCTTCTCATCTCCTGTTCCACTGGTTCTTGTCTGGTTCTTCTCATCTCTTGTTCCACTGGTTCTTGTCTGGTTCTTCTCATCTCTTGTTCCACTGGTTCTTGTCTGGTTCTTCTCATCTCTTGTTCCACTGGTTCTTGTCTGGTTCTTCTCATCTCTTGTTCCACTGGTTCTTGTCTGGTTTTTCTCATCTCTTGTTCCACTGGTTCTTGTCTGGTTCTTGTCATCTCTTGTTCCACTGGTTCTTGTCTGGTTCTTCTCATCTCTTGTTCCACTGGTTCTTGTCTGGTTCTTCTTATCTCTTGTTCCACTGGTTCTTGTCTGGTTCTTCTCATCTCTTGTTCCACTGGTCCTTGTCTGGTTCTTCTCATCTCTTGTTCCACTGGTGCTTGTCTGGTTCTTCTCATCTCTTGTTCCACTGGTGCTTGTCATCTCTTGTTCCACTGGTGCTTGTCATATCTTGTTCCACTGGTGCTTGTCATCTCTTGTTCCACTGGTTCTTGTCTGGTTCTTCTCATCTCTTGTTCCACTAGTTCTTGTCTGGTTCTTCTCATCTCTTGTTCCACTGGTGCTTGTCTGGTTATTGTCATCTCTTGTTCCACTGGTGCTTGTCTGGTTCTTGTCATCTCTTGTTCCACTGGTGCTTGTCTGGTTCTTGTCATCTCTTGTTCCACTGGTGCTTGTCTGGTTCTTGTCATCTCTTGTTCCACTGGTGCTTGTCTGGTTCTTGTCATCTCATGTTCCACTGGTGCTTGTCTGGTTCTTGTCATCTCTTGTTCCACTAGTTCTTGTCTGGTTCTTCTCATCTCTTGTTCCACTGGTGCTTGTCTGGTTCTTCTCATCTCTTGTTCCACTGGTGCTTGTCTGGTTCTTGTCATCTCTTGTTCCACTGGTGCTTGTCTGGTTCTTGTCATCTCTTGTTCCACTGGTGCTTGTCTGGTTCTTGTCATCTCTTGTTCCACTGGTGCTTGTCTGGTTCTTGTCATCTCTTGTTCCACTGGTGCTTGTCTGGTTCTTGTCATCTCTTGTTCCACTGGTGCTTGCCTGGTTCTTGTCATCTCTTGTTCCACTGGTGCTTGTCTGGTTCTTGTCATCTCTTGTTCCACTGGTGCTTGTCTGGTTCTTGTCATCTCTTGTTCCACTGGTGCTTGTCTGGTTCTTGTCATCTCTTGTTCCACTAGTTCTTGTCTGGTTCTTCTCATCTCTTGTTCCACTGGTGCTTGTCTGGTTCTTCTCATCTCTTGTTCCACTGGTGCTTGTCTGGTTCTTGTCATCTCTTGTTCCACTGGTGCTTGTCTGGTTCTTGTCATCTCTTGTTCCACTGGTGCTTGTCTGGTTCTTGTCATCTCTTGTTCCACTGGTGCTTGTCTGGTTCTTGTCATCTCTTGTTCCACTGGTGCTTGTCTGGTTCTTCTCATCTCTTGTTCCACTGGTGCTTGTCTGGTTCTTCTCATCTCTTGTTCCACTGGTACTTGTCTGGTTCTTGTCATCTCTTGTTCCACTGGTGCTTGTCTGGTTCTTGTCATCTCTTGTTCCACTGGTGCTTGTCTGGTTCTTGTCATCTCTTGTTCCACTGGTTCTTGTCTGGTTCTTCTCATCTCTTGTTCCACTGGTGCTTGTCTGGTTCTTGTCATCTCTTGTTCCACTGGTGCTTGTCTGGTTCTTGTCATCTCTTGTTCCACTGGTGCTTGTCTGGTTCTTGTCATCTCTTGTTCCACTGGTGCTTGTCTGGTTCTTGTCATCTCTTGTTCCACTGGTGCTTGTCTGGTTCTTGTCATCTCTTGTTCCACTGGTGCTTGTCTGGTTCTTGTCATCTCTTGTTCCACTGGTGCTTGTCTGGTTCTTGTCATCTCTTGTTCCACTGGTGCTTGTCTGGTTCTTGTCATCTCATGTTCCACTGGTGCTTGTCTGGTTCTTGTCATCTCTTGTTCCACTGGTTCTTGTCTGGTTCTTGTCATCTCATGTTCCACTGGTGCTTGTCTGGTTCTTGTCATCAGTTCCACATTAGTGACCTTGTCATACCATGTCAATCCTTCTATTCTACACCAGCATCCATTTATGACAGTCTGTAGCATTTTGGTTGTTATTTTTGTTGTTCTTCATGTTTCAGAGCCATACAATAGGACTGACTTGACATCTGAATTAAAAAATATAATTTTGATGTTGGATCCGATTTGTTTTGATCTCCATTTATTTCCCAATACAATGAGGATGCCTGCCTCTAGTAAAGCCTACATTCTGGTGCATTTTAAATAAAAACTGCATTCAGTCAGCTCTTTTGAGGATAACATTTATTGTTTAAAAGTCAAAAACTTATACTGTGGTTTCTACAGAGAAGAATAAATTTTTAAATAAATTTCATGAACAGTCTAATTTTCTTAAACATTCTAAAATACAGCATTTCATTACAAATAATTCATAACATTTAAAAAAAAACAAAAAACTTACCCGTGTGACAACTGGTGTTGTCTTCATCATCAATGTCTCCAGATACACATGACCCTGTCAGAGACTGTGTTCGGCTCTGGCTTCCTGCTTTAGACCAAGTCTGCACATGAAATTTTGAAAACAAATATTTTATGACACAAAATCCTTGAGAGCTGCCTCAAAAACTATCCTTTTTTTCCACAGCATTTTCTCCACAATTTTACATCTCAGGACTGAACAACAAAAATCTGTTCCTAACATTTACTATCTGCACCAAAGTTCACGAGATTTACACATAAAAATGTTTCTGTACATTATTATCCTATTTAGGGTACAATGTTAGTAGAGTATTAGACCACCATTAACTCTTATAGTTCCGAGGGTCTCTGTGCAGTCAAAGAAAGAACAGGACTACTACACCCTCAGGTATGTCATATAAGGCAACTAATGTGAGACTCAGCCCAGGGCTGGCAACCTCATCATGTCAAAACTAATTGCCATAGAAACCAATGCTGCAAGAGAATGTGAATGCTTCCTACAATGGGATCAGCAGAAGTGGTGGCTTCATGCCCCATAATGATGATCAGACCAGCGTCCAACAGACTACTTTTAAACATAGCTAAACCTTAATTAGTATCATGTCATAAGCCATTAAACTATGCTTTAAAATAATAAAACTTTAAATAGACTGAAACCATTATCAAGGAAACTATATGTACATGAAATGCAGATAGTGCTGAAATGGAGCTACTGTTATGGTTCACTCAACTTAATCTCAGCCCAGACAATGTTGCCTTTTCACCAATGCCCACATCCTCAGCATGTCCATGAGTAGATGAGGTCAACAAGTCAGGAAACTCATCGACATCCTCAAAATGCAGGGCAGATTCTGAGACATTAGAGCTAGAAACAGCATGTTCTAGAACCCGAGACCCATCACTCCCTTCTTCACCTTCCTCTGTCTCTTTTCCTTCTCGTTTTGACCGCCCTCTCGTCCTTCTCCTCCGTCGTCTCCTCCTTTTTTCATTGCCATCAAGCACTGTAGAATTTTGAGCACCACCTGAAGTATTCTGGAGCTTCAGTTCATGACCTACTTGCTGCTGGATGGACAGGTCAACAGCAGTACTGGTTCTAACGCCACACATTTTAGAAGTTGAACTGATGCTGTGTGGACCAAGTTGTGCAGCAGTTACTTTCAATGAGGGCGCACAGAGATCTGAACCTTTCTTAACTCCATCTGAACTTAAAACATTTGCTGCAACTACAGCTGGTGGCTGCAAGGTTAGGTCAGCCAGATGATGGGCACTATTAGAAACCATTCCAGGAGCATTTTGCAGAGGAGACTGAAAAGTTACAGCCCCATTATAGTATGAAAATGGGGCCGAAGGAACAAATGTGTGAGGTGGAGGGATAAATGGAACACTGCCACTATGAAACGGTGGGGGTGCTGCGTGAATGGTCTGACTAGTTGTTCCCCTTGGTAAAAACACTGGGCTAGTAGTCCTCACTGAGAAAGACCCCTGTGTGATATTTGCATAGGATGAGAATGCAGGGTTGAGATGCATGCCTCCTCCAGGTGGTACAGAAGGTGGTGCCTGAGAAGGTGGAGGAATGTGGTAGCTGACATTGGGTATTGCTCCTTGAAAACCAGGTCTTAAGGGTACCATTGAAACTATGGCAGGATTCGGAAAAGAAGTCGACTGTAACAACACAGATGATAATGATAAAGGTGATGAAGCAGATGATAACACTGGCTGATTCAGTGTGACTGAGCCAGCATTCATAAATGAAGCTAGGTTAGCAGCACCTGAAAAAAAAGACATAACAGAAAAATTATTGATGTTTTCTGCTACAGCATTGTAGGAAGTTGTGATGGCACAGACAGAAAATCACCAGTGATAGGACTAATGAGTTCTGCAATACAAGCAGTTTCTGATAACCAGGAGTGCTCTCAGAAATCCAATAATGTCTCAATACTTAATTATAATGATTATGAAAATGGGTCACTGATATTTTGTTAACACAGAAACAAGGAAGACAAGATATTTTAATCTCTCGACCATCAGTTTTCAAAAAGCAACAATAAAAAAAGTGACGAGATATTCAGAGGAGAATTTCATTAGTCACAGTAACAACTGTGCCACTATTTGACTACTGCTTTATCGAGTTGACATATCAAGTTTACCCTAACTGGCCACATCAGTTGTGCTTCAGTACTAGTGTATCAACACCTCCTGTATTCTCTAACATTCATGTCTGATATTTTAAATGTTAGGTAACAGTGATGCTGGATGGCCAGATGAATTCTCACAGTATGCTTTAAACATGAAATTCTCTGCAATATTCACAGCAGGTGACATTTCAAACATTTCCCTAGCCATGACTAATCAAAAACAAAGGGACGAGGAGGTTTCTGCCATCAATAGTAAGTGGTAGAGAGATTATTCTGCTATCAAAGAACAATGAATGAACAAAATCTTTATTTCATCATGGTAAATAAATGAGGATTATTGCCCTTTACATTTCTGCCTTGCAGAAATACAATTTTCAAAGGTGTTTATCAAATTCAAACATTTTTAACTGCAACAGTAAATAGTTAAGTCATTATTAATTAAAATTAAATACTGCCATTAAACTAATACATATAAACACATGTAAACAAATCCTGATTCGTGACACAGAAGTGTCAATTTTCTCCAAAACTGTTTGTTGTATGGACATGAATTTTTGCATGCAGTCTTAGATTTTCCATGCAGTTATTAATATATTTTTTGCCCTTACAAAACTCATGTCATGTTCGAATTTTCTTCTTTACGTTATATAAAAAAACTCTTACCGTTGTCTGGGTTAATTTTTCTTAGTTTTACAGGAAAGTTACAAGATCCGTTCAAAAATATTTTTTTTGGTTTGAATTAGTGTAGAGACTACATGTCCGCACGAGTGTGCACCTATTGTACACAGTCGCGAGTAACTAATTAAAAAAAAAAAAAAAAATTTTTTTGAACGGATCTTGTAACTTTCCTGTAAAACTACTAAAAATTAACCCAGACAACAGTAAGAGTTTTTTATATAACGTAAAGAAGAAAATTCGAACATGACATGAGTTTTGTAAGGGCAAAAAATATATTAATAACTGCATGGAAAATCTAATACTGCATGCAAAAATTCATGTCCATACAACAAACAGTTTTGGAGAAAATTGACGCTTTCTGTGGGCACGAATTTCCGAACGGACTATAACTAAAACGCTTCGTCACTTAGAGGTTTTGTAAAGTACAACAATACATCACCAAGTATTAATGGTTAAAGAGACAGAAGACTGTTTCTGACAGTTTAACCATATGCCAAAGACAATATCCTATTGAACTGTTTAGTTATACCGCTTAGTCTATTCTCACACATTACCTGAAATGTTCAGTTCATTCTGGTTGGTGGTTGATGACACTGTGGCACTTCCAACATTCACACCTTTACTGCTTACACTGATGACACTATTAGCTTCTCTCACATACTGCTTCCTATGTTCAGTTCCCATTACAACAGCATGGCTTGATTTGGAAGATGCATAAGGCAGAGAAACACTAGTCCTTGTATGTGGTCCGTTCTTCAGTGACACGTCACCTCTATACTGGGATGCAGGTGCAACATTTGTTACTGACACAAGGCCTCCTTGAATTTTTGAAGTTGTTGTAGTTGTGGCTGTCACTATTGTTGCAGTTGCTGGTCTTGATGAGAAAGAAACTGGCGAATCTGTAGAATGTGCTGCTGATGACGAAACATGTTTGGTGTTATTGGCAACTGTGCTCTGTAACATACTTCTGTCTTTTCTACCCTCGTCGATGCGGCTTTTAAAAACACCATTTGCAGCATTCTGACTAACAGTATTTGATCCTGTCTTGGTCACAGGCCCAACCAAATGTTTATGTTCGCCTCTTCCATTACCACTCATTCTGTTGGTAGAGGTATTATTTCTGTTTGTCAGTGATGAATGTCCTCTTGAAACAGATCCAGCAGCACACACTACATTGGTACCATCACTGATACCAGTTTTTCCACCCGAGCTCAGCAAAGGCACAGTTTCAGTACTCGTCATCAACAACGACAGTTCTTTCCCCAGCCCAGATGCTTGGCTGCTCTTGAAGCTGCGACCGATTCTACCCCAAGCAGATTCTGGAGACGAGTTAAATTTGGGGCCCAGGATTTTTTCCTGTTCTCCACTCAATGATCGACTTCGCTCATATCTTGTTTGATCAGCACTAGAAAATTTTATTGACCAGGGAGGCTCATGAGCAGACCGTTCGACAGTAAGAGGCACTTGTCTGTCAGAAGTCAAAGGTGACTTCTGCAAAGGTTTTGAGGATGCTGAAGGGGGAGCAACTCTTGAAGACATAGGAGGAAAATCTGTCCAAGAATGAAGGTCAATTTTTTCGTCTTCTTCATCAGGTTTAGTTCCAGAAGAGGATACTGATGAAGATGATCTTGAAAGAAGTTTTGTATTTGACCCCAACAGCCTTGGTGACCTTCTTGCATCTCTCTGGTCTTTCTTCTTTCTCCTCTTCTTCTTCCCATCTAACACCAGATTTTCATTGATACAGTCTCCAACCTCAGACTTTACAGACTCTCTGTCATCTGTCCTAGGGGAAACCCTTGCAGCTCTAGCAGCATGATTTGTCTGAGGCTTTCCTTGACTTGTCTGTGAGTTTACGATGCAGTGGGCTGTTTCTGTGAGTCTACTAACATCTGAAGGTATTCCTGAAGGAATGGCTTGTGTACCATTGGAAACTAAATTATGTTTATGCATGGGACTGTTGTAGCCACTGTCAGAGTCCTCATTTTCTGTGAAAATCAATAAATCATGTGATGTTATACTTTATGTTGCACTTAATCAACTCATGTGTAAATATCACTGATATCAAGAACCAGACATGTGTCAGTGGAACAAGAGATGAGAAGAAGATGCTGGCGATGGACAGGACACACAAAGCAGAAACTTGCAGATAGCATTGCCAGGTAATCCTTGTTCTGGAATCCCCAGGGTTAGAGAGGTAGAGGTAGACAAACAGGCACATGGGGAAGAGAACTGGCGAGGACAAAAATGAAAATAATGAGGCAGACGTAGAAAGACGTTGACCTGATAGCCCGTGCCAAGACTTGGCATATGTTTGTTGAAGGCTAGGCTCCAAGGGGAGCTTAGGGTTAATGAATGAATGAATGAATGAATGAAATATGAGGGCAACAAGACCAACAAATAAAAGACAGTATTTCCCCACCAGGGTTCTGTAGAACATTGTCTGTGGTCTAAAAGAAATCAGAGAACAGGTAAATTGTTTTAAATCTGAAACATCATGCAAAAGAGTAAACAAAATTTCCAAATACTGTCTGAGATGTCAATGGCATTTAATTAGCATATGGCAATACTTCCTATCTCATGAATAAGTTTTGTCATGCAGGACAGATATTAAATTATTGAGTATTTCCATTTTGTATTGCATCTGATTATGAGACAGAAGAGCCAAGTCATCTGTAAAATCTAGATCATCAAGCCCCTGTTTAGTTAGATTCCACTGAATTCCAATTCTGTTGTGTGATGTTGACGTTTCTGTAATTCAATCTATTGCTAGTAAGAAAATAAATGGAGACAAGAGGCATCCCTGTCACACTCCCGTTCTTATCCCAAATGGTTCTGTAAGTTGTCCCTCTTGAAGAACTCTGCATGTCATGTCTTCTTAAGTCTTCTTTATTAAGTTAATGATCATCATGGGAACTCCATAATGACTCATCAATTTCCAAAGTGATTGTCTGTCTACATTGAAGTTAGGGTTCAAAACTTTCCTTTTACATCATAAATTATTATAGTTAAAATTTAATAGGTACAGACCATAGGGAGAAGGTTAGCGTGGATTACTCTTTTTATCCAATCGTGAGATGAATAAGGGGCAGAAGCAACGCTGACCTAGATTTTGAGCTGAAGGAAAGCGTGTCAAGTCCCGGCTGAAAAGTTAGTTGCAGATTTTGAAGTCTAAGAGACAGACGCATTTTTTCTTATGCTGCAGATTTTTGAGGATTTCATTTATTTTAAGGAAGTTGTTCCCCAGTTTTAAGTGTTTGATTTGTGCATTGATTTCCCACAAGGAAAAGCAGTAAGTAGAGTGCTTCCTTTTGAAATACCTAAAACATTTTCATGTCAAAGCAAGATAGCTTTTGCCCCCGCAGCACACAGTAAAAATGGCTGCAAGTTATACTTTGATGTGGAATGCAGTCTTTTGAATACCTAGGTAGAAACACTGACAGTTTGATAGAGAATGAAGCTCCCCAGGAAATCAGAGAATGGTTCAATCCTCTGAGGATCCGCTAGTATGCATTTACCGCTAGCTAATATTTGAAGGAACAAGTAGCTAAGAAGTGAATCAGGGTGATTCACCTGATATGAACCTCCCCATGCTATGTTAATGAAAGCAATGTGCATTTGTGGATGAACGAAATATGCACACTCTAAATCTTTATGCCATCATGTAAATATGTTTATGTTGGAATAAAAATCACGTTGAGACCAAAACAAAAGGAGATTGTCTATTAAATCCTTCGCTACACATATAATTGAAAGAAAGGAAGGAATGGCTGCTGAGAAACTTATCATGTCATATGTTAATGCTTCAACTCAATACAACACCTTTAGAGGATAGTCCCCGAACCTGGAAGAACCTGTAAGACTGTAAGGGAGTAATTTCCAACTCTAGCAGACTAGCTAGTTCTACATCTAACACTCTCGATATAAACAGCAACCCCCAATTCCCTACCCGGCCACAATGCCTTTTTATAGTCCACAAATCCAATGTATAGTGCTCAATTCCATTCCAGACTGTGTTCAAATATTATTCTCAATGTGGCTATCTGGTCTGCACAGAATCTGTTTTGTCGAAAACCTGCTCGTTCATCTCTCAGTTGCTTGTCTATGGACTCTTTTAATCTCTCAATGATAATTCTGTTTAATACTTTTCCTGGCACTGATAGTAACATTATTCCTCTGTAATTTGTGCACTATTGCAAATTTCCCTTCTTAGGCAACTTGACCAGATAACCTTCCTTCCATTCTGCTGGTATTTCTTCTCTCTCCCAGACTCTGCCAAGTAGTTTATATAATATCTCTGTAGAGGTATCAATGTGTTTTCATGCCCTTTGCTGGAATGCCATCTGGACCAGCCTGCTTTTCCATCTTTCAAAAGCTTTATGACTTTCTTTATTTCTTCTCTACTTGGTCATTCACAGCTGATTTGTAGCTCCTCTTCTGCTGGATGGATGTCTGGGGGATTTTCTGGAGCTGGTCTATTGAGAAGTTCCTCAAATTGTTCAGTCCATCTCTTCATTTGTTCTTGTACATTACTAAGCAATTTTCCATTCTTATCTTTGATGAGACAATTTGCTTGTTTATATTTCCCTGTTAGCTTCTTTGAGTTGTTGTACAGGTCCCTCATATTTCCTTTGGCTGCAGCTTCCTCTGCTTCCCTTGCCAACTCTTTGATATAATTCCTCTTGTCTCTTTTGATGTTTGTTCTTACTTCTTTGTTTGCTTCTATGTACTTTTCATAAGGCTTGGCTTTGGAGCTTCTGGTTTTGCTTCTGTTTAAAACTGATTTCTTGTTTTTCCTGTCTTTTATCCTGTTTATGGTTTCTGTTGTTATCCATGCATTGTGCTGATGTTCCCTTTTCCCAGTACCTCTTCACATGTTTTGTTCCATATATTTTGTACTTGTTGCCAGTGGTCTTCCATCGCTGCTACATCATCCAGCTGTAGGAATACTTGGTATTTGTTAGATACTGTGATTCAAAACGTTTCTATTATTTCCTGATTTATTAGATATCCCACATTGTACTATGTACTTTTTGAGTTGTAATTTTGTTTTGGCTACCAGAAGATTGTGATCTGATATCACATCTGCTCCTCTATATACCTTTATGTCATGTAATGATGACCTAAGGTAACAGAGTGGCTAAAAGGTATGGCATCTGCCTCAATTTCTAAAAGTACCGGGTTCAATTCCCAGTAGAGGAAATATAATTTATGGAAATTTTTTTCAGAGCCAGTGATTCTAATGATGTCATACTCCCCCCTGGTCTCCTGGGTAGTGAGATCGGATGCCTGGCCTTCTCGTATAATAGTGAAAAATAGGAGGTCCCATGTGCAAGCTGCGCATGTTAAAAATCCCTCTACATTTGGAAATCGTAAAGAGTAGGCCATAAGGCTGCTGCCCTGACAAAATTTAAAAATTAGGAAACCTACCCATGATAAAAATATTTAGACTGTGTGATTCCTGTATACACACACTGGGATCCTCACCAGTGCTAAAGAGTTTGTGCACTGTGCTGAAATCCTCCTTGTGTGTTCTAAGAAAGAAGACCGGAGCCACTGATGGAGTAGATCTCCGTGGGCAATGAAGATGGTCCTTATAACCAATGAGGTTGTGCATGGGGTTGGCAACCTCATCAAGTAAAACAAATTACCATGGAAACCACCACTGCAGTAGCATGTGAATGTTTGGTGCAAGCTTCCTGCAGACGGACCAGCTACTGTGGTGGCTCCAATGCCGTAAGGAACGCCATGGAAAATGATGATGATGAGAAGGTTTAAATTATGTTTCTTTGTTTTAAACCAGTGTTTAAACTACATTATCTAACTATTATCCTGGGATTCCTTATGGCTGAACTCAAAACTGTTGACTCAACTGGTAGTGATACAATATACTAAACTGCTGCATCTCTTTTATCGAACTACTGAAAATCATACTTACTTACTTAGTCGTTCCCCTTCTACCGTGAGGTGTAGAGGTTTGGAAGAGAGAGCGCCAGACTATCCTATCGGCTGTCTTCCTCCTGGCCTGGTTCCATTCTAGTCCTCGATCCTTCAAAGATTGTCTAATGTTGTCCTCCCAGCGGACTCTGGGTCATCCTCGGGGTCTGGATCCTTGGCTCTTTGTTTCCCATGCTTGTCGTGGTATCCGATCTTCTCCCATTCTGCAGACATGGCCAAACCATCTTAATTGGGACTGTTCTACTTGGGTCTGCAGGGGGTAGGATTTAAGGCCTTGACGTATCGTCTGGTTGCGTACCATGTCTCTTCTTGTTACTTCAACCACCTTCCTCAGATACCTCATTTCTGAGGTTTGGATCTGGCTTTTATGGGCTGTAGTCATTGCCCATGACTCGCATCCGTATGTCAAAACTGGGACATAGGTGGAGCGGTATACAGCCATCTTCGTTTTCTTACCAACCTCTCTCTTGCTGAGGAATCCTCGATTATGGCCTGAAAAAGTCTCCCAGCTGCTGCTTTTCGAGTGGCCAACTCTTCTTTGATGCCTCCCTTTCGGTCTATAATAGCTCCGAGGTATTTGAAGTGGTCGACCTGCTCCAGGACCTGTTCTCCCAGCTTAATCTGATGTTTTCTTTCTTCTCGTGATATCACCATGGATTTTGTTTTAGAGCTGCTTATGACCATCCCTCTCTTCTCCAGCTCTTCCTTCCAGACTTGCAGGTTGGATTGGAGATGTGCCTCTGATTTAGCAATCAGGGCAACATCATCAGCAAATGCCAGCTCCGAAATATAGACCTGTCTCATCTTCCAGTACCCCACTGAATACTTTCTTGTTCTCTCCTTACATGCCTTGATGACATCGTCCATAAGGAGTATGAAGAGGTAAGGTGATAGGATATCACCTTGTCTTACACCAGTGGTGGTCCTGAACTCTTCCGACTTATGGTTTGCTGTCCTCACATAATTTTTGCAAGACTTGTAGAAGCTCTGTATAGCATGAATCAGAGGTGCTGGAATATTCTTCCTTGCCAAACAGTCCCAAAGTTTGCTCCAGGGGACCCTGTCAAACGCCTTTTCCAGATCTATGAAACAAAGATGCATCTCACTCTTATACTCAAGGGCCTTTTCACTCAGCTGTCTGAGTGTGAAGATTAGGTCTTGAGTACTTCGGTTTGCTCGGAATCCGCACTGGACCTCATCCAATTGTGGCTCAGCTAGGCGTCGGAGTCTCTGCTCTAGGATTCTAGAGTAGATTTTACCAGGGACACTGAGAAGGGATATGCCTCTATGGTTTCCACACTGTCGATTGTCACCCTTTTTGAAAATTGGTGTTATGATGGCAATCTCCCAATCCTTTGGTATGGTCTTGTTGTACCACGCTGCCTGTAAAACCCTTAAGAGTAATAGTACTGAAAATCATGAAAAAAAAAATTCACATAATTAGATTTACAATTATATTAGTCTTTACTCCTGTTCAAAGAAAGCAAGAAAACAAATTAACATTAAAAGAGATGTTGAATTCGCAGAGAGGAAGTGTAAACAAATTTATGGTAATGAGGTAACAGTTGCTACAACCATTATCAAACAGCTACTTTTGTGTACTAATGTGATAAACTAAGGTTATTCAGCTTAGAATAATTATCCTAGCAATATTTCTACTTCTAGCCAGGATGTACACTAAATATATATTCGATAAAGAAAAGTCCTTTGCGCTGTCAATAGTGATACATGAACATACCTGACATATTTCCTTTTACATCTTTCTCTTTAGACTATTGGACTTATTCTGATGATTATTTTATGCCCTTTTCAATAATTATAATGGTTAGGCTGAGTGTGAAAAGGACTGTCGTCTGCTAATTCTTCAATCTTCTGGATCTGTCAGATGACCCGTCCTAAACATTATAGCATGAAATTCATATTCCACATTTTCTTCTAATGACCCTGTCACATTCTTACTAGAGGTGTAATTATGAAATTAAGTTTAACAGATTAAATTATTAGAATAAAAAAAAATCTGCACTGTTAAAGCAGCTGGGCCTAGTTTTGACCACTAATCACTGGTAATCAATGTATCTATTAACGGGAGAAAAGGGATTAAAATTCGTAAGTAAAACTGGGAGCATTTTAATTTTCAGCCTAAACTTAACTTTCGGGGGAAGGAAGGTTATCATAATGGCAGTGAAACCTTCTACATTCTTCTTCTTCTTCTTCAAGTGCTATGCTAGTGGCATAGGAGATCATGTCTCTCCACAACTTCCTGTCTCCAGTACAATTTATCAATTCTGTTGTTGACTTCTTTCCATGCCACGGTGTCAAACTGTCCAGTATTTGCTCTCTTTGTCTTCTCCTATCTATTTTTCCTTCAGTCCTACCTGTTGTTACGATATATTACAGCTTTCCTCTTCTCATAACATGCCCAAAAAAGTGGATTGCTTCTTTCTAACATGTGAAATAAGTTTCCTTTGCACATTGGCCTCTTTCAGGACATCATCATTACTCTTTTTGGCTGTCCATGGTATTTTTAACACTCTTCTGTAAAACCACGTCTCTGTGGCCTCTAGTGCATTCCCTACTTGTTTACTCATGACTCACTCCCATATGTTAGGATTGGTTCTATACAACAATGAAGAACTCTCTTTCTTATTTCCATTGACAAAGAATTGTTGCATAAAATATTCTTCATCTTACAGAATGCTGTTTTTGCCTGAGCTATTCTGCTCTTCACTTCAGAGATGCATCTTCCATCCGCTGTTTCTAATAAGCCCAGGTATTTGAATCTATTGACCTGTTTTAAAACTGTTCCATTTACTTTGTTAGTGCATTCTGTGGAAGCCATTTTCTTTGAGACGACCATTACTTCTGTCTTTCTGCTATTAAGGCTGAGGCCTTTATTTTCACTTTCTATCAATATTGTATCAACCATTTCCTGCATTTCCTTTTTGCTATTAAGGCTGTACAGTCAGCTATCTCAAGTTGTTTACAGTATGTCTACCAACAGATATTGCTGATATGTGCTCCAGCGATCTCATTACACTTTCACAGTACAGACTGAACAGATCCGGTGACACTGCCTTGTGGGTTTGACTTTTCAGTCAAAGGATAGCGGAGACAACCATATACAAAATGACGGAAAGCAACGGGAAACTACCGTCATATTATCCCTATTGAAACAAATTACTTGTAAAAGACAACGATGTTAAGGGGGGTTCCAGAGGAATCACCTCGTCCGGTGGGGAACATCATGTGCTATGGGTGATACCCGATTGTCATCAAGCTACTGTCAGCAAAATTAGAATTAAAGATAACTTAATAATAGGAACTTGGAATGTCAGAACACTAATGCAGAATAGAAAAATTAGATATCAAGATTGAAATAATGAATTAGGGCTATGTGAAATACCGGAATACATTACTATAACCAAAAAAAAAAAAAGCACCCATAAAAATGTTACCTGCTTTCCACTCTTGTCCTTCAGAATTCATGCCGGTTCTGGACATTGCTGATTGGTCTTTTCTGGCTTGATTGACAAACAAAGGGTGTGGCTTCTCTTCTAGGGTAAATTTGTGAATGACAGGAGGAAGATCTGAAATAATGATACTCCTTTAAAACAAAAATTAAGGCAGTGATAGACTTCTCACCCAAACCTGCCTTGTGCAAGTGTGCCTAGGTCTTCCCAATTATGTCTGGTCTCATGAGTGTTGTTCTTTCACTTTCCATAAGACCATATTTGTTTTTCTTTACTCGACACAAAGCTGCCTTCACTGGTGCCTATACCTTGAAGCGGTAAGTCGGCTTGAGTACCCTGACAACCTCCAGTGTTATGCCAGTGGGAGTTTTGCTATGCCAGCAGGAGGTTTACGTTTTTTATGTGTTCCTAAAACTGTGTCTTGACCATGTGAATGTTTATTATGTATTCTTCAAATGTGTCTTGACCATGTGAATGTTTATGTTTTTTATGTATTCTTGAAATGTGTCTTGACCATGTGAATGTTTATGTTTTTTATGTATTCTTGAAATGTGTCTTGACCATGTGAATGTTTATGTTTTTTATGTATTCTTGAAATGTGTCTTGACCATGTGAATGTTTATGTTTTTTTATGTATTCTTGAAATGTGACTTGACCATGTGAATGTTTACTTTTTTTAAATGTATTCTTGAAATGTGTCTGCATTATTTCCAGCTTCTCCCTTTGATTTTAATGATGTTGTTAGCATCTATGATCTCTCTCTCTCACTCACATACACACACAGAACCACTACAGATTCCCAAATTAAGTCCACATAAATTACAGAATAAACCCAAATTCCACAAAGGATCACAAGAACAGTAACAGCAATAAGACAACCATCATTATACCCAAGTGGGAACTATTTGTAACATTAGTTATCTTTGACAATGGGCACCTCTAATAATGCATATAAAGACACAGCACCACACCACAACATGAGGACCATAACAATACCAGAAACATATAACAAAAGAAATAAATTTCAGCACCAGAAACATTACATTTTGATACCATAACACATTCATCCATGAGTAAAGATAGCAACAGAGCCACAAACTTGTGAAGATGGTAACACCAAAACTTCCACAAAAAACACAAGACAACTAAAATATCACTCGAGGTACATGACAACAGCAATGCCCCAAATATACAACTATAAAAAAAAAACAACATACAAAAACAAAAAAGTTTCAACACTAGTGTGTATTTTTTATTATTTGCTTTTAGATTTTTGCTTTTTTGTTGACATGTTTTTGGTTTGTTTGATATTTTCTTTCTAGTTCCATATTTTCTTGTTTAATTACGTTCCACTTGTGTCATATGTCCCTTGTCATTTACTCATAGCCTTTATATACTGCTCATCTTTGTTCACGACCAGTTATCTCGAGATGTTCATTAGTTATTGTTCATTCATAAAACTAAGATTAGTGGCAGAGAGGATAGTAACGATTCGCTCCCGCAGCTAGGCGATGGTGTCGTTCAGAAGGTCCTGGGTTAGATTCCCGGTAGCCCTATCACGTCTGTTGTTTTTCTGTTGTCTAGTCTTCTACTTCTTTAATTCTCACGAGTGCCTGAAACATACCTTTGTGTATTATTTATTTACTGTTTACAGGCCTCGGATTTCCCCTCTGTATTTATTCATAAAACTAACTTCCATACCATTTTTTGGTTTCATATTTTTGTTGCTATAACAACTGGAATAACTCATACAGGACATAACGTTATTAAATTATGTCAACACTTTAATACAGAAAGATGGATGTGATACCTATAACACCACAACAAACATGGAAATCGTAACACAATTAGAAACATGTTCAATGATGGATGTGAAAATCTGCTAAGCCACAATTATTTTGGAGTGTTCTAACCTGTCTGAGTTGAGCGACTTATCAAAACTGGGGATTCTGGTCTAGCATTTTTCTCAACGTCTCTCTGGGTAGCCGAGTCAATCTTCAACTTTGACGTGTCCGCCTGTTTGTAGGCAAATGGATTTCAACAATAAACTTTATGTTCACTAGAATGAGTTTCAGGTCAGTTTTACACAAGCTTCTAGGCAATGATTTCAGGAAAGGTCATGAGCACAGTAAATCTCATCATGTCAAACAAATTACTAAAGAAACCACCGCTACAAAAGCACATGAATGCTTGGGTACAGGCTTCCTGAATGGGGACCAGCTGCATACGGAGCACGAAGGAAAACAATGATGAGGAACATAGTAAGGCAAGTCTGCCCATACAGATTCCAGGGCCCATGGAATGCAGCAAAGAATCAGACCAATGCATTCTATCAAGCATGTCATAAAAGGCGGCTAAGGAAAGTTGTGCATAGGACTTGCAACCTCTTTATTAAAAAAAAACTATTACAGAAACCACCATTGCTTGGGCACATAAGTCCAACGGTGACACAATTTTCCTACAAAAGGACCAACTACAGTTGTAGTTCCATTGTCTTCTGTTGGTTCATGCTGAATAGGACAACCTCTCCCTCAGACATGTCAAACAAGGCAACTAATCTCAGGTTGTGCATGTGGCTGGCAACCTTACCATGTTAAACAAATCACTACAGAAACCACAGCAGCAAGAACATGAGAATGTTTTGTGCAGGCTTACTACAAGGAGGGGACCAGCTGTAGAGCTGGCTCCATGTTTCACATTGAGGGAAAAGAAATATGATGATAATAAGAAAAAGAAGCGTCTTGTTGACCCACATATGATCAATGTAGTTGTATGCCCTGTCGTCTGATGGTATCCCATATTGCTAGGTATTCTTTACTGTGGAACACTGCTCCCTCCTACAGCAAGTAGATGTGAACCACATAAGTTTATGACTACTCTTCCATTATCATTCACCGTCTCAAGTTCATATTTTCCCATGATCTTTTTAAAGCCACTGCTATCTGTTCCTATCTTTATAAATGGGTCATCAATCAAGATTGTGATGTCTTTACTTATGTTTTTATCCATGATAATTTGAAATCCGGTATAAAATTCTTCTCACAGATCATTCTTTGCCATTAGTTGGTGGATAACAATGACTGATGTTCATCTTTTCTTTTTTTCCCTTGTGGCAGTTTGAACGTTTCCAATATTAGGCTGGGTTCCACAACTTCACATCTGCAGAAAACTATACGTGCATGCCAAATAATATGAGCATTGAAACCGCTTCAGTAGTGACATACTGTTACTTAAAATTACTGGAGCACAGAACTTTACATGTCATGCCAACAAATGACAGCACTGACAATTTTTTTTAAAAGGGACTGATGATAATATAATAATAATAATAGCCCCTTCAGTCATAACTGACTATGGAATGCGCCCCTGAGGTGACAGCCCTCAGCTGCTTATTTTCCTGGTGCTCCTTTCGACGTTTTCCCCTCTCTTCTGCTTGCTGTGTGAGTTTCTTTTCGCTCAATCTGAGGTGGCGCCGTAGTTAGCATCACCACTTGGTGCGATCGGCAGCTTCATCCTCCCATGTTGCTGGATTTATGTCAAGTGCCCTCATGTCTCTCTTGCACACATCTATGAACCTTAGCTGCGGTCGCCTGTTCTGCCATCTGCTAGTTGATAATATTACTTGAATATTAAACCTTAAATGGCATACCACATAATAATAAAGTTAACAACAACAACAAAAAACCCAAAAAATCGAAAAGAGATACTACACCAGAAGTGTTACTCAAAGTTACTAAAACTTAAATGACCAAGCATTTAACAGAGCTGATAGCATGACAAGGCAGTCCTTGTTCTGGAATCCACAGGGAAAGAGAGGCAGAGGTAGACCAAAAAACACATGGAGAAGAGAACTGGATACAGAGGTGAAAACGATGAGGAAAACATGGAAAGAACTTGAGCGGATGGCACAGGACAGGAAGACTTGGCATGTGTTTGTTGAAGGCCTATGCTCCTTGGGGAGCTAAAGGGTGTTGATTGATTGATTGATTGATTGATTTAACAGAGCAATTCAAAATGCTAATGAGAGGGAAATAATACTTCAGATATCACATATCCTACATTAGGTTACCGGGGAAGACAGCTTTAGGTCAAGCCAAAATAACTGGAGCACTAAAAAAGACACAGCAACAGACTCACCCTGGAAGCACTAGGCGCTACAGTTAAATACGCTTCTGTCGTTGTAATTGTTAAATGTGGTTGCTGACACTGCTGAGTCAAGTTGTGGGGTCAGTCTCATGGGCTATTACAATCACAATTCTATAGACATCAGAGGAGGTAACTCTTCATGTAGCTTGTGACCTTGACATTATCAGGGTTTTTTAAGCTGAACCAAGAATGTACTGTATAAACATATCATCATCATCACCCTTCCTCTCCCCACAAAGCATAGGCCTTGAACAAACTTATGCCAAGTCTCCCTGTCATTTGTCATTAACTCAAAGACCTTCAACAAACTTATGCCAAGTCTCCCTGTCCCTTGCCATTAGCTCAAAGACCTTCAACAAATGTATGCCAAGTCTCCCTGTCCCTTGCCATTAGCTCAAAGACCTTCAACAAACTCATGCCAAGTCTCCCTGTCCCTGACCATTAGCTCAAAGACATTCAACAAACTTATGCCAAGTCTCCCTGTCCCTTGCCATTAACTCAAAGACCTTCAACAAATTTATGCCAAGTCTCCCTGTCCCTTGCCATTAACTCAAAGACCTTCAACAAACTTATGCCAAGTCTCCCTGTTCCTTGCCATTAACTCAAAGACCTTCAACAAACTTATGCCAAGTCTCCCTGTCCCATGCCATTAGCTCAAAGACCTTCAACAAACTTATGCCAAGTCTCCATGTCTCTTGCCATTAACTCAAAGACCTTCAACAAACTTATGCCAAGTCTCCCTGTCCCGTGCCATTAGCTCAAAGACCTTCAACAAACTTATGCCAAGTCTCCCTGTTCTTTGCCATTAGCTCAAAGACCTTCAACAAACTTATGCCAAGTCTCCCTGTCCCGTGCATTAGCTCAAGGTCTCTCCATCTCTTCTTCCTGTCTTGGATGGCTGAGTTTTATTTAATTTAGTTGACCTGTCCATGTTGTTAGTGGAAGTTTTTGTGGCTTCAAGTTTCCTACAAGATGGAGTAGCTGGTCCCATGCCTGACAATCCTTACTTAGTCACTTATTATGGCATGTATGGTAAGTTACAGTGTTCCTATTCTTTGCTCACCTTTCAGGCCCAGGTAACACACAGGTGGTTTAAACATATGCTTCCAATATTAAAGCATATGGGAAGTTGAAATTTACATGTGTGAAGTAAAATAATACACAGAAACACATTTTACAGCTTCCTGTAAGGACAGATGTTTCAGCATGAGTGCTCTAGAAAAAAAAAAAACGCAAAAATAAAAAACACTGGATCAAATTTTGTGAGCACAACTAAGTGACGTGATTAACTGGTACAACTTAAAACCTGACAAAAAAACAAAGCTGGTCTTAAGTGAACTAAAACTGTTACTGAACTGATACATCAGTAAGAAAGTTATCTGTGAATCTGTGTAGCCTGTATGTAGATTATGGACCACTGATAGCTGCCATGCACGATAGCGAACCTAGGTAATGGATGTGGAATACTGTGCATATAATGTCTATTTAAATAAATATTATATTAGTTTACTAACTTGTATATGAAGAGCATCCGATTGGCTAAGAAGTTAAAGTGCTTTCCTTTCACAGCACAGTATCAGGATCAAAACCTGGTAGCGCCACACTCCAGTCTACCCAGCTGTAAATTGGCACCTGGCTCTTCTCATGAGTTAGTGAAGGCAAAGGCAGCAAGGAAGGGAACTGGTCACCCCACTTCATAAAAAGCTGGACCTAGTGTGGTGAAGTCTCTAACACTTCACTCCCCCTAAGGCAGTTTGTGCTATTAGACTATCTTTACCTTTTTAATACGAAATAATGTTTTGATTGCTTAAGTGACTCAATATTATATTGTCAAACAATTGCTTAAGTGACTCAATATTATATTGTCAAACAATTGCTTAAGTGACTCAATATTATATTGTCAAACAATGAAATTTATATGTTGCAGAATCCTTTGTTTTCATGTTTCGTATACTTTGTGTGCTGTGTCTTGTGGAAGGTCTATCTATGTCTGCCTGTTTCAACAACACAAAGTTACCTTGTCTTCAACCAGGTATTGTAATAAACAAGAACGGCAAAAGAACATGAAACAAATGATGTCACTGATATTTTGTCATCAGCCACCAATGTATTTACACTTTTAAGTACCCAGTTGTCAGGGGGCATATCAATGATTGCTCTGGATGGCAGCAAACTATTCATTCAATATACTAAATTATTTGTATACAAACATCTGTATGGCCAAATCTGAACTTTAAAAAAATGAAATTAGCAATACTTCATTTCTGTTAGAATTCAACCTGTCTATTGAGTAACAAACAAATATAAGATGCTACAGTTAATTAATCATAAACTAAAACATTAAAAATTAAAATGAATACAAAAACAACAAAGAAAAAGTTTTTGCCTTTTAAATTTGCTTTAAAGCACACTAAAAAGTTGAAAATAAAACTGATTACAATCAGTGTAACTCTTAGTATTCAGGAAAGGGACTCATGTGATCAAGTACATTTACCAAAGGAAATTACATTAAAAGACAAATAAATGTTGAAAAGCAAATCTGTCCAGCATGTCTGCTTTCTTTTAGAAAACTAAACGTGTGGTCTTCAGTATATTCAACAATGAATGAAATATTGCTAGGATGTACACAATGTACAGGTGGTGTACCAGAATAATCTCTCTCACCTTCCCCTGCCCTCATCTTTTTTTCTCTTATAGTACAAGTACACACAGAGAAGAAAACACAACAAAGCAATAAAAACAAGTAAGACCAGGCACAAACCAACTAAGACTCTAGTAATGCTTCTTCTTCTTCTTCTTCTTCTTCTTTGATCCACTGTCACTGAGCATCAGCTCTTGGTGACATCTAGTAATGCTAAGGCTTATGAAAACACTACTGCATCAAAATCTTACCTCTTAAGTTGGTCATGTCAACAGGAAGTGATGTCAACAAATCAAAGGGCATAGATCCATAAGCAGCTGGTTGGAGATTTCCTACAAATCCAGGCTTCGCTGCTTGCCAATTTTGAAAACGAATTGGGGGTGCGGTAGGCATTGGTACAGATGGTGGTATACCACCTGAAATTAGATTGACAAAAAATATAACAATATCTCCTTAGGCTATTGCAATTGTAATCTTTTTTTAGATATTGACAGAGAACACTCATAGTGTAATTAAAGCCTCAACACTGCCATGTGATTTTACCACTGTTAATTGGTACGCTCAAATCAAGAAAGTAGGATTTAGTCTCAACAACAATTAAAGCATACAGGAACTTAAAATTTGCAAATATGAGTTAACATAAAATACTGTTAAACAAGAAGTATTTCAGATTGCTGTAAATGTAGATGTTTACGTATGAGTTCTCTGAAAATGGGCATGGATCAATTTTTGTGAAGCTTGAAGTATTCCCTTTTTCAATGGCTAAAACATAGAACTTCTATGCATTTCCTTGTCTTACACCTTTTGATCAATGGCTAAAACATAGAACTTCTATGCATTTCCTTGTCAAACACCCTTTGATTAATGGCTAAAACATAGAACTTCTATGCATTTCCTTGTCAAACACCTTTTGATCAATGGCTAAAACACAGAACTTCTATGTACTTCCTTGTCTTACACCATTTGATCAATGGCCAAAACATAGAACTATGTATTTCCTTGTCTTACAACCAACACTCACAAAAAAAACAAAAATGGCAAAAGACGGTTAAACATTAAATTTCACTGAAGTTATTCAGACAGTCATTGAGTAATTTGTGTAATCAACTGTTAAGTTGCCAAATATCAACAACTGCTATGTATATAGTAAACCAAGGTGGGGAACTGACTCACATGTGTGATACACTTGTTATTTCAGTAAACATCTGAATGTGTCAAAGGCGCTGTTTGCTGATGACCTTGCCATCTGGACTACTGACAAATATCCCATTCTGGCAAAAGCCAAGATCAACAGAGCTCTCCTTACAATGTCAGTATATTGTGAACTGTGGAAACTTAAAATCAATACGCAGAAAACTGTATACACCACTTTCTCCCGCAGCCACAAAATAGCAAAAAGACCTATCAACATCAAATTGAGTGGGGAAACACTAACAAAAGAGGAGCACCCAGTCTATCTAGGAGTAAAACTGGACAGACAATTGAAACTAGATGGACACATCCACAACCTCAGGGAAAAAGCATGTAAGCGCCTAAACCTCATCAAACGGCTAGCTAGTACAAATTGGGGAGCGGATAAACAAACCCTTCGTCAACTATATCTTGGCTATGTGAGATCAGCGATAGACTATAACCTCCCCCTCCAGACCATTGTAAGTACTAATACCATCTCAGCTCTGGACCGTGTGCAGAACCAAGCTCTCAGGTTAATTTGCGGAGGGATGAGATCAACACCCACAGCCATATGTGAGATAGATGCCAATATAGAGCCGCTGGATATCAGGCGTAAAAGAGCACTGACTGAAGCTGTAGAGAGATACAGGAGACAAGAGAAAGACCACCCAAACAAAGTACTTATTGACACTTGGAAACAAACACGAAGACTGAAACAACTATCTCTCCTGGACATAGCCAAAGAGGAAAATGATAAACACCATCTCCCGCAAGAGAGAGAATTGGAAAACAAATACTTTGGACCACCCCCTTGGGAAAACTTCCATCAACCAACTGTCAAAACACAACTGATAGATAAAACGGCCAACAAGGAAACACTACCCACAATCTTGAAGACGTGTGCCTTGGAGACCATAAACAGCTACCCAACGTCAGCAATACAGGCCTACACAGATGGTTCAGCTTTCAAGACCACCTCTTTTGCAGGATACGGCGTCTGCATATGGTACCTGGATGGATCCTCTTATGAGTTCTGTGACTCCTGTGGTGAGAATTGTTCAAATTATGAAGCGGAGGCTGAGGCCATCAAGACAGCCATTGAATTACTACACCAACAGTTTGACCTTATGGAACGAAAGCCATC
Source organism: Oreohelix idahoensis (assembly GCA_024509875.1). Taxonomy (NCBI): domain Eukaryota; kingdom Metazoa; phylum Mollusca; class Gastropoda; order Stylommatophora; family Oreohelicidae; genus Oreohelix; species Oreohelix idahoensis. The sequence goes on from JAMPIV010003545.1 coordinate 357,521, forward strand.
AGATATAGTGATTTTCAGTGACTCCATGTCTGTTCTGGAAGCACTTAAACAGACTCCATATGAAAACAAAGACATTTTTCTTATAGGAAGAGCGGTTCACAACTTGATCACAGCCTACTTTATTCCATCAGTGTAACCCTACAGTGGATCCCTGGACACAGTGATCTAACTGGAAATGAGACAGCTGATAGACTTGCAAAAGCAGGAGCCTCTAAACAACAAAAGGACAGACCCTGCAGCATGAGAACAGTCAAACAGATTCTCAGAAACAACACAAGGGAAATCTGGCTGAACAGATGGGCGAACGGGCCGACTGGCCGAAATTTCTTTAATGAAATGACCTGCCCAAAAGACAACGACAACATAAACAGACTCAGCAGGAGAAACCAAAGTCTTATCTTTCAGTTCCGAACAGGACACGCCAGAGTCAATAGCCATCTAAACCGTATCAACCCTCAGCACCTACCCATGTGTAGACACTGCTCTCATCCCTATGAAACAACCAGACACCTCCTCATGGAGTGTCCATCACTCACAAACGCCAGGAAAAAAACTTTTACAGACACCTCTGACAGTCACCAACTCACTATATGGAACATTAAAACAACTGCAGAAAACCTGCACTTTTTTAAGAATGGCATTGGGCTGCCAAGAGTAGATATGCTCAGCAGCTATGGGATATTGACAACAACAACAACATTTCTGTAACTTTTACATCAAATAACTGTACTTCAGTGAATTTGTTATTGTGCTATAATACTGTTACAAACTACTGTATTCATCTGCATAAATAATGCACAATCAATATGTTTGTGTTGTGTGTGGCATACCATATAGGCCTCCTGAGGAAGTCCTATTTTTTTTTAAACGCAAGGATACTTTATGTTCAACCAGGTATTTTCATAAATAGCGAAGGCACAAGATAATAAAATATTGATATTTCAGCATTAGTCACAAATGTATCGACAAATGTGTGCACTAACACTGTAATAGAAAACAGTGAAATTACACTACAGGCTTAACTCATTCTAACCCAGGCATTTTTTCGGTTTTATCGTATTTACCCCAGGACCCAATACAGATATTTTTTTTCTACAAGTGATGTTTTAAAAACAGGCAGTAGACACATATATTAATTTAGTAGATATATGTATTATGCATCAAACTTTAGGAAATTGGCTGCAGAATGTTGTGAAATAATGTTGAGTTCTTATGTGATGTTATAATTGTTTGTTGTATCTTGTGAAGTGTAGATACAATAAAAAAAATCTAACTAAAACATGAATAATAATTATGCACATACATGTAAATATTTCAGCTGTACTTAATTCCTTGGTAGTAAAACACCAGGAATTGAAACATATATCCAGTTGACAACTAATTCAAGAAGTTTGATAAAAAACAAATTAAAATTGTAATTTATATAAATTTTTTTGTGAAGTCACATATTGTTGAACTGGAATCTCACTTACACATTCCTGTCCCATGCAAATTAATTAATTTATTACAAATATCACGTTTGTTCAACGTCCTTATCAGAATCGAAAATAGGTTATTATCGCTTCCGATATTGATAGCGTAAGACTAGCACTTACCTGGTTCTTCTCATCTCTTGTACCACTAGCACTTACCTGGTTCTTGTCATCTCTTGTTCCACTAGCACTTACCTGGTTCTTCTCATCTCTTGTTCCACTAGCACTTACCTGGTTCTTGTCATCTCTTGTTCCACTAGCACTTACCTGGTTCTTGTCATCTCTTGTTCCACTAGCACTTACCTGGTTCTTGTCATCTCTTGTTCCACTAGCACTTACCTGGTTCTTCCAAACCGGTCATCTCTTGTTCCAGCACTTAGGTTCTATTCACAAATTTCCGGCCGTACCTGGTTTTCTATGTATCATTACAGTTAAATTACGTGGTTAATCCTTTATGGGTAATAAAGACAAAGACAGAAGGAGAGAGACTCAAAGATTCTGGCAGATGAAGAGATTAAACAAAATAAATTTTTCAGCATCTGTGTCATGTTTAGAAGACTGAGACTCCTGCTCAGAGCTCACTACGTTGATTTTAAATGAAGTCACTTGAAATGTTCTTTTCTTATGAAATATTCCTTTCCATCTTGCTCGAGCATATCTTTCATCATTTTTATGTCTGTCTCCAGTTTTCTTCTCCATGTTTTTAAAGTCAACCTCTGCTTCTCTTACCTTCATGACTCATATTTTTATTGTCCGTAGCTGACTTAAACATTTTGTTTGTTGACGTTTCTGTGGCTTAAATTTTCTACGGGTCTGTGTAGCTAGTCCCATGACAAATCCTCCTTACCTGCTTCGTACGACATGCTTGGTAGGTTATAGAGTTACTATTCTTTGAAACCCCCTGTTGGGCCTGGTGTTTTAGGGACATACACATCTGAAATTGTAACTTATGTAAGGGATAGACAATGAACAAATATGTGGTTAAGGTGCAAAAGAAATGGGGAAAATGAAAACTACTCCTTATATCAACTAATCAACTTATGAAAGTTCTTCTTCTTCCGTCCTTAGCCAACAACCGGCAAAGCAGTCAGTGGCCATTACGCCTAGTGGCGTCTTAAGGGCAGCAGCGAATAGATTTTCTCTGCCGTTGTTCCCATCACGCCTAATGGCGTCTTTAGGGCAACGACAAATCAATCCGTTTGCTGTTGTTTCCGTAATCAAAGTGACTGGCAAACGGGTGATCAGCCCGTTGGGTTATGAAAGTAAGTACTGAAAAATATTAACGTGTAACACATACAAATATTAACTGTACATTTCACCAGTCAATGGTTGATAAGTAACAAGAAGTAAAATTACCTGTGTAAGGAGAGTGCTGAGGAAATCTTGGAAAATGGTTCCTGTAATAAAAAAGAGAGACGTTAGGAACATATTCATCTGGAAACTTGAGAAAGGAGGAAATAAAATTCAATAAGAGTGTCATGAACTCTGTGAAAATTCTCTGGTGGTTGATTTCACCATATCGGGGAATCCCCTTTGTATTATTTCACTCGACCAATCAGATTATTTTGCTCCACCAATCAGAGAAGAGTTTCCCAAAAATCACATTCAACAATGGCAAGACAATGAAATGTTCAAACTGTGTAAAACTAGGTTAGAATTAAGTGATTATTTCCAAAACAGATAATGGGAAAGGATTTACACTTTATCACAACTTAGGAGCAGATGGAAGATGGGTATGGACTTCTTTGGTTTATCACCCCTTGCCATATTTGCAGAGTAATTGGCAAAATTGTGTGAATTATCGCAGAAGCGAACACGAAAAGGCATTTATAAAATGCGAGATAAAAATGAAGAAAGCTCGAATTAGAGTCACAGTTTCACACAAAGGAAGCCGAAAGTAAGCTACCACTAAAAGTATATGGGTGAAAGTGATATGTGAAGTGGATGGACAGAACGAACGGGATCCTCGCTACTAAAAAAGCACATCTGCCACATTTTTGCCCTCCGATGGGAGAATTTTCAGTCGTCAAAGAATGTGTGACGTATCTGCTCTCCGATACACCCGCAAGTTGAGTCTATATAGAGGTGAGATTTCAAGATCAGGACACACACAACAAATCCAGCAGTTTACAAGAGCTGACCAGATGTATGAGAGCTGATAATGCAAAATTCATCTCGACCTAGACCAATTGCATTAGAACCAGCCTTACCGAGTGGTTTTCTTCTTGTAATTAGGTTTGGGTTAGAATATAGAGTCACAAACGTACATGCATCATACTGATAGACACGAATGGAGACGGGTATGGTCGTTACAGGACATCACTGGCCGAAGAACACAAGTTGTCGGGTAATCATCTTCAACATTTTATTTTACTTTAGGAACAACATCATCATGGTCAAGGCATATAGATAAGGCATACATCGTAGTTAATCTTCCATCTGTCTCGTCTCAATCATTCAGTTCTGGCCGCTGTACTAGAGGTGCATACGAATGATGACCACACAAGTAATGTGGATCAGACGACGTGAATGTAAAAATACTTGAATTATACCTTCATTAATAGGTGGAACTTCTTGATAAGTTCTGAATCATCTTAGATAACATACTGGCGGCCTTCGAAGTTAAATATGCCACTTAAATAGATATCTTCCTCCGCAATACTTGGAGCTTGAATAAAACACGTCTTACCATGAAGACTTGAAGTAACGAAAGGCCTTGAATATTAGCCGTTAGCATAAATTAGTGCATAACGCGTAACGCCATTAACAACTGATGCCGTATTAAATATGCAGCGTTCAATATAAGTTAAAACCCGTGCAAAAACATGAGTTACCACAGAGAGACATATTACCGCAAAATAAATGGTAATAGCCTATGTGTGGCAATGATACAAAATACATTAATATTCGTTCTTTAACACCGGGGTCCTGCATATTGTATTCTGAAAGCCTGTAGAATTACATTAATAAAATTGTATTCTGAATACTTATACTGACATGATATAATGATATTAAGCATGTACTGTACAAGTATTACATTGTTTTGTATTATGATATAGATAATATTTATTGAGAGTATGGCTCTTTGTCGCTTATTGTGATGTGATTATGGAGGACTGAGATACCATAAATATAACAAAATCTTATCCGGCCTGGCACTGCGAGTAGTCCTTTTCAGGACTGGTAAATGCACGCTATCAAGCTATCAGCACTTGTTAGAGCTGGCTAGGAAGACTGGAGCTCAAAGAGTTATGTTTGTGTCATGCTACTTCCTGTATATATATTGGTTGTATCATCTATCATGTTTATATAATGAAAGTATTGTATCTTTTGTTATTATGCAACAACTAGGCTTGTAATGAAACTATGATACTTATGTGACAGACATATGGGCACCTCACACCCATGCACACTGATGACACTAACACACACACACAAGGATTTGTGGTAATATGTGGAACGATACTATCCACATTGCTTATCGTGTTGCAGGTTTGACGTTCAATCTGGTGGTGGATCCAACAGTGCATTCCGAAGTATTGTGACAATGGAACATGAAAGTGATTGGACCACTCCTGAATATCTGGTCTCCACATAGTGATGGTAGTCCAGCATACAGACTGAACTGTGTCAATACCAGCTATAAAACAACTGGATGCAGCATTGCAGCTCCACAGACCAGGAATTTCGTGAAGATTAGTGCATAAAATAAACATTACCACAAATGATATACAGGCATACCTCTGAGATATTGCAGGTTCGGTTCCAGACCACCGCAATAAAGCAAATATTGCAATAAAGCGGGTCACACCCATTTTTTGGGCTTTCCAGTGCATATAAAAGCCTAAAATCATGTTTACATTATGTCTATTAAGTGCGCAATAGCGCTAGGTCTAAAAAAAAACAATGTACTGTAAAATTAAAAATACTTTATTGCTAAAATAAAGTGCTAATCTTCATCATCTGAGCCTTCAGAGAATCATAATCTTTTTGCTGGTGCAGAGCCAAAATCTATCGGTAGAAGAAGGCATGTTCTAATAAATAAACATGAATGATTTGAAAAAAAAAGTGCAATATCTGCTAAGCACAATAAAGCGAGGTATGCCTGTACCAGAATCCGGTGCTAGTCAGATGATGAAAAAGACAGTAAACTAGGACAGTTTTTTTAGATTGTGTAAACAGTGAATATTTATTGTGTCACTTATTTTGATTAATGTAAATTTATAAATACATATACTTGTTTTCATTCTAAATACAAAGAAAAGAGAAGATTAAGCATTAAAGTAAATTGATTGATTTTGTTAACTGAAGTTGTTAACTGATTGAAGTTGTTAAATCATTTCCATGTTTTGTATTTGTGAATTAATTAAATGAGAATAATTTAGAAAAGCATAGGTGTAGTCGTAGCAGAAAGGCAAGGTAGGCTCTTGATCTATATCACTTTACCATCTGGACAAGAGTACTTAACAGTCTGACTATATCTTGTGCCATCCATACACCAGTGTTCATTTCTGAGACTGGGGTATTTCAATAGGTCAAGAATACCCTGACTTGATCTGTTGTTCATCTCAAATTATCCATCTCGCCACAAAGAGAACAGGATAGAAGAGATAAAAGCAATAATAAAAAACTGATTTTAAAAAATGGCCCAGAAAACAACCAGAAGCATACTACTCGTTACCAAGAAGAGATCAGATGATCATTTTCAGACTTAATTTTTTAGACTCAGAACCAGCCACTGGAGACTCTAACACCATGCGAGCAACAAATTAAAATCAGGACTGTCATGCATGTGACCTCACAAGCTGCAGAGTACGTCTTCCATAAACGATGCAGACTGACGGCATAGTTTTCACCAACTCCTTTGAAGGACAAATTGAATGGCAATAATAGAAGCCTAAGACAGACCACAAACTATATGAGAGAAATGGGAGCCACGCTAGCGTAGTGGTTACCACATTGTGCTGGTGATCGGGTGATCCAGGTTCGCGCCCTGGTGAGGACATTTGGAAGAGTGTCTTTGACCAGGACTTGGACTGGATTAATTCGAGTCCTGGCGAAGACATTTGGAGAAGTGCCTTCGACCGGAGACTGGAGTAGCCTGAGCGGCTCCTCACAGGACAAACCCTCTGTGGATGGGAAGGAGCAGAAATGGCACAGGCATCTGGCTCCTGAACAGGTGGGAAGGAAAGTCCACAGGCTCCCCAGCTTCGCAATGCCATGAAATTTGTTTCATGTCATTGGGCCGAAGGGCTGAAGCCCAAGTGCCGCTAGATAGGGAAAAAAAAATATTAGAGAAATAGACATTAAACCTCCTAATTTCCTAATTGAAATGTAACAAGTAAAACAAAACAAAAAATCCCACTGTTATGACTATTTCTGCGCACCACACAGGGTTTAGTATTTGGAAACTGTGTAGTGCCCATGCAATGTCATATTAAGTAAAGTTAAAATAGTCATAAGACTACAAAGTGGTAAATTGATTAAAAGATAATCTAGCAAAGGCACCATCAGGAATAGTGATGCTATAGACGGCGAATGTCTTAGATTAGACAACTGGAAAACTGAAGAGCTGTTGATATAGCATGTCATTCATAACCCTCCACTCCCAAAGGAGCATAGGCCTTCAACAAACACATGCCAAGTCCTCCTGTCACGTGCCATCATCTCAAGTTCTTTCCATGTTCTCCTCATCATTTTAGTCAGCAACACAGACTCCTTTCGGCTTTCTCTGTGTTGCATCATACGCCTCCCCGCGAGAGGACCTTCCCCTGTCTTGGATGGCTGTGTTTTATTTCCTTTATTTGACTTGTCCATATTTGTTGAAGTTTTTTGTGGTTTAAATTTTTTACAGGATGGGGTTATCTCAGATATATTTCTCCATATGTTTTTATTTTTATGACTTGAGACTTTATCTCAGATATATTTCTCCGTGTTTATTTTTTATTTTTATGACTTGAGACTTTATCTCAGATACATTTCTCCGTGTTTATTTTTTATTTTTATGACGAGACTTTATCTCAGATATATTTCTCCATGTGTATAGATATATTTCTCCATATGTTTTTATTTTTATGACTTGAGACTTTATCTCAGATATATTTCTCCATGTGTTTTTATTTTTATGACTTGAGACTTTATCTCAGATATATTTCTCCATGTGTTTTTATTTTTATGACTTGAGACTTTATCTCAGATATATTTCTCCATATGTTTTTATTTTTATGACTTTAGACTTTATCTCAGATATATTTATCTACGTGTTTTTATTTTTACGACTTGAGACTTTATCTCAGATATATTTCTCCATGTGTTTTTATTGTTATGACTTGAGACTTTATCTCAGATATATCTCTCCATGTGTTTTTATTTTTATGACTTGAGACTTTATCTCAGATATATTTCTCCATGTGTTTTTATTTTTATGACTTGAGACTTTATCTCAGATATATTTCTCCATGTGTTTTTATTTTTATGACGAGACTTTATCTCAGATATATTTCTCCATGTGTTTTTATTTTTATGACTTGAGACTTTATCTCAGATATATTTCTCCATGTGTTTTTATTTTTATGACGAGACTTTATCTCAGATATATTTCTCCATGTGTTTTTATTTTTATGACGAGACTTTATCTCAGATATATTTCTCCATATGTTTTTATTTTTATGACTTGAGACTTTATCTCAGATATATTTCTCCATGTGTTTTTATTTTTATGACGAGACTTTATCTCAGATATATTTCTCCATGTGTTTTTATTTTTATGACGAGACTTTATCTCAGATATATTTCTCCATGTTTATTTTTTATTTTTATGACGAGACTTTATCTCAGATATATTTCTCCATGTGTTTTTATTTTTATGACGAGACTTTATCTCAGATATATTTCTCCATATGTTTTTATTTTTATGACGAGACTTTATCTCAGATATATTTCTCCATGTGTTTTTATTTTTATGACGAGACTTTATCTCAGATATATTTCTCCGTGTTTATTTTTTATTTTTATGACTTGAGACTTTATCTCAGATACACTTCTCCGTGTTTATTTTTTATTTTTATGACTTGAGACTTTATCTCAGATATATTTCTCCATATGTTTTTATTTTTATGACTTGAGACTTTATCTCAGATACATTTCTCCGTGTTTATTTTTTATTTTTATGACGAGACTTTATCTCAGATATATTTCTCCATATGTTTTTATTTTTATGACTTGAGACTTTATCTCAGATATATTTCTCCGTGTTTATTTTTTATTTTTATGACGAGACTTTATCTCAGATATATTTCTCCATATGTTTTTATTTTTATGACGAGACTTTATCTCAGATATATTTCTCCATGTGTTTTTATTTTTATGACGAGACTTTATCTCAGCTGTATTTCTATATGTGTTTTTTTTATGACGAGACTTTATCTCAGATATATTTCTCCATATGTTTTTATTTTTATGACTTGAGACTTTATCTCAGATATATTTCTCCATATGTTTTTATTTTTATGACGAGACTTTATCTCAGACATATTTCTCCATATGTTTTATTTTTATGACGAGACTTTATCTCAGATATATTTCTCCATGTGTTTTTATTTTTATGACGAGACTTTATCTCAGATATATTTCTCCATATGTTTTTATTTTTATGACGAGACTTTATCTCAGATATATTTCTCCATATGTTTTTATTTTTATGACGAGACTTTATCTCAGATATATTTCTCCATATGTTTTTATTTTTATGACGAGACTTTATCTCAGATATATTTCTCCATGTGTTTTTATTTTTATGACGAGACTTTATCTCAGATATATTTCTCCATATGTTTTTATTTTTATGACGAGACTTTATCTCAGATATATTTCTCCATATGTTTTTATTTTTATGACTTGAGACTTTATCTCAGATATATTTCTCCATGTGTTTTTATTTTTATGACGAGACTTTATCTCAGATATATTTCTCCATATGTTTTTATTTTTTATGACGAGACTTTATCTCAGATATATTTCTCCATATGTTTTTATTTTTATGACGAGACTTTATCTCAGATATATTTCTCCATATGTTTTTATTTTTATGACGAGACTTTATCTCAGATATATTTCTCCATATGTTTTTATTTTTATGACGAGACTTTATCTCAGATATATTTCTCCATATGTTTTTATTTTTATGACTTGAGACTTTATCTCAGATATATTTCTCCATGTGTTTTTATTTTTATGACGAGACTTTATCTCAGATATATTTCTCCATATGTTTTTATTTTTATGACGAGACTTTATCTCAGATATATTTCTCCATATGTTTTTATTTTTATGACGAGACTTTATCTCAGATATATTTCTCCATGTGTTTTTATTTTTATGACGAGACTTTATCTCAGATATATTTCTCCATATGTTTTTATTTTTATGACGAGACTTTATCTCAGATATATTTCTCCATGTGTTTTTATTTTTATGACGAGACTTTATCTCAGATATATTTCTCCATGTGTTTTTATTTTTATGACGAGACTTTATCTCAGATATATTTCTCTCAGATATATTTCTCCATGTGTTTTTATTTTTATGACTTGAGACTTTATCTCAGATATATTTCTCCATATGTTTTTATTTTTATGACTTGAGACTTTATCTCAGATATATTTCTCCATGTGTTTTTATTTTTATGACTTGAGACTTTATCTCAGATATATTTCTCCATGTGTTTTTATTTTTATGACGAGACTTTATCTCAGATATATTTCTCCATGTGTTTTTATTTTTATGACTTGAGACTTTATCTCAGATATATTTCTCCATGTGTTTTTATTTTTATGACTTGAGACTTTATCTCAGATATATTTCTCCATGTGTTTTTATTTTTTTGTTTTGAGACTTTATCTTAAATATATTTCTCCATGTGTTTTTATTTTTATGACGAGACTTTATCTCAGATATATTTCTCCATATGTTTTTATTTTTATGACTTGAGACTTTATCTCAGATATATTTCTCCATGTGTTTTTATTTTTATGACTTGAGACTTTATCTCAGATATATTTCTCCATATGTTTTTATTTTTATGACTTGAGACTTTATCTCAGATATATTTCTCCGTGTGTTTTTATTTTGTACGTTTATGACTTGAGACTTTATCTCAGATATATTTCTCCATGTGTTTTTATTTTTATGACTTGAGACTTTATCTCAGATATATTTCTCCATATGTTTTTATTTTTATGACTTGAGACTTTATCTCAGATATATTTCTCCATGTGTTTTTATTTTTATGACTTGAGACTTTATCTCAGATATATTTCTCCATGTGTTTTTATTTTTATGACTTGAGACTTTATCTCAGATATATTTCTCCATGTGTTTTTATTTTTATGACTTGAGACTTTATCTCAGATATATTTCTCCATATGTTTTTATTTTTATGACGAGACTTTATCTCAGATATATTTCTCCATATGTTTTTATTTTTATGACTTGAGACTTTATCTCAGATATATTTCTCCATATGTTTTTATTTTTATGACTTGAGACTTTATCTCAGATATATTTCTCCATGTGTTTTTATTTTTATGACTTGAGACTTTATCTCAGATATATTTCTCCATATGTTTTTATTTTTATGACTTGAGACTTTATCTCAGATATATTTCTCCATGTGTTTTTATTTTTATGACTTGAGACTTTATCTCAGATATATTTCTCCATATGTTTTTATTTTTATGACGAGACTTTATCTCTATATCTGAGATAAAGTCTCGTCATAAAAATAAAAACACATGGAGAAATATATCTGAGATAAAGTCTCAAGTCATAAAAATAAAAACACATGGAGAAATATATCTGAGATAAAGTCTCAAGTCATAAAAATAAAAACACATGGAGAAATATATCTGAGATAAAGTCTCAAGTCATAAAAATAAAAACACATGGAGAAATATATCTGAGATAAAGTCTAGTCATAAAAAAAACACATGGAGAAATATATCTGAGATAAAGTCTCAGGTCATAAAAATAAAAACACATGGAGAAATATATCTGAGATAAAGTCTCAAGTCATAAACGTACAAAATAAAAACACACGGAGAAATATATCTGAGATAAAGTCTCAAGTCATAAAAATTAAAAAAAATAAACACGGAGAAATATATCTGAGATAAAGTCTCAAGTCATAAAAATAAAAACACATGGAGAAATATATCTGAGATAAAGTCTCAAGTCATAAAAATAAAAACATATGGAGAAATATATCTGAGATAAAGTCTCAAGTCATAAAAATAAAAACACATGGAGAAATATATCTGAGATAAAGTCTCAAGTCATAAAAATAAAAACATATGGAGAAATATATCTGAGATAAAGTCTCGTCATAAAAATAAAAACACATGGAGAAATATATCTGAGATAAAGTCTCAAGTCATAAAAATAAAAAATAAACACGGAGAAATGTATCTGAGATAAAGTCTCAAGTCATAAAAATAAAAAATAAACACGGAGAAATATAAAATAAAAATATCATAGATCTGAGATAAAGTCTCAAGTCATAAAAATAAAAAATAAACATGGAGAAATATATCTGAGATAAAGTCTCGTCATAAAAATAAAAACACATGGAGAAATATATCTGAGATAAAGTCTCAAGTCATAAAAATAAAAACACATGGAGAAATATATCTGAGATAAAGTCTCAAGTCATAAAAAAAACATATGGAGAAATATATCTGAGATAAAGTCTCAAGTCATAAAAATAAAAACATATGGAGAAATATATCTGAGATAAAGTCTCAAGTCATAAAAATAAAAACACATGGAGAAATATATCTGAGATAAAGTCTCAAGTCATAAAAATAAAAACACATGGAGAAATATATCTGAGATAAAGTCTCAAGTCATAAAAAAAAACACATGGAGAAATATATCTGAGATAAAGTCTCAAGTCATAAAAATAAAAACACATGGAGAAATATATCTGAGATAAAGTCTCAAGTCATAAAAATAAAAACATATGGAGAAATTAAAAACACACGGAGAAATATATCTGAGATAAAGTCTCGTCATAAAAATAAAAACACATGGAGTCATAAATATAAAAACACATGGAGAGATATATCTGAGATAAAGTCTCAAGTCATAAATATAAAAACACATGGAGAAATATATCTGAGATAAAGTCTCAAGTCATAAAAATAAAAACACATGGAGAAATATATCTGAGATAAAGTCTCAAGTCATAAAAATAAAAACACATGGAGAAATATATCTGAGATAAAGTCTCAAGTCATAAAAATAAAAACACATGGAGAAATATATCTGAGATAAAGTCTCAAGTCATAAAAATAAAAACACATGGAGAAATATATCTGAGATAAAGTCTCAAGTCATAAAAATAAAAAAAAAGGAGAAATATATCTGAGATAAAGTCTCAAGTCATAAAAATAAAAACACATGGAGAAATATATCTGAGATAAAGTCTCAAGTCATAAAAATAAAAACACATGGAGAAATATATCTGAGATAAAGTCTCAAGTCATAAACGTACAAAATAAAAACACACGGAGAAATATATCTGAGATAAAGTCTTAAGTCATAAAAATACAAACATATGGAGAAATATATCTGAGAAAAAGTCTCGTCATAAAAATAAAAACATATGGAGAAATATATCTGAGATAAAGTCTCAAGTCATAAAAATAAAAAATAAACACGGAGAAATATATCTGAGATAAAGTCTCAAGTCATAAAAATAAAAACACATGGAGAAATATATCTGAGATAAAGTCTCAAGTCATAAAAATAAAAACATATGGAGAAATAGTCATAAAAATAAAAACATATGGAGAAATATATCTGAGATAAAGTCTCAAGTCATAAAAAAAACACATGGAGAAATATATCTGAGATAAAGTGTAAAGTCATAAAAATAAAAACACATGGAGAAATATACCTGAGATAAAGTCTCGTCATAAAAATAAAAACATATGGAGAAATATATCTGAGATAAAGTCTCAAGTCATAAAAAGAAACATATGGAGAAATATATCTGAGATAAAGTCTCAAGTCATAAAAATAAAAACATATGGAGAAATATATCTGAGATAAAGTCTCAAGTCATAAAAATAAAAACACATGGAGAAATATATCTGAGATAAAGTCTCAAGTCATAAAAATAAAAACACATGGAGAAATATATCTGAGATAAAGTCTCAAGTCATAAAAATAAAAACATATGGAGAAATATATCTGAGATAAAGTCTCGTCATAAAAATAAAAACATATGGAGAAATATATCTGAGATAAAGTCTCAAGTCATAAAAATAAAAACATATGGAGAAATATATCTGAGATAAAGTCTCGTCATAAAAATAAAAACATATGGAGAAATATATCTGAGATAAAGTCTCAAGTCATAAAAATAAAAACACATGGAGAAATATATCTGAGATAAAGTCTCGTCATAAAAATAAAAACATATGGAGAAATATATCTGAGATAAAGTCTCGTCATAAAAATAAAAACATATGGAGAAATATATCTGAGATAAAGTCTCGTCATAAAAAAAACATATGGAGAAATATATCTGAGATAAAGTCTCAAGTTATAAAAATAAAAACATATGGAGAAATATATCTGAGATAAAGTCTCAAGTCATAAAAATAAAAACACATGGAGAAATATATCTGAGATAAAGTGTAAAGTCATAAAAATAAAAACACATGGAGAAAAATACCTGAGATAAAGTCTCGTCATAAAAATAAAAACATATGGAGAAATATATCTGAGATAAAGTCTCAAGTCATAAAAATAAAAACACATGGAGAAATATATATCTGAGAAAATCAAGTCATAAAAAAACACATGGAGAAATATATCTGAGATAAAGTCACAAGTCATAAAAATTAAAATAAAATATAACACACATGGAGAAATGAATCTGAAATAAAGTTTCAAGTCATTAAAAAAAACACACACACATGGAGAAATATATCTGAGATAAAGTCTCAGGTCATAAAAATAAAAACACATGGAGAAATATATCTGAGATAAAGTCTCAAGTCATAGAAATAAAAACATATGGAGAAATATATCTGAGACAAAGTCTCAAGTCATAAAAATAAAAATACACGGAGAAATATATCTGAGATAAAGTCTCAGGTCATAAAAATAAAAACACATGGAGAAATATATCTGAGATAAAGTCTCAAGTCATAAAATTAAAACAATAAAACACACGGAGAAATGTATCTGAGATAAAGTCTCAAGTCATAAAAATAAAAAATAAAAACACATGAGATAAAGTCTCGTCATAAAAAAATAAAAACACATATCTGGAGAAATATATCTGAGACAAAGTCTCAAGTAATAAAAATAAAAATACACGGAGAAATATATCTGAGATAAAGTCTCAGGTCATAAAAATAAAAACACATGGAGAAATATATCTGAGATAAAGTCTCAAGTCATAAAAATAAAAACATATGGAGAAATATATCTGAGATAAAGTCTCGTCATAAAAATAAAAACATATGGAGAAATATATCTGAGATAAAGTCTCAAGTCATAAAAATAAAAACACATGGAGAAATATATCTGAGATAAAGTCTCAAGTCATAAAAATAAAAACAGATGGAGAAATATATCTGAGATAAAGTCTCAGGTCATAAAAATAAAAACACATGGAGAAATATATCTGAGATAAAGTCTAAAGTCATAAAAATAAAAACACATGGAGAAATATATCTGAGATAAAGTCTCAAGTCATAAAAATAAAAACATATGGAGAAATATATCTGAGATAAAGTCTCAAGTCATAAAAATAAAAACACATGGAGAAAGTCTCAAGTCGTAAAAAAACATATGGAGAAATATATCTGAGATAAAGTCTCAAGTCATAAAAATAAAAACATATGGAGAAATATATCTGAGATAAAGTCTCGTCCTAAAAAAATACCACATATAGAAATACATCTGAGATAAAGTCTCGTCATAAAAATAAAAACATATGGAGAAATATATCTGAGATAAAGTCTCGTCATAAAAATAAAAACACATGGAGAAATATATCTGAGATAAAGTCTCAAGTCATAAAAATAAAAACACATGGAGAAATATATCTGAGATAAAGTCTCAAGTCATAAAAAAAACATATGGAGAAATAGATCTGAGATAAAGTCTCAAGTCATAAAAAAAACACATGGAGAAATATATCTGAGATAAAGTGTAAAGTCATAAAAATAAAAACACATGGAGAAATATACCTGAGATAAAGTCTCGTCATAAAAATAAAAACATATGGAGAAATATATCTGAGATAAAGTCTCGTCATAAAAATAAAAACACATGGAGAAATATATCTGAGATAAAGTCTCAAGTCATAAAAATAAAAACACATGGAGAAATATATCTGAGATAAAGTCTCAAGTCATAAAAATAAAAACACATGGAGAAATATATCTGAGATATATCTGAGATAAAGTCTCAAATCATAAAAAAAAACACATGGAGAAATATATCTGAGATAAAGTGTAAAGTCATAAAAATAAAAAAAAAAAAAAAACACATGGAGAGAAAAATATATCTGAGATAAAAGTCTCATGGAGTCATATCTGAGATAAAAATTAAAAACACATGGAGAAATATATCTGAGATAAAGTCTCAAGTCATAAAAATAAAAAATAAACACGGAGAAATGTATCTGAGATAAAGTCTCAAGTCATAAAAATTTAAAAAAATAAACACGGAGAAATATATCTGAGATAAAGTCTCAAGTCATAAAAATAAAAACATATGGAGAAATATATCTGAGATAAAGTCTCAAGTCATAAAAAAAACATATGGATAAATATATCTGAGATAAAGTCTCAAGTCATAAAAAAAAACACATGGAGAAATATATCTGAGACAAAGTCTCAAGTCATAAAAATAAAAACACATGGAGAAATATACCTGAGATAAATATCTGAGATAAAGTCTCAAATCATAAAAAAAAACACATGGAGAAATATAACTGAGATAAAGTCTCAAGTCATAAAAAAAAAAACACATGGAAAAATTATATCTGAGATAAAGTCTCAAGTCATAAAAAAAACACATGGAGAAATATATCTGAGATAAAGTCTCAAGTCATAAAAATAAAAACACATGGAGAAATATATCTGAGATAAAGTCTCAAGTCATAAAAATAAAAACACATGGAGAAATATATCTGAGATAAAGTCTCAAGTCATAAAAATAAAAACACATGGAGAAATATATCTGAGATAAAGTCTCAAGTCATAAAAATAAAAACACATGGAGAAATATATCTGAGATAAAGTCTCAAGTCATAAAAATAAAAAATAAACACGGAGAAATGTATCTGAGATAAAGTCTCAAGTCATAAAAATTTAAAAAAATAAACACGGAGAAATATATCTGAGATAAAGTCTCAAGTCATAAAAATAAAAAAAAAAAACACATGGAGAAATATATCTGAGATAAAGTCTCAAGTCATAAAAATAAAAAATAAACACGGAGAAATATATCTGAGATAAAGTCTCAAGTCATAAAAATAAAAACATATGGAGAAATATATCTGAGATAAAGTCTCGTCATAAAAATAAAAAATAAACACGGAGAAATGTATCTGAGATAAAGTCTCAAGTCATAAAAATTAAAAAAAATAAACACGGAGAAATATATCTGAGATAAAGTCTCAAGTCATAACAATAAAAACACATGGAGAAATATATCTGAGATAAAGTCTCAAGTCGTAAAAATAAAAACACGTAGATAAATATATCTGAGATAAAGTCTAAAGTCATAAAAATAAAAACACATGGAGAAATATATCTGAGATAAAGTCTCAAGTCATAAAAATAAAAAATAAACACGGAGAAGTGTATCTGAGATAAAGTCTCAAGTCATAAAAATAAAAAATAAACACGGAGAAATATATCTGAGATAAAGTCTCGTCATAAAAATAAAAACACATGGAGAAATATATCTGAGATAAAGTCTCAAGTCATAAAAAAAACATATGGAGAAATATATCTGAGATAAAGTCTCAAGTCATAAAAAAAAACACATGGAGAAATATATCTGAGATAAAGTCTCAAGTCATAAAAATAAAAACACATGGAGAAATATATCTGAGATAAAGTCTCAAGTCATAAAAATAAAAACATATGGAGAAATATATCTGAGATAAAGTCTCAAGTCATAAAAAAAACATATGGAGAAATATATCTGAGATAAAGTCTCAAGTCATAAAAAAAATAAACACGGAGAAATGTATCTGAGATAAAGTCTCAAGTCATAAAAATTTAAAAAAAAAACACGGAGAAATATATCTGAGATAAAGTCTCGTCATAAAAATAAAAACATATGGAGAAATATATCTGAGATAAAGTCTCGTCATAAAAATAAAAACACATGGAGAAATATATCTGAGATAAAGTCTCAAGTCATAAAAATAAAAACATATGGAGAAATATATCTGAGATAAAGTCTCGTCATAAAAATAAAAACACATGGAGAAATATATCTGAGATAAAGTCTCGTCATAAAAATAAAAACACATGGAGAAATATATCTGAGATAAAGTCTCGTCATAAAAAAAACATATGGAGAAATATATCTGAGATAAAGTCTCAAGTTATAAAAATAAAAACATATGGAGAAATATATCTGAGATAAAGTCTCGTCATAAAAATAAAAATAAAAACATATGGAGAAATATATCTGAGATAAAGTCTCGTCATAAAAATAAAAACACATGGAGAAATATATCTGAGATAAAGTCTCAAGTCATAAAAATAAAAACATATGGAGAAATATATCTGAGATAAAGTCTCAAGTCATAAAAATAAAAACATATGGAGAAATATATCTGAGATAAAGTCTCAAGTCATAAAAATAAAAACACATGGAGAAATATATCTGAGATAAAGTCTCAAGTCATAAAAATAAAAACACATGAGAAAATATATCATGGAGAAATATATCTTGAGATAAAGTCTCAAGTCATAAAAAAAAAAACACATGGAGAGAAATATATCTGAGATAAAGTCTCAAGTCAAAAAAATAAAAAATAAACACGTCGAAGTGTATCTGAGATAAAGTCTCAAGTCATAAAAATAAAAAAAAACACGGAGAAATATATCTGAGATAAAGTCTCAAGTCATAAAAATAAAAACATGGAGAAATATATCTGAGATAAAGTCTCAAGTCATAAAAAAAACATATGGATAAATATATCTGAGATAAAGTCTCAAGTCATAAAAAAAACACATGGAGAAATATATCTGAGATAAAGTCTCAAAAAAAAATAAAAACATATGGAGAAATATATCTGAGATAAAGTCTCATCATAACTCAAGTCATAAAAATAAAAACATGGAGAAATATATCTGAGATAAAGTCTCAAGTCATAAAAAAAACATATGGATAAATATATCTGAGATAAAGTCTCAAGTCATAAAAAAAAACACATGGAGAAATATATCTGAGATAAAGTCTCGTCATAAAAAAAAACATATAGAGAAATATATCTGAGATAAAGTCTCAAGTTATAAAAAAAAAAAACAAATGGAGAAATAAATATATCTGAGATAAAAAAGTCTCAACGTCATAAAAATAAAAACACATGGAGAAATATATCTGAGATAAAGTCTCGTCATAAAAATAAAAACACATGGAGAAATATATCTGAGATAAAGTCTCAAGTCATAAAAATAAAAACACATGGAGAAATATATCTGAGATAAAGTCTCAAGTCATAAAAATAAAAACATATGGAGAAATATATCTGAGATAAAGTCTCAAGTTATAAAAATAAAAACATATGGAGAAATATATCTGAGATAAAGTCTCAAGTCATAAAAATAAAAACACATGGAGAAATATATCTGAGATAAAGTCTCAAGTCATAAAAATAAAAACATATGGAGAAATATATCTGAGATAAAGTCTCAAGTCATAAAAATAAAGTCTCAAGTCATAAAAATAAAAACACATGGAGAAATATATCTGAGATAAAGTCTCGTCATAAAAATAAAAACATATGGAGAAATATATCTGAGATAAAGTCTCGTCATAAAAATAAAAACATATGGAGAAATATATCTGAGATAAAGTCTCAAGTCATAAAAATAAAAAATAAACACGGAGAAATATATCTGAGATAAAGTCTCAAGTCATAAAAATAAAAACATATGGAGAAATATATCTGAGATAAAGTCTCAAGTCATAAAAAAAACATATGGAGAAATATATCTGAGATAAAGTCTCAAGTCATAAAAAAAAACACATGGAGAAATATATCTGAGATAAAGTCTCGTCATAAAAATAAAAACACATGGAGAAATATATCTGAGATAAAGTCTCAAGTCATAAAAATAAAAACACATGGAGAAATATATCTGAGATAAAGTCTCAAGTCATAAAAATAAAAACACATGGAGAAATATCTGAGATAAATGGAGAAATATATCTGAGATAAAGTCTCAAGTCATAAAAAAAACATATGGAGAAATAGATCTGAGATAAAGTCTCAAGTCATAAAAAAAAAACACATGGAGAAATATATCTGAGATAAAGTCTCAAGTCATAAAAATAAAAACACATGGAGAAATATATCTGAGATAAAGTCTCAAGTCATAAACGTACAAAATAAAAACACACGGAGAAATATATCTGAGATAAAGTCTCATAAAAATAAAAGTCATAAAAAATAAAAAAACATAGAGAAATATATCTGAGATAAAGTCTCAAGTCATAAAAATAAAAGTCTCGTCATAAAAATAAAAACACATGGAGAAATATATCTGAGATAAAGTCTCAAGTCATAAAAATAAAAACATATGGAGAAATATATCTGAGATAAAGTCTCAAGTCATAAAAAAAACATATGGAGAAATAGATCTGAGATAAAGTCTCAAGTCATAAAAAAAAACACATGGAGAAATATATCTGAGATAAAGTCTCAAGTCATAAAAATAAAAAATAAACATGGAGAAATATATCTGAGATAAAGTCTCGTCATAAAAATTAAAACACATGGAGAAATATATCTGAGATAAAGTCTCAAGTCATAAAAATAAAAAATAAACACGGAGAAATATATCTGAGATAAAGTCTCAAGTCATAAAAATAAAAACACATGGAGAAATATATCTGAGATAAAGTCTCAAGTCATAAACGTACAAAATAAAAACACACGGAGAAATATATCTGAGATAAAGTCTCAAGTCATAAAAATAAAAAATAAACACGGAGAAATGTATCTGAGATAAAGTCTCAAGTCATAAAAATAAAAAATAAACACGGAGAAATATATCTGAGATAAAGTCTCAAGTCATAAAAATAAAAACACATGGAGAAATATATCTGAGATAAAGTCTCGTCATAAAAATAAAAACATATGGAGAAATATATCTGAGATAAAGTCTCGTCATAAAAATAAAAACACATGGAGAAATATATCTGAGATAAAGTCTCAAGTCATAAAAATAAAAACACATGGAGAAATATATCTGAGATAAAGTCTCAAGTCATAAAAAATAAAAACACATGGAGAAATATATCTGAGATAAAGTCTCAAGTCATAAAAATAAAAACACATGGAGAAATATATCTGAGATAAAGTCTCGTCATAAAAATAAAAACATATGGAGAAATATATCTGAGATAAAGTCTCGTCATAAAAATAAAAACACATGGAGAAATATATCTGAGATAAAGTCTCAAGTCATAAAAATAAAAACACATGGAGAAATATATCTGAGATAAAGTCTCAAGTCTCAAGTCATAAAAATAAAAACACATGGAGAAATATATCTGAGATAAAGTCTCAAGTCATAAAAATAAAAACACATGGAGAAATATATCTGAGATAAAGTCTCAAGTCATAAAAATAAAAACATATGGAGAAATATATCTGAGATAAAGTCTCGTCATAAAAAATAAAAACACATGGAGAAATATATCTGAGATAAAGTCTCAAGTCATAAAAATAAAAACACATGGAGAAATATATCTGAGATAAAGTCTCAAGTCATAAAAATAAAAACACATGGAGAAATATATCTGAGATAAAGTCTCAAGTCATAAAAATAAAAACACATGGAGAAATATATCTGAGATAAAGTCTCAAGTCATAAAAATAAAAACACATGGAGAAATATATCTGAGATAAAGTCTCAAGTCATAAAAAAAAAAACACATGGAGAAATATATCTGAGATAAAGTCTCAAGTCATAAAAATAAAAACACATGGAGAAATATATCTGAGATAAAGTCTCAAGTCATAAACGTACAAAATAAAAACACACGGAGAAATATATCTGAGATAAAGTCTCAAGTCATAAAAATTAAAAAAAATAAACACGGAGAAATATATCTGAGATAAAGTCTCAAGTCATAAAAATAAAAAATAAACACGGAGAAATATATCTGAGATAAAGTCTCAAGTCATAAAAATAAAAACATATGGAGAAATATATCTGAGATAAAGTCTCGTCATAAAAACATATGGAGAAATATATCTGAGATAAAGTCTCGTCATAAAAATTAAAACACATGGAGAAATATATCTGAGATAAAGTCTCAAGTCATAAAAATAAAAAATAAACACGGAGAAATGTATCTGAGATAAAGTCTCAAGTCATAAAAATAAAAAATAAACACGGAGAAATATATCTGAGATAAAGTCTCAAGTCATAAAAATAAAAAACACATGGAGAAATATATCTGAGATAAAGTCTCAAGTCATAAAAATAAAAACATATGGAGAAATATATCTGAGATAAAGTCTCAAGTCATAAAAATAAAAACACATGGAGAAATATATCTGAGATAAAGTCTCAAGTCATAAAAATAAAAACACATGGAGAAATATATCTGAGATAAAGTCTCAAGTCATAAAAATAAAAACACATGGAGAAATATATCTGAGATAAAGTCTCAAGTCATAAAAAATAAAAACATATGGATAAATATATCTGAGATAAAGTCTCAAGTCATTATCTGAGATAAAGTCTCGTCATAAAAATAAAAACACATGGAGAAATATATTTAAGATAAAGTCTCGTCATAAAAATAAAAACACATGGAGAAATATATCTGAGATAAAGTCTCAAGTCATAAAAATAAAAACATATGGAGAAATATATCTGAGATAAAGTCTCAAGTCATAAAAAAAAACACATGGAGAAATATATCTGAGATAAAGTCTCAAGTCATAAAAATAAAAACACATGGAGAAATATATCTGAGATAAAGTCTCAAGTCATAAAAATAAAAACACATGGAGAAATATATCTGAGATAAAGTCTCGTCATAAAAATAAAAACACATGGAGAAATATATCTGAGATAAAGTCTCGTCATAAAAATAAAAAACACATGGAGAAATATATCTGAGATAAAGTCTCAAGTCATAAAAATAAAAAATAAAAACACACGGAGAAATGTATCTGAGATAAAGTCTCAAGTCATAAAAATAAAAAATAAACACGGATAAATGTGTCTGAGATAAAGTCTCAAGTCATAAAAAAAACATATGGATAAATATATCTGAGATAAAGTCTCAAGTCATAAAAAAAACACATGGAGAAATATATCTGAGACAAAGTCTCAAGTCATAAAAATAAAAACACATGGAGAAATATACCTGAGATAAAAAATATATCATGAGATATATCTGAGATAAAGTCTCAAGTCATAACAATAAATACACATGGAGAAATATATCTGAGATAAAGTCTCAAGTCATAAAAATAAAAACACATGGAGAAATATATCTGAGATAAAGTCTCAAGTCATAAAAATAAAAACATATGGAGAAATATATCTGAGATAAAGTCTCAAGTCATAAAAAAAACACATGGAGAAATATATCTGAGATAAAGTCTCAAGTCATAAAAAAAAAAACACATGGAGAAATATATCTGAGATAAAGTCTCAAGTCATAAAAATAAAAACATATGGAGAAATATATCTGAGATAAAGTCTCAAGTCATAAAAATAAAAACATATGGAGAAATATATCTGAGATAAAGTCTCAAGTCATAAAAAAAACATATGGATAAATATATCTGAGATAAAGTCTCAAGTCATAAAAAAAACACATGGAGAAATATATCTGAGATAAAGTCTCAAGTCATAAAAATAAAAACACATGGAGAAATATATCTGAGATAAAGTCTCAAGTCATAAAAATAAAAACACATGGAGAAATATATCTGAGATAAAGTCTCAAGTCATAAAAATAAAAACACATGGAGAAATATATCTGAGATAAAGTCTCAAGTCATAAAAATAAAAACACATGGAGAAATATATCTGAGATAAAGTCTCAAGTCATAAAAAATAAAAACATATGGAGAAATATATCTGAGATAAAGTCTCAAGTCATAAAAATAAAAACATATGGAGAAATATATCTGAGATAAAGTCTCAAGTCATAAAAAAAACATATGGAGAAATAGATCTGAGATAAAGTCTCAAGTCATAAAAAAAACACATGGAGAAATATATCTGAGATAAAGTGTAAAGTCATAAAAATAAAAACACATGGAGAAATATACCTGAGATAAAGTCTCAAGTCATAAAAATAAAAACATATGGAGAAATATATCTGAGATAAAGTCTCAAGTCATTAAAAAAAACACATGGAGAAATATATCTGAGATAAAGTCTCAAGTCATAAAAAAAAAACACATGGAGAAATATATCTGAGATAAAGTCTCAAGTCATAAAAAAAAAAACACATGGAGAAATATATCTGAGATAAAGTCTCAAGTCATAAAAAAAAACACATGGAGAAATATATCTGAGATAAAGTCTCAAGTCATAAAAAAAACACATGGAGAAATATATCTGAGATAAAGTCTCAAGTCATAAAAATAAAAACACATGGAGAAATATATCTGAGATAAAGTCTCAAGTCATAAAAATAAAAACATATGGAGAAATATATCTGAGATAAAGTTTCAAGTCATAAAAATCTCAAGTCGTAAAAATAAAAACACGTAGATAAATATATCTGAGATAAAGTCTAAAGTCATAAAAATAAAAACACATGGAGAAATATATCTGAGATAAAGTCTCAAGTCATAAAAATAAAAACATATGGAGAAATATATCTGAGATAAAGTCTCAAGTCATAAAAAAAACATATGGAGAAATAGATCTGAGATAAAGTCTCAAGTCATAAAAAAAAACACATGGAGAAATATATCTGAGATAAAGTCTCAAGTCATAAAAACACATAGAGAAATATATCTGAGATAAAGTCTCAAGTCATAAAAACACATAGAGAAATATATCTGAGATAAAGTCTCAAGTCATAAAAACACATAGAGAAATATATCTGAGATAAAGTCTCAAGTCATAAAAACACATAGAGAAATATATCTGAGATAAAGTCTCAAGTCATAAAAACACATAGAGAAATATATCTGAGATAAAGTCTCAAGTCATAAAAACACATAGAGAAATATATCTGAGATAAAGTCTCAAGTCATAAAAATAAAAACACATGGAGAAATATATCTGAGATAAAGTCTCAAGTCATAAAAAAAAACATATGGAGAAATATATCTGAGATAAAGTCTCAAGTTATAAAAATAAAAACATATGGAGAAATATATCTGAGATAAAGTCTCAAATCATAAAAAAAACACATGGAGAAATATATCTGAGATAAAGTGTAAAGTCATAAAAATAAAAACATATGGAGAAATATATCTGAGATAAAGTCTAAAGTCATAAAAATAAAAAAAAAGGAGAAATATTTCTGAGATAGTCTCAGGTATAAAAAATAAAAACACATGGAGAAATATATCTGAGATAAAGTCTCAAGTCATAAAAATAAAAACATATGGAGAAATATATCTGAGACAAAGTCTCAAGTCATAAAAATAAAAACACACGGAGAAATATATCTGAGATAAAGTCTCGTCATAAAAATAAAAACACATGGAGAAATATATCTGAGATAAAGTCTCAAGTCATAAAAAAAACACATGGAGAAATATATCTGAGATAAAGTCTCAAGTCATAAAAATAAAAACACATGGAGAAATATATCTGAGATAAAGTCTCAAGTCATAAAAATAAAAACACATGGAGAAATATATCTGAGATAAAGTCTCAAGTCATAAAAAGAAACATATGGAGAAATATATCTGAGATAAAGTCTCAAGTTATAAAAATAAAAACATATGGAGAAATATATCTGAGATAAAGTCTCAAATCATAAAAAAAAACACATGGAGAAATATATCTGAGATAAAGTCTCAAGTCATAAAAAAAACACATGGAGAAATATATCTGAGATAAAGTCTCAAGTCATAAAAAAAAAAACACATGGAGAAATATATCTGAGATAAAGTCTCAAGTCATAAAAATAAAAACACATGGAGAAATATATCTGAGATAAAGTCTCAAGTCATAAAAATAAAAACACATGGAGAAATATATCTGAGATAAAGTCTCAAGTCATAAAAATAAAAACACATGGAGAGATATATCTGAGATAAAGTCTCAAGTCATAACAATAAAAACACATGGAGAAATATATCTGAGATAAAGTCTCAAGTCGTAAAAATAAAAACATATGGAGAAATATATCTGAGAGAAATATATCTGAGATAAAGTCTCAAGTCATAAAAATAAAAACACATGGAGAAATATATCTGAGATAAAGTCTCAAGTCATAAAAATTAAAAAAAATAAACACGGAGAAATATATCTGAGATAAAGTCTCAAGTCATAAAAATAAAAACACATGGAGAAATATATCTGAGATAAAGTCTCAAGTCATAAAAATAAAAACACATGGAGAAATATATCTGAGATAAAGTCTCGTCATAAAAATAAAAACACATGGAGAAATATATCTGAGATAAAGTTTAAAAATCATAAAAATATAAGAAAAGTCTCAAGTCATAAAAATAAAAACATATGGAGAAATATATCTGAGATAAAGTCTCAAGTCATAAAAATAAAAAATAAACACGGAGAAATGTATCTGAGATAAAGTCTCAAGTCATAAAAATTAAAAAAAATAAACACGGAGAAATATATCTGAGATAAAGTCTCAAGTCATAAAAATAAAAAATAAACACGGAGAAGTGTATCTGAGATAAAGTCTCAAGTCATAAAAATAAAAGCATACGGAGAAATATATCTGAGATAGTCTCAAGTCATAAAAATAAAAAAATAAAAACACATGGAGAAATGTATCTGAGATAAAGTCTCAAGTCATAAAAATAAAAAATAAACACGGATAAATGTGTCTGAGATAAAGTCTCAAGTCATAAAAATAAAAAATAAAAACACATGGAGAAATATATCTGAGATAAAGTCTCAAGTCATAAAAATAAAAACACGTAGATAAATATATCTGAGATAAAGTCTAAAGTCATAAAAATAAAAACACATGGAGAAATATATCTGAGACAAAGACCACTCATAAAAATAAAAACATATGGAGAAATATATCTGAGATAAAGTCTCGTCATAAAAATAAAAAATAAACACGGAGAAATGTATCTGAGATAAAGTCTCAAGTCATAAAAATAAAAACACATGGAGAGATATATCTGAACACATGGAGAAATATATCTGAGATAAAGTCTCAAGTCATAAAAATAAAAACACATGGAGAAATATATCTGAGATAAAGTCTCAAGTCATAAAAATAAAAACACATGGAGAAATATATCTGAGATAAAGTCTCAAGTCATAAAAATAAAAACACATGGAGAAATATATCTGAGATAAAGTCTCGTCAAGTCATGGAGAAATATATCTGAGATAAAGTCTAAAGTCATAAAAATAAAAACACATGGAGAAATATATCTGAGATAAAGTCTCAAGTCATAAAAATAAAAACACATGGAGAAATATATCTGAGATAAAGTCTCGTCATAAAAATAAAAACACATGGAGAAATATATCTGAGATAAAGTCTCAAGTCATAAAAATAAAAACACATGGAGAAATATATCTGAGATAAAGTCTCAAGTCATAAAAATAAAAACACATGGAGAAATATATCTGAGATAAAGTCTCAAGTCATAAAAATAAAAACATATGGAGAAATATATCTGAGATAAAGTCTCAAGTCATAAAAAAAAACATATGGAGAAATATATCTGAGATAAAGTCTCAAGTTATAAAAATAAAAACATATGGAGAAATATATCTGAGATAAAGTCTCAAGTCATAAAAATAAAAACATATGGAGAAATATATCTGAGATAAAGTGTAAAGTCATAAAAATAAAAACACATGGAGAAATATATCTGAGATAAAGTCTCAAGTCATAAAAATAAAAACATATGGAGAAATATATCTGAGATAAAGTCTCGTCATAAAAATAAAAACACATGGAGAAATATATCTGAGATAAAGTCTCCACATGGAGAAATATATCTGAGATAAAGTCTCAAGTCATAAAAATAAAAACATATGGAGAAATATATCTGAGATAAAGTCTCAAGTCATAAAAATAAAAACACATGGAGAAATATATCTGAGATAAAGTCTCAAGTCATAAAAATAAAAACATATGGAGAAATATATCTGAGATAAAGTCTCAAGTCATAAAAATAAAAACACATGGAGAAATATAAAAATAAAAACATATGGAGAAATATATCTGAGATAAAGTCTCGTCATAAAAATAAAAACACATGGAGAAATATATCTGAGATAAAGTCTCGTCATAAAAATAAAAACACATGGAGAAATATATCTGAGATAAAGTCTCAAGTCATAAAAATAAAAACATATGGAAAAACCCTGTATGCTCGTTGGGAACTTCTCTATAGGCAAAGAGGACTGCAGGTAAAACCCTGTCCCAATCTTCAGGATGATCCTCCGTTATCTTGCCAAGTAAGTTCTTTAGTGTCCTGTTAAGACGTTCTACCAATCCATTGGACATTGGATGATAAATACTACTGAGAGACCTTTTAATGTCTAGCGTAGCCATTACCTGAGACATAACGTCCGAAATTAACTGAGTGCCGTGGTCCGACAGTATTTCTCCGGGGAATCCCAGACGAGAAAATATGAGCCAAAGAGCATTAGCGATATCGACAGTTGATATGCTCTTCAGAGGAATAGCCTCTGGCCAACGCGTGCACATGTCCACGCAAGTGAGGATAAATTGGTGTCCTCTGGCTGACTTAATCTTGAACGGACCAATGATGTCTATAGCCATTTTCTGAAACGGTCGAATCGGAATATCTGCAGCCTGAATAGGAGCAGCATGTCTCGGACCTCTAGACTTGACCTCTTGACAAATTTTGCAAGATCGGCAATAAATTCGGATGTCTTTATTCACGAATGGCCAAAAGAAGGACGCAAGGACTCTAGTTTTAGTTCTGGAAAACTCCATGTGTCCAGCACACTGTGAATCGTGTGCATGCTGAAGAATTAAGGCTCTCATACACTTAGGCACAAGAATTTGCGAGTGCATAGACTTGTCCGAGTGTTGTACCATCCGTACCAATATACCATTCTTCATAGTAATATACGATTTGTGATTCGTATTTTGATTGGGATCCCCTTTCTTTGCAAGAAGGAAGTATTTCTTCAAAGAAGGATCCTCTTCTTGACGTTTAACAAACGAGTCATGGGAAATCACCAAGTGCTCGTCTTGGCTATCAACTTCATTACTATTATCCGATGAAGTTGGGGGATTAAGAGCTTGAGCTCTTGTCACCACTGCATTGACCGTTTGAATATTTTTTTCCTCCCAACTAGAAATTTGTTGCGGGGTGCATTCCTTAACCCCATGAATACGGCCGATTATAAGATCCGCAATAGGATTAGGAAGAAGACATGCATGGACATCTCCTGTGAAGAAGGGAGTGTCAATCCTAATAATAGCAGTAGGATAACTTTCTATAGTACCACCAAATGTAACACATTTGATTGTTTTTCCAGTGGCACAGCAAGGATCTATCAGAGACTCCCTAACCCCGACGGTAGTACATCCCGAATCGAAAAGTACCGAGACTAGCCTATCATTTATTAGACCTTTATGTAAGATGAGAGATCCTCTCCCATCATGCGCAACTGTAGCAGGTAGAGCAGGAAGAGGGTGACCACAACTTAGAGTAGATACAGTCGATGAGTCGAACAATGTTAAGCATTGGGGGCATTCAGTTGCTCTCCCAAAATCGAAAGCACAACCAGTGATAGCCCTAGAGGTACCACTATCATTTACTGTATTACAGGCTCCATCAAACTCTTGTTGTGCAGAGTTTGCCTGTTGGAAAGGTCTTTTTTTGTTAAATCTAGGTCTGCCTCGATTATCATTTCCCCTGTAATTATTTCGACTATGATTTCCCCTGTAATTGTTATCATATTGCCTATTGTAATCATCATTCCGGTTTGAATCCCGGTTTCTAAATTCACCATCGTCATAATCTTGACGTCGAGAATGATTACCTCGAAAGTTCGAATAGTTATTATTTGGATAGCCTTTGCGAAAGTGTCTCAAATTATTACCACTAAAATTACGAGAACTACCATCTTGTCTCCAATTCATAGACGAAGAACCATCATGTGTTGGATTACTCCGCTTCTGAGTGTAATTCTGATTACTTCCCCTATTCCAATTTTGTTGAGCACCCTGAAATTTTTTTTTTGAAATTAGGGCCATATGGTGTTGCCGAAGCAGCTGGCAACCCTTCTTTCACTTTAGAATTGCTAACTGTAGCATGGGGATGCGCGGTGGCATACTGACAACAGTATTCCTCCATATCTTTTACGTTTTTAGGCTTACGCTCATGAAGGAATGCAAGAAAAGAATCATTAACAGATGACAAAACCTTATCTCGCAATAATAAGTCCATTAGACCTTCATATGTTTTCTCAGTCTGAGACAACTCAACCCATCGTGTAAATGTACGACGTATTTTTGTAACAAAAATCAGAGAAATCTACTCCATTTTCTGGCAACATTGTCCTAAAACGAAGACGATAGTCTTCTTCTTTTAGTTGGTATTTTTTTTAGCAATGCTGCTCTGACAACATCATAATTAGTTGTGTGATGTTCGTCTATTGTCCTAAGAGTAGTCACTGTGTCACCTGTAAAAAATGGCATCAGTTGTTCAACATATTTTCCTTTTTTATGTTATGCGTATCGCATAAAAAATTGGAATCTATCTAGATAATCTGCTACGTCATCCTTTAAAGGATTGAAATGAGGCAATTTAATCCTATTAACAAACTCCTTTGTCGTACTCGAAGTTGTTTGCTGAGCACCCGTACTCGCCAATTTCAATTTCTCTAACTCCAAAGTTGCGAGTCTTTCATCAAGTTCCATCTTCTGTTTTCTTTCCTCATGTTCCATTTTTCTAATTTCAGCCTCAGCAGCAGCTTGAAGTTTTCTCTCCTCAGCAGCAGCTTGAGCTTGAATTTTTTTGTCTTCCATTTAGATCTGGAATTTTCTTTCATCAGCAGCAGCTTGAAGTTTTTTTCTCCTCAGCAGCAGCTTCTCTTTGATACTTTTTTTCTTCAAGTTCTAATCTTTCTATTCTCAGCATCTAGCTTCTTTTGTTCAGC